>JANZLD010000236.1:65508214-65546356 GCA_026413575.1 Erythroxylum carthagenense
TGTGTTTTTGAATACTTTGCAGGTTTGGGTTAGGATAAAGGCAGTCGTTATGCTGCCGAAATTTCGACAAAAATTAACACGAATGTGAATTTTGGGATTAAGATGAATGTATAAGAAAGTGTGGATGAATTGAGAATTTGTTTAGGGATAATTTCCAAGACAAGGGAACTTGTAGGGGTTTTGCATAAGTTTGAATAAATGTGTATGAGATGTAAGAAATGAGAATAAGAAAAGAAAAAAAAATTCATACCAGATTTTCGTATAGTCTGAGTCTAAGGAATCCCAATGCGACGCTTTTCTCTGTGATTTATTTCCGGATGTCGGATTTGTTTGCTTTGGTTCTATCGGTTTTATATCCGTTTTTCGATTCAAAATTTCGATACGAAATTTCCGTTCCCATTCGTTTTTGTATACTTCGTTCTTCGTTTTTCGGTTAGGATCCGGTTCCCGGATCGGGTCCCAACATGTTCTAAGGCTAAAAATTAATTGTACACAAAGTGAAAACATACTGTATAGTAGATAACATAGTGTACCGGACGAATCAGACAAACATGAGCTTCTGATCAGCAATGACCGGGAAATAAGCAAAAGTACAAGATCTTCTTCTCCGTCCTCCATTTATATGTAACCAAAATATTGTACTGGAAATAGTAATATTGGCTAATGTTTTGAATAAATTTTTTAATTTATAAAATATTTTTAAAAATTATAAAATAGTTTATTATTATATCGTATTACATATTTTATAATTTTACATCAATCATTTATCTAAAAAGTTGTAATAGTAAAATTTTAAAATAACAACAATTTATTTATTTTGATTAAGAATAATTTTCACATATTTTATTTATAAATAATAACCGCAATTAATATAAAAAAAGATGATTTAATCATTGTACAAATATAAAATTAAGAACAATACAAAGTATTTAAATTATTACAATTTTATCATATAATAAATAATAATTACATCAAAACATTAAATACAAAACAATAAAAATCCTTAACTTTCTAATTATTACAATTTATAACAAGAATTCGTAACGAGGAAATAACTAATTAGACGTGAAACTTGAAAAAATATATATATTATTTTATTTACTATCAATTAAATATATATTGTTTAATATATTAATTAGTAATAAGAATTTAAATAATTTAATTAATTATTACTAAAATTTATAAATAACTTAATTTAATTTAAAATTTGTTTAATTTATAAAATTAATTTAATAACTATTAATAAATATAATTACAAATAAAAATATTTAAAAATATATAACTAATTACAATATATTTAAAATAAATATTAGCTTGTAAATAATACTTTTTAAATTATTTATTTTAAAAATTAAATAATTTTATTAATAATGTATTAATAAAGATTAACATGAATATAATTAAAATAATTTATAATTATTATTAGTACTAATAAATTTATTTTAAAAACTAAAAAATACAATAAAGTTTTTTGAAAAATTAAAATTTGAATGTATTAAATAAAAATGGGAGAAGTAGAATAGAGAGTAGAGATAGTCAACGTGGCAGTGGGAGGAGGCTTTTAAAATTTTTTTACTTTTTGCTGATCAATCCCTGGACATTTCAAACTTTTTAATACCCATTAGTTTTGAATAATGTCAGTACCAAGCAAAACAATTCGGTATAAATTGATACCAACATCCGGCATCGGTACACATTTGTTATTACTATTTTTCGGCTGATAAAATATAAAACTTTGTATATAACTTTTAATAATTATTATAATATTGAGTTGAAGTCTCAACTTCTATATTAATATGGTTCGGTTAAAGGTGTGTCGTTATGTTTGGTGACTAAAAAGCTGATAACTAATAAGTGTGAATTATAGTAAAAAAAAAAGTGATAACCAAGTCAATTAAAGCAATATTTTTACAACTCTCATGGGACGTTTGGTTCACCAGCAAAATAAATAAAGAATGTAATAGTTATCTTTTAGAAATATAATAAATAAAGAATAGAGTAAAATATATATTATTTAATTTTGTTTATTTCTAATAATTTTTGGTTATGATATAATGTTAATATTTAGTTTGAAATCAAAATTTTAGAATTACAAAAGAATAAATAACAAAAAAATTAAATATATCTATTAGGCTCCATTATTATTATTATTTCTTCTTATTTTTCTTATTATTATTATATTTTTATAGTTAAGTAAGTATGCGAATTTTTTAAAGATATTTTTATCCAATAAGTACTCATATTTATTCCCAACCTAATTGAAACAGATAAAGATACTGAAAAATGAATTTATTTAAAAATATATTAAAAATAAAATGGTGATTTCAGTAGATCAAACTAAACCCCTCGATAGAGATGATAAAATTCCTCGATGCTTAAAGCTACGTAGGAAGGTCTCAACAAACAAGTAGCATTATTTTTTGCTCGCAAAGCACTCTCGAGTTGTTCACGTCAAGGATGGACTAGTAACTTGTAAGAAATCCCCGGTTTCTACTTAGCTGATGGGTTTTAGCTTAGAATGAAATTTTAATGAGTAAAAAATATGGCGTTAAGACTTAAAAATGTAAATTTTGTCAATTTTTCTATTATGATCATGAAATTTTATATTAAGATATGCTTTGAAAGTAAAATTAAATAATAAAACATTTTAAATTAATACTCTTGTCTCTTGTATCAAAAATATAAAAGCGTAAGGGACGAAGGGGTAAATTTGTGAGGATTGGGGTGCTCCTATATCAAAAGAATTGGGACTGATTTTACCTCTTCTCGAATAAGGGAATGACAACTCAATCTTACTGCTGCCGAATTTGACAGTTCCTGAACGCGAGAGAGAGAGAGAGAGAGAATGGTTGGAGTAAAAACTAAAAAGGGCAAAAAGTAGAAGATGAGAAAAAAAAGAAAAAGAAAAACGAAAGCAATAGCGAGAGTGAGATGGACAGAGGGGGAGAGGCATTTTATTGCCTTTTTCACGATTCACGCATCCTTGGGAAAGCAGGGAGGGGTGCAGAGTATTTCTTCTACAATAACAGAGTAGAAGAATTAAGAACAAAGAACAGCCACACAACACTACCACAATAGGGACTACAGAGAGAGGAAAAGGGAAGCAAAAGAGACGAACATGAAGCTGGAGTGAGGGGTGGTCGATAAATAATGGAGCTCAAGAGGAAGACAAAAAGTTTTGTGAAGAGTAATCGAAGCAAGTTTTTTGATAAGTTCGTTTTTTGTGTTACAGTTGGAGATAACGATTCATGTCATGCAAGGAGCGAACTTGAGCTTAAAATCTCAATTAGAGAAGAAGATATTTTCGTTCTTTGTCCAAATCTCGACATCCTACTAGAGCAAAGCCAACACATCCTATCAGCTCACTAGGCAAAGTATGGCCTACTCCTGTTCTCTTTATATACTGTCTGTTGGCGTCTCTGTTGGGTTGGTGTACATGTGAGAGATATGCCTTTTCAGTTGCAGGGAAACGGTGGTTTTGATATTTCTGGTTTCGCTTCAATTTGCTTGAAACAAGAGCATTTGTTCACACAACCATCATCAGCTACAGGAGGACGTATTGAACCCAACTTAGTTCTTCATATGAGAACAAGTCCTAGCCCGCCCACATCAGCTTCAACTCTTTCCTCCACCGACCACCACAACACTCTCACGGGTCCTGACAGAAAAGATGACTGGGCAGGAGAGTTGCAACCCATCCCAAGTGGACATGGAATTGTGTCCGGCGGAGAAAGATGTGAACTTGGGGTGGAGGATTGGGAAAGTTTGCTGTCTGAACCGAGTCACGAACCGTCCTTGTTCAAGTGGATAGCAGGGGAGATGGATGATTCGTCATTTGGCCTCAAACAGCTGTCGCAGAATGGAAGCAATCCACTGAATTTTGATGAAAATGGTAACAACTTAGGTGCTTTTCCGGGAACGCCAAATAGTAACGACACTAGCGATGGAAAAACATTATCTGGTTTAATTACTCCGAGCTCTTCTGCAGGGTTGATTAATTTCAGAAGTGTTGGATTGGGTGGCGACAACTACAGTAGCAATTCAAGTTTACAAAATCTAGTTTTTGACTCCCTAATTAACGATACTTTTCTTTCTCCAGGTGTTCTATACCATCATGATCAGCACCAAGAAACTGAAATTCCTGAGGTGAAGCCTCAAATATTAAATCCACGGCCGCTGATGAACCAGCAACAATTTCATCATCAACACCGTCAAGATCCCAACTTCTTTCCTCTATGGATTCCTCAGCAAGAAAGTCACTTGCTTCAGCCCCAATCCAAGCGGCACAACAGTGGTACGATGGATTCTATGTCTCAGATAATACCACAACTCCCATTCTCCAATCCTGGACATCGTCAACAACAGCAATTTTTTCAACAGAAACCAATTGCTGTAAAGAAGGAAGATGTGAGACCTCAACTGTCCTACCAACAATATCAACATCACCAACACGTGTTGCTGGACCAGCTCTACAAGGCAGCGGAGCTGGTAGGAACTGGGAACTTCTCACAGGCGCAAGCGATATTGGCACGGCTCAATCAACAACTCTCACCAGCAGGAAAGCCTGTCTGCAGAGTAGCTTTCTGCTTTAAGGAGGCTTTGCAAAATCTCCTCATGAACAGCAACCCAGTCACTACCCTGCAGCCTAAGAACCCAACCCCATACGATGCCATCTTCAAAATGGGTGCTTACAAAGTCTTTTCTGAAGTTTCTCCACTGATCCAATTTGCCAACTTCACTTGCAACCAGGCCCTTCTTGAAGCTGTCATTGGTGCTGATAAAATCCACATAATTGACTTCGATATTGGTTTTGGTGTTCAATGGGCTTCATTTATGCAGGAGCTTCCACGAAATAGCTTTAGTCCCTCGCTAAAAATTACCGCCTTTACCTCTCCTTCAACTTACCAACCCATTGAGATTAGTCTTATGCGTGAAAACTTGACTCTTTTTGCTAATGAGATTGGTATCAGTTTCGAGCTTCACATGGTTAACTTTGAATCTTTGGAGCAAAACTGCTATGGTACTCCCTTTCTTCAACCAAAAGAAAATGAGGCTGTTGCGGTCAATTTACCCACCTGGTCTTGTTCGCATCAACCGTCCGCACTACCCTCACTGCTACGCTTTGTGAAGCAGCTGTCACCAAAGCTTATAGTGTCCTTGGACCAAGGGGTTGATCGAAGTGACCTTAGCTTCCCAGAGCATATCATCCATGCCCTTCAATCATATATTCACATATTGGAGTCGTTGGATGCTGTTAATGTGCCTGTGGATGCTACTAACAAGATTGAAAAGTTTCTTTTCCAGCCAAGGATTGAAAGTACTATTTTAGGACGTATTCGAGTCCCGGACAAATTGCCAAATTGGAAGACTATCTTTGCCTCTGCTGGGCTTTCACCTATTACATTCAGTAACTTCACAGAAACTCAGGCAGATTATGTTGTGAAAAGGACGCCAGTGAAGGGGTTTCATGTGGAGAAGCGTCAAGCCTTGCTTGTTCTCTTTTGGCAGCGGCGAGAGTTGATGTCAGCTTCTGCTTGGAGGTGCTAATTAAAGTTTTGGCCTAGGGGTGACTTTGATTTGTTTGAGAACATGGCTCTTTTCGGTTTTAATGTTTATCCTACTCAGTTATTCAATAAGTAACCTTCCAATTGCACGAAGCACATATCTGTTCATAGCATCACTAGTATATAAACCTGAAAATTATGCTTTTAGTGCTGGTTTGGATACCACGTCCTCTATTTCTTCAAGAACTGAATCTGTAGCTGTTCAAAATCAACTCCAGAAAACGATCGGCAACATCTAAGCTGATATGATTAGTGGAGGAATTATGGCCAACCAATTACTCGCGATGAAGGAATCTGCTCTGTTTAATACTTTTCTTTCAAGAACTCTGAAACTTTTAGCTATAGTAAAGAAAAGTTGGCTATCAGCCCTGCTAAGAATTCATATTGTTTCTTAAACTAAACACTGACAAGTAACAGATTACTGTTTGCTCTTTGCATTCATACGTAGGTCAATAGAATTTTGGAAATCACTCTAGTTAACAGTAACACGATTCATTGTGTTGAGTTTATGATGCTTGTTTGAAAATTTTTCTCTTATGCATGCATTGCACCAAACACGTCTCCTTCCTTTTTTTATTTTTCTAATATTATAATCAATAATCATATGCTATGTTCTTGGGTTAGTTGGGGACTTTGGTTCCTTGGGATACAAGTCCTAATCAAGCCACATGGGTCATGTTCAGTTCGAGAACTACTTGCTTAATTTACTCTCGTCCTTCGGATTTAATTATTTAGGCGCTTTGCTCGGCATGACTTTAATATACTCTCTCTATCGTATGCTGTTCAACCTAAGAAGAAACACCTAAAACTATCACATTAATTGCTAAGGAGGGAACATGCCTAGGATGGACAAGGACAAAGATTAATCATAGTCAGTGTCACTTCTCTATTTTTCTTCTCCTATTTCAGTATTAAAATGTTACAAATGAACTAACGATCCAAAAGGTCGGTGTCGATGAAAACCAATTCCTCCCTCAGCAATTGTTAAATGTTTCCAGTAAGCATTATTAAATATGGTTAGCAAACAATGGCTAGCTGTTCACGAAGTTCAATTAATAAAGTTTATCGGCCAATATTATATAATTCCATTACTAAGTTGTTTTTAAAATAATTGGATTCAATTAATAAGTTTTTCTCAATTTTGTAATCCATCGTGAGCTAATATTAGATTATGTTAGGAGGTAAAGATCTGTTTAAGAGAAGCTGTGAAAAAAAAAAATCGTTTTTGGTCCAAAACTATTGTCAGTTTTGATTAACCACGCTGTTTGTGTTTGATGATTGAGTTAAGAATTCTATTTTCAATAAAGGAGTAGATAAAATTAAATTTAAAATATTACATGATGAAAAAAGATTTAATTACATCAACTGCAGTTAATCTAAGGTATATATGTCTTTGTCATTAAAAAGTATACTATAATCTGAAAATGGAGTAGAAGCCCTGTAAACCCTAAACTTCAAATTTCACCTCTATGGCACAATATACCGAATCTCATCTTTAAGACTTTGTAAATTTCTAAATCTGAATATGTATCACGTGTATAGTAATTAAAGTGTTTTTAAAATCCTTTTCTACTTAAAAAAAATATCACCATGTGTTTAGGTTGGGACATTATTTGAAACAATCCTTTTTAAATCAAACTAAAATTTAAATTTGTAAGACAAGAGTTTTAAGGTTAAAAGGTTTAATCAGTATTAAATCGTCGTAAAAATGGTTAAAGATTAAATAAAACAGATGTGCTTATCTAAGGAAGTATTTAAAATTTAATTAAAAAAGTTGTTAATAAAAATTAATTTATTTTTTGTTTATAACAACTCAATAATTTATAAAAATTAAATAATTAATTAATAAAATAATTAATTTTTAACAACAAGAGTTATTAAAATAAATTGAACTAAAAAGTTAAAAATTAAATTAAAAAATTAACCAATTCAAGGTTTTTTTTAAATATTTTTAATAATTGGTTTGAATAGCCTAATCCAAAAATATCCACTCTTTCAAAGTAAATTAATTAAAAATTCTTTGGTAAAGGCGACTTTAAAATTTAAACTGTAAACCTTTTATTTGATGCGCAGGTTGCTTATATCTTGCATTAATTTATTACAAATTAACTTTTGCATTGTTAACAAAGAACTATTTAACTCTTAGTATTAATTTCATTTTTTGTTTCATAATTGTAGTTATTGGGTTATCACATAACTGACCGTTGGTACAATGTATAACAACTGAAGTTAAAATTGATTTAATAATAACCTTACTTTGAAATAAAAATAAAGTTGTTATTAAGTTAGTGTGAAGTCAATAATAAACAAAATAGAAGCCAACGAACTTATAATATTTGAAAGGGTGAGAAAAGACGTAAGTGACATAGAGATTAATTTTTAAGAGATTTTTAATAAAAAGGTATAAAAATCAATCGATCAACAAATAAAAATTTTAAAGGAATGAGTTTGCTACATATAAAATAAATATTAAATCACACATTAAAATAGAGATAAAAGAATGCATATATTGTAAAATTTAATCTTTAACATTCTAAGCAATATTTTAAACATAGAATTCACCCAAGATCATTTATGACAGAATTAATGCAACACATTCAAACCCTAAAATTAGTGCTATAAAGAAAAGACTATCCTTGATCCATACTCGCCTAATCTCTTTTTGTTCGCAAATTCCTTCTTTACGCAAAACTTTATGTACTCTCGCCTTCTTCCCTTTCTTCGTTCTTTTCAATGGTGCAAAAACATATGTGTTTTGTCTGTAAACGATTTCTCATCTGAAGGGAGAGGGAAGAACATATGTGTTCTTTTCAATGGTGATGTAAAAGCATTACCATACATAAACATTTCATATCACTTTATTACATAAATTTTTTCATTCATCAAGAGATATTAAAGTGTTTTTCGAATAAAAAAGACTCTTGATCTTACAAACACAATTTAGGAAATATTTTGAATGTTGTGTTAATCATAATTGTATAAAATAAATCAACTTTAAGCATTTAAAGTTAATAAGATCATATTTTTAGGGAGATTAGTTGACTAATATAGTTTAGTGGGTCGACCAATATAAGCTAAAAGTGTAATGGGTGAGTCTATTGACATATTGGTCAACTAATTTAATACTGTGTTTGACTGATTTATCTCTTAATAAGCTTGAGTAGTTGACTAATGCCTTAATGACTAGTGAATATATGTAGTGCACACTGGTTAACTAATATACTATGTTGGTTGATTAGTGCTTTATAACTAGCTTTTGTAATGAATAATTTTAGCTCTAATGATCAATTGAGGTCCTGAATCCTTATAGTTATATATTTTCCCCATTTTTTCTTATATTAAGAAGTATTTAAGTGTCTTTGACTCACATTTTAAAGTTTTTTTCAATCATTTGAGCATTCATCATCTTATTGAAAGTGAGTGAGCCTTTTGGTATTTTCAAAGTTATAAAATGAGTTAATATGAGTTATAAGCTTCTATTAGTATTCTTGTTTATAGGTGTTCAAAGTGACATTGAGATTCCTTTTTTTCTAAGTAAAGATTGTACAAAGGTTATTCTTTATCTTAAAAGAAGAATTATATTAGAAATCTAAAGAGAATCTTGGGAGTGAATGTAGGCAAGGATTGTTTATTGAAAAACTATAAATCAGTTTACATCTCTTTGCCTTTACTCTTTTATTTTATTAGTTATGAGCATCGTTAAAATTCATTATTTCACTTCATATATTCATCCTTTATAAATTGTAATTTTTTTCATATTAAGCTAGTAACCTTTAGTTAAAATTTAAAATTTTATAAATATCGCCTAACCTCCCCTCTTATGTGTTATTAGAGACTAACATAAACTATTTATGTGTGAAGATAATCGGATCTTCAGAGAAAATTAGGTCACCAATTGCAGACATTCTGGGTCACCATTAAGAGAATTAGTGAGTAAGGAACAACTCACACGTTTCTTATATATACTGTACATTTGTTGAGAGAAATATACATCAGAAATTATCTTCCTCCATAAATTGTACATGGTATCAGAGCCTTGAACAAGAGATCAAAATCCATAAACACAAATAAAACGAAAGTCATTAGGATGTCAGGAGAGACACTGCCGCCACCACCACCACTGAAGGGAAGAGGTCTGTATAGTCTCACGTCTGGCGACCATTCGGGCTTGCTGATCACTCACGTTCAGATGAAAGGCGTGAACTACGACGAATGGG
This sequence comes from Erythroxylum carthagenense, assembly GCA_026413575.1. Taxonomy (NCBI): domain Eukaryota; kingdom Viridiplantae; phylum Streptophyta; class Magnoliopsida; order Malpighiales; family Erythroxylaceae; genus Erythroxylum; species Erythroxylum carthagenense. The sequence continues at coordinate 65,517,996 of JANZLD010000236.1, forward strand.
CTATGACAATGCGTATAGCATTGTGTGCAAAGAAGAAATTGGGTTTCGTTGACATGACAATTGGATAACCCATCAAAAATCCACAAACCATGAAGACTGGTGGATGCTAAATCCCATGATTATGTCATGGATATTTAACACCATTGAACCAACACTCCGATCCCAAATCACCTATGTTGATTTAGTGAAGGATTTATGGGATGACCTGAAACAACATTTTTCTATTGCTAATAGCCTACGAATTCAACAATTAAAGAATGAAATTACAAACTGTAAGTCGCTGGGATAGAACGTCACGACTTACTTTGGATGATTGAAAAAATTGTGGGATGGACTTGTGAATTATGAGAGAATCCCTGTGTGTAGGTGTTCAGGCTACACATGTAACATCACAGTTGAATTGGTGAAAAGACAAGAAGATGACAGCGTTCACATGTTTATGATGGGTCTCGATGACGAAATCTACAAAAATGCCTGTTCTATTGTTTTAGCTACTGAACCTATACCAAACATTAGTCAGGTATACTTGATTGTCATGTGGGAAGAACAACTCAGGAACTTGGTTCACAGGAAAAATGTCAAAGTTGAGGGAGTTGCATTTGCAGCAAGATCCAACAAAGGATATGTGAACGAGAAAGAGAAATAAGGGCCATGTACCCACTACGATAAACCTGGCCATGACATTGATGGGTGTTGTAAACTCATTGGATATCCAGAGTGGTACATAGACAAATACGGAGAAAAGACACATACAGGTATAAGAGGTGACAGTGGACATGGCAGAGGCGGGTCTGGCTTCGGAAAAAGGTGAGGATTGTCATGAGTCAACTCTACGTAAACCAAGCCCAGTATAGGGACATCCACTGTTGCAGGAACGTCTGTTGCTGGACAACAGAGACAAAACATATGACATTTCCAAATCTGAGCAACGAAGATTGGATTGCTCTTATGAATCTTATGAAGAATAAAAAATCAGGTCAGAATGAAAGCTTAAGTGGTAAACACACAGATCAAGAATGGATAATAGACTCTGGTGCATCTCGTCACATGACAAGGTGTCTCAATTTGTTGTCAAATGTGTAGGATATAGTTCCAATTGGGATTTGAAAAATTGAACGGGGTGGTAGTTTCGTGAACTTTTCAATTCGTTTCTAACAAACAAAAAAATGAGAAAAATTAAGAGAACAAAAAATAAATCAACACCGCAAATTTGGTAATGTAGTTCGACACACCTTATCTATGTATGTGGGGCCTTCACCTAGCTTAATTATTTGCACCGAAGCATAATAGATTTACCTAAAGCTTTACTGGGCCGACACCACTCAACCCTTGACACTATCTTTCAACCTCACTTCTCGTGAAAGAATTTCATATCCAATAGTACGATCACCTCGTACTGACCTCAATAGAGGGTTTACACACACTATTTAATAATAAAGATAATTAAATGAACAACTCAAGTGATTAAAATAACTAGAAACAAAAATGATAATATGCTTGAGATAAAAGAGAGGAACAACTTTTCGAAAGGATCAGCTCTACTGAAATAGATCTGGAAGTTGTCGCAATAATAATGGGTTGATTCACATAAACACCAATATGAAGCTACATTTGTACTGATAACACATTCGTCAATCAAGATATACGCAACCCATAAGAAAATCAATTAATAATTATTGTTGCCCTTGAATTTTCTGCACTTCACCACACCTTTTAAAAATTCTAGCAACCATTACCTTGGCCACAAAATTAGCAATCCACGAATACCACCATATCTATGTCTTTTAAGAATTCAATTAACTAACCCACTCAAACCATAGCTGCATTTTCAATCTTAAATTAACTCACCCATTTCACACATGCACTCAATCCTCAATTAACACACCCACTTCACACATGCACTCAATCTTCAATTAACACATACGTTGTTCAGCTGTCTTCAAAACACACACCCCAATGTAGTGTTTTGTTCATTGACAATTAATGCACCTCAATGCTATGCTATATACGCAAGTTTACTCTTTTGCTGCACGCTCACCACCACACGGTTACAGCACAACCCAGCTACAATCTATATATTTTGTTACCTCACAATCTAGTTACCTCACAATCTAGCTGCAATCTATATGTTTTGTTACCGTATAACCTAGCAACAATATGTATTTATTTTACTTCAACAAGAGATTCACATCTGTTCTACGTAGGAGACATGCATGACGCAAACCTACTTAACTAAGAAGAATTCTACTTCAGCCACACAACAAAACAACGTCCCGATTCAAACACGCAAAATCAAATTCCTTTTTTTATTATTCACCAAAATCCAGCAGTACACAATTCAATTATCAATATGATAATAGACTTCAATATTGTGTAGGATTCTATCACAACTAGAAGATTATTCATATACCTTTTGAATCCAAGTCATTATCTAATTACTATCTTATATGTCTAATTTATAATTGATGCCAAAACATATATCCTAACAATCTCCCCTCTTTTGGCATTGTTTTGTCACAAATATGAAACTCCCCTTAAATAACATAATTGGACATATAAGTATCAAATTCACAATTCATATGAGAAATACTTCCCCTTAATCAAACATCAATTTCCAAAGAACATCAAGTATATCCAATCATCCAAATTTCTTCCTCTTGGGACAAAAAGGTGCCAAAAAGTAAGAAGAATAGTCACACATATACCTTGAAATCTCTTCCTGAATGCAACATTTACCATAAACAATCTGGTGTCTTTCCCCTTGGGAGAAAATAATATCAAAATGCATAATCATACCAGTGGAAGAATTATAAGCACGCCAAGAAGACAAATTACCACCATTCAAAACCCTAAGAGATATGCCCGAAAGATAGAAAGATACCTGAGAGAGATCCATACCGATGAGAGAGATGAGGAGTCTTTGGTGGAGCCTAATAGAAGTTACAATGCAAACTACTAAAGAGATAGGACAAAAATAGCAACATAAAACTAAAGAACTAAAAAAATCTTTCTTTTTTTTTTCGTTTCGTTTTTTTTTGTTTTTAACAATACAAAAAATACTTCAAAAATGTAAAGCATATTGTCTCTGTGCCCCTCGAAGAATCTCAAACCTGAGCTTATTCCTCGTCACTTTATCTCGACTATCGGTTTCTTCTTCAAAAGTAACTGGCTTGGTCTCTATTTGACCAGTTACTTTACAAATAGTAACTAACTGTGGATCTATACATTTTCTTATTTTTCCTTCACTACGTTTTTGTTCTTGTGCTTGACCCTTTCTAATCCAAGCTTGCTTCAATACCATGGGATGCTGCCGAAGATTTAATAGAGAGTGTCTATATTTTCAGTTTTGACCCCTTTGAAACATCATTTGCAACATTTTGTAGCATCTTGGCTATGTGCTCGATAACTTTGCAAAAATGACACGTCGGTATAAATCTTCGATTTTTTCTCGATGTTTCTTCTTCTCGGACAGATCTAGACATATTAATTTTCTCCTCATTCACTTTAGAGCTTCACCCTTATAGCCAGCATTCACCCTTATAGTTAATGTCTTGAAGATCCCCTTTACCCTTACCAATTTTCATTAACTTTTCTAGTTTTCTGTGCCTCCATTCAACATTCTCAATCCCTTTTCGGTACTTACCAATTTCATTCTAGTTTTACCAAACTCATCTGGCGTCAACATCAATTTCTTTTCTAACTCTTATATGGTGTTCTTCATGGAGAGATTCTCTTCCTTCAATCTTTCATTCTTTCTATATATTTTTACCCATTTGTGGTTCGTTAATTCGTAAGCTTTGTAAATGGTCTCATTTTTATCACTTGACCCACTTTCATCACTGTCATAATATGAGATTGAGCGTTGAGCTGAATCATTTATGTTTTTCCCGAAATTTTCCAATTTACTCACTTTTTTTATCTTTAGTTACTTCCTTCTCGATTACTATTAAACAAGTAACTAGACTTTTGCTGTACAAAGTAACTAGCTCATCACTATTCAAAACTTCTTCTTTACTTCCGAATTTGTTATCACTCCAAGTGCTCATATAGGATTTTCCTCTTCTCTTCTTCATGGTATTAGCACACTTCACTTGAATATGTCCGAAGTCTTGACACTCATGGCATTGAATTTTCTTTATCTTTCTTTCTCCTTTTTGAGTATTGTCTTGTTGTTTGAAGTTGTTGTTCAATGAGCTCCCGCCTTTTTGCCTAAAATTGAATCTATCCTTTTTCACTCTCTTCAGCCACTTACTGAATTCTCATGTTAATAGCTCTACTTCCTCATTCTTGTCGGATTCATCTTCTAAGTCATTCACGACTTTACCAATCTTGGCTTGCAATGCTAATCTTTTCTTCTTCCCTCGATTATCTCTCAACAAATTCATTTCGAAATTTATAAGAATTCCAATCACCATCCCCAATGACAAGTCATTGATGCCATGAGCCTCCTCGATTACTGCAATTTTTGGAATAAATCTTGGAGGTAGTAATCTCAACGTCTTTTTGACTAGTTTCAGATTGGAATATTTCTTCCCAAGTTGATGTGCCTGATTCGCTATATCGTGCAATCTTTCATGAAAGTCTCTAATAGTCTCATATTCATTCATCTTTAGTTCTTCAAACCTTACAGCTAACATCTGTAGTTTTGACACTATCATAGATTTAGACCCTTCATGAATAGTCTGCAACATATCTCAAAATTCTTTAGCCGATTCAAAGGCTAATATCATTGAGAAGCGTCCTTCATCAATAGCACTGAAAATTGTGTGCAATGCTTGTGAGTTTCCAAGTGTTCTTTCTTCTTTGGCTCTTATCCATTCAGATGGATCTTTTAGAATTGTCTCTCATTTATCATTAGTAATTATCGGATGTGTCTAGCCATGTACTACCAAGTTCCATGCTCTTGTTCCCTGTGCCTGAATAAAGACCCTCATTTATGATTTCCATACAGAATAATTGGAACCGTCCAACAACGGTGGAATGATAATTGATGCTCCTTCTCTTATGGCCATGTTCGTGAAGCTAGGATCTTCACCAACTTGGTATCAAGTTTTAAATCAGTGGCCTCGCTCTGATACTAATTGAAAAATCGAAGGGTGTGGTAGTTTCACGAACTTTTCGATATGTTTTTAGCAAACAAAAAAATTAGAAAAATTGAGAGAACAAAAAATAAATCAATACTGCAAATTTGGTAACGCAGTTCGGCATACCTTGCCTACGTCTATGGGGCCCTCACCTAACTTAATCACTTTCACCATAGTACGATAGATTTACCCAAGGCTTTAGTGAGCCGACACCACTCAACCCTTGACACTATCTCTCAACCTCACTTCCTATGAAAGAATTTCACACCCAATAGTATGACCATCTTGTAGTAACCTCAACAGAGGATTTACACACACTGTTTAATAATGAAGATAATTAAACGAACAACTCAAGTGATTAAAATAACTAGAAACAAAAATGATAATACACTTGATATAAAAGAGAGGAACAATTTTCTGAAAGGATCAGCTCCACTGAAATAGATCTAGAAGTCGTCGCAACAACAACAAGTTGATTCACATAAACACCAACACGAAGCCACAGTTGTACCGATAACAGATTCATCAACCAAGATATACGCAGCCCATAAGGAAATCAATTAATAATCGTTGTTGCCCTTGAATTTTTGACACTTCACCACACCTTTTAAAAATTCCAGTAACCACTACCTTGGCCACAAAATTAGCAACCCAAGTGTACCACCATATTTATGTCTTTTAAGAATTCAATTAACTAACCCACTCAAAACACAGCTGCGTTTTCAATCTTCAATTAACTTAATCTTCAATTAACACACCCAATTCACACATGCACTGAATTTTCAATTAACACATATGTTGTTCAGCTGTCTTCAAAACACACACCCCAATGTAGTGTCTTGTTCATTGACAATTAATGCACCTCAATGCTATGCTATACATGCAAGTCTACTCTTTTGTTGCACGCTCACCACCACACGATTACCACACAACCTAGCTACAATCTATACATTTTGTTATCGCACAACCCACCAATCTATATGTTTTGTTACCGCACAACCCAGCAGCAATATCTATTTTTTTTACTTCAACAAGAGATTCACTTTCGTTCTACATAAGAGACGTGCATGACACAAACCCACTTAACTAAGAAGAATTCTACTTCAGCCACACAACAAAACAACATCTCTATTCAAACAAGCAAAATGAAATTCCTTTTTCCATTATTCACCAAAATCCAACAGTACACAATTCAATTACCAACATGATAATAGACTTCAATATTGTGTAGGATTCTATCACAACTAGAAGATTATCCATATACCTTTTGAATCCAAGTCCTTATTCAATTAATATGTCCAATTAATAAATAATGCCAAAATATATATCCTAACAGGATTGGGTTACCCAACGGAGAACAAACTTTTGTAGTAAAAGAAGGAATCATGTGTTTAGGCAATAACAAATTTATTTCTCACATTTTATTCATTCCCAAAATGAAATGTACCCTTATGTTTGTTGCATCTTTGATGAAATATTTAAATTGTAAGGTCACTTTCACTGGAAGGTTTTATGTGATATAGTACCACATTATGAGGATTTTGATTGGAGCGGTTGAGCAGCGTGATGGGGTCTACCCGTAGGGTCCGTGAACTCTAGCCACGCGACCACTACAGTAGACCCCAGCCTCTACCTCCATCACTCCAGATATTGTCCTCTTTGGTTCAAGGGTGAGCCACGGCTCGAACCCAAGACCTCAAGGTTTTGTTCCACTTTAAGTAGAACAAAACCTTGAGGCCTTGAGTTCAAGCCATGGCTCACCCTTGAACCAAAGAGGACAATAGCTGGAGTGATGGCGGTAGAGGCCGGGCTGTACTGTAGTGGTCGCGTGGCCAGAGTTCATGGACCCTACATTAAAAAGGCATCTTTTTATGTAGGGTCCTACACTACCTCTTTCGAGTAATAAAGTAAGGGTGTGCAAATTGTGCAAAGGAAGTAGACGCCATGGAGTTGTGGCACTACAGACTTGGGCATCCCTCAAAATATGGAGTATCTTTAATTCCTGGTATTAAGAATAAAAGTAAAATATTAGATGAACCATGTGATGTTTGTTTTAGAGAGAAACAAACTCGAGAAGTTTTTGTTCAAAGTGACAGTAGAGCTGAAGCTTGTTTTGATTTGATACATTGCGATCTTTGGGGAGCATATATAATTCCTAGCTCATGTGATGGATATTATTTTTTAACTATTGTAGATGATTTTTCTAGAGTTGTTTGGATTTATTTACTTGTGGAAAAACATGAGGTAGTGAAAATTATGTGAAATTTTTTCACCATGATTGAACCACAATTTGGAAAGCATGTAAAAATTGTGCAGAGTGACAATGGAACTGAGTTTAAACCTCTAAAACCTTATTTTGATGATAGTGGGATTGTGTTCCAAACTTCATGTGTTGGGACTTTGCAAAAAAATGGTCAGTGGAAAGAAAACATCGACATATATTGAATGTTGCTAGGGCCTTTTGTTTTCAAGCTTTCTTGTCAATTGAGTTTTGGGGAGAGTGTGTTTTAACTACTGGAACTCTCATTAGTAGAACACCCATTGAATTGCTCAAAGGAAAAACCCCTTATGAAGTTTTGACTATAAACCTTCCGAAATTTACATAATTGCGCATTTTTAGGTGTTTGTGTTACGCTTATAGACAAAAACATGACAACGACAAATTTGGAGAATAGAGTCAAAAATGTGTTTTTGTCGAGTATCCTTTTGGCCAAAAGGGGTGGAGAGTCTATGATATAGCAAAAGATGAATATTTTGTTTCTTGCGATGTGGTTTTCCATGAGCATATTTTCCCTTATGCAAGTTTAACAAGTCAAGAATAAGTTCTATCTCAGCAATATCCTATGCTTCCAAGAGATATATTATATAATGATTTTGCTAATCCTAGTAAGCATGAGTTACCTTCTGATGAATAAAGCATCACATAAACCTCACTTAGAGATAGGGGGAGTTCGGTTGTGCCCTCCGTGGAACAAGAGGAGACCATAGGTAGTAGTCAGGTTAACACTACAACGGAACCACCCATTCCTAGTGTTCATGGCATAGGTGCGCCTATTGGAGATGACTGAAGCCCTATGCCGAATGCATCTCAACCAACTGGGGACGAATACTATGGTCGAGGGAAGTAAGTAAGTTGACCATCAGTGTTATTGAAAAACTATGAGACTTATTATGCTCATTGCTCTAGCTCTAAAGACCCTGTGCCCAATTCCGTTCAAATCGACATCGTCAGGTACTCCTTATCCCGTTGCTAACTATGTAACCCTGTGCAAATTTAAATCTTACTGTCAAATATCGAGCTTTCTTAGCTGTAGTGACTACCACATTCGAGCCCACTCGATACTCAGAAGCAGTAAAGGAGAAAAAATGGAGAGAGCCCATGCAAAAGGAAATTGAAGTGCTAGAACGAAACGACACTTGGGAATTTGGAACATTGCCACTTGAGAAGAAAGCACCCGGGTGTAACTGGGTGTATAAAACTAAATATAATAGTGATGGTATAGTGTAGTGTGACAAGGCTCAACTAGTTATCTATGGCAACAAACAATAGGAAGGAATCAATTACAATGACACCTTCACACCTATAGCCAAAATGGTTATTGTGAGAACTTTTCTAAGTGTGGCAGCGGCAAAGAATTAGGAATTACATCAAATGGATGTTCACAACACTTTTTTGCATGGTGATTTAGATGACGAGGTGTATATATAGCTACCTCCCGGTTTTGAAGTCAAGGATACAAATACAACTTGTTGATTTAAGAAATCCTTGTATGGATTGCAGTAAGCCCCAAGATGTTGGTTTGCAAAGCTGGTAGGAGCGTTGAAAGATTTTGGTTTTGTTCAATCTCTTTTTGACTATTTGTTGTTTACTTACTGCAAAAGTGAAGTGTGAGTAACTGTGTTGGTCTATGTGGATGATTTGATAATTGGTAGAAATCATTCAACTGCCATTACACAATTCAAAGCTTATTTAAGCAAATGTTTCTATATGAAGGATCTTGGCTGTTTGTGACTTTTTTTGGGACTTGACATTGCTCAACGTAAGGACAGAACATTCTTGTGCCAAAGAAAATATGCCTTAGATATTGTTACTGACTCAGGATTACTTGGTTGCAAACCGGCCTCGTTCCCTATGGAACAAAATTATAAATTGGCATTGGCTGAAGGAGAGTTGTTGGATGATTTGGAGAAATATCGTTGCTTGGTGGGTAAGTTGATTTACTTGACTATGCGGAACTTTGTTACTGTGTGCATATTTTGGCACAATTCATGCAGAGTCCTCGTGCAAAAAATTCGAAAGCTACACTTTGTGTTGTATGGTACTTGAAAGGGAATCCGGGTCGGGGTGTGTTCCGAGTGATTTGTGTCTTTATGCTTTTTGCAACTTAGATTGGGCCAGTTGTCCTTTGACTCGGCAATCGTTTACTGGCTACTTTGTGATGCTTGGCACCTCTCTGATTTCTTAAAAGACTAAAAAGCAACCAACAGTTTCGCACTCTTCGACAGAAGCGGAGTACTGATCTATGATCACGACAGTTTATGAGTTGAAATGGCTCAAGGGCCTCTTACACTCATTGGGCGTGGTTCATATAGGACCCATGATGTTATTTTGCGACAGTTAATCAGTAATGCATATTGCAACCAATCCCCTTTTTCACGAACGAACCATCCATATCGAGGTTGATTGTTATTTCGTTAGGGACAAAATCTATTCTCGAAATATTGCTACATCCTTTGTATGTACTACGGAACAACTTGCAGATATCTTGACGAAAGTGCTTGGCAAACATCAGTTTGACTATATTATTCAAAAGTTGGGCATTCGAAATATCCATGCTCCAACTTGAGGGGGTGTATAGGATAATATTGTTGATATTTCGTAAATGATCAATATAGGAAATTCAATCTTGAGGATATGTGTGTATCTGACAGAATATATGTATAGTTGGCAAGAGTCCTTATAGGTGTATTACTAGGACTCCATTAAGGGAATTAGTGAGCATGGAACGGCTCACACGTTTCTTATATATACTTTACATTGTTGAGAGAAATATACATCAGAAATTATCTTCCTTCATAAATTGTACAATAGATTAACACAAACGAATCGACTTATTCAAAATTGCTTTTCGGATATGATTACCTGGTTTTGGAAAAATCTATACAACTTAATAATGGCCAAATACGTCTTCTCCATGCAGTGCATCCAAATGGCTGCAGAAGGACTAACAGAAAATCCTTACAAAGTAAAGAGAGAGGCTAGCAGTAGTCTTGTCCAACTGAGAATGAGAATGTTCGTTTTCTGTTCATCAATTTGGTAGCGTTAATATGCAATTCTAACCACGTAGCAAAGAAGACTTCAAAAACTGATTCACTACTCAAGGACGAATAAATTATAATTGTTTTACATCACGCTAGACGATTAATATCAGCGTTAAAGAAAATGCGGGGATAGTTTAGGTTATTAGGTTTGATGGCAATCTTCTTTCCTGCCAAGATACAATGAAAGTGAGAAAAAGTACATAATTCAGGATGGCAGTTGGCCTTTAATCCAAGTTATTGAGAATATGCTGACCTTATCAGTCGCTAAAGAATACTTCAAGCTTGACAACGGAACAAATATTTATTTGACCAAGTACTATATTGACTTTGTTAATATTGAGGAAAAGCATGAGGATAAGAGGCACTCGCTCCATATATACAAATAAGCTCTTTGACTTCTCATACAAAACTTACTCGAAATTTCTTATCATAATAACAAAAGTTTTAGCCACAATAAGTATTTTGTAGGCGAGATAAAGAATTGAGTATGAGTTTATTCCATAATTATTTAACAAAAAGAATTTGAATTTATTAAAATTATGAAATTTGTGAATTAATACACTTTTTTAAATTTTCCTGAGTTGAGTACCTACGACAATCATCCTATGATTACATATTTTGCTATAATCAAATAGGGGGGAAAATAACTTTAGGGTCTAAATCTCATTTTGGAGTAGATCCAACAGTGCACTCATACGTTTGAACAGTATAAGAATATATTGCCACATGAAAGCCTATGGAACGCAAATCGAAAGTTTCCATAATAGAGTAAAAGAATATTGCCACATAAAAATCTATGGAGCCCAAATCGAAAGTTTCCATAGTCTTCAGTTTCTCTATGCTCCCATGTGGACGCAACGGTGCAGAAAATTCGAGATTATGTTAGAAAACATATTCCGATGTGTTTTATTTCCTGTCCTTCCTCAAATCTTAGAAAACATATTCAATCACTTTACATTTTAAGTTGATGCATGCTTTTGTTGTGGAGAAGCCTCCTAGGCCTGAGGATTTGATTCGACAAGATGGATGCACCATGAGACAAGTCCAGCTTTTGTCTCTTGCTGAGCAATGCAATAGATCGTCACCACACCAATGGAGCCCCTGGTAGTGCTTGCCCAACTATCACTCACTTTTTCCTCACCACAAAAAGGTATAGACGCTTAAATATTATTCTCTCCATACTCCACCCTCGTTCTATCTTTTCCAGTGTTTCTTTCCCCAGATAAACCTCCTGTAAGTTTTAAAACAAAATCAAAGGGTATAGTCGGGGTTAGATGAGAAGGTTTGTGAGTTGAGAGACTTAAAAAGAATAATTATATTCTTTGTGTAATTTGGAAGAGAAAATGACAGTAGGTGGAAGTGGACTTTCTTAATGGGAGGAGAAGAGGAATAATGGTGAGAGAACTAAAGGATATTGAAGTCAAGTGAATGACTTAGTTGTTACATATTTATAATGATGGCATGCCGATTTCTTCTCCCATTTGTTAACATTATCATACAATTTTAGTCGCATATTGCTTTACACTTATCTAATTTTTAGATAGTTCTTCCTATTAGATTCCACAATCATTTCTAGATCTTTTTCTAAAGTTTTCTTTAAAAAGTACATTAATTTATCTTTCATCTTTAACCTATTTTTGTTTGTGTAACTCTAAGTATTGTACATAGTTTTTCAAATTTGTGTCACAGAAGCATAGTTTTTCAAATTTGTGTCACAGAAGCATCTTGGTAAATATATCTACTAGCTACTCATATGTCCTACTGTCTTTCGTAAGAAATAATACTTAATATTAATATGCTTTGTCTTATTATTGCAGACTTGTTTTTGCAGTAGGTTATTTTAGGCTGTTTTTGCTTTTCTCTCTTGTTTTAAAAAATTATTTTGAGCCAAATTGCTTGAATTGTTGTTGAAACAACTGTAATTTATGATATCACCACATTTTGTTGTTTCTTTAAATTCCATAAGAATATTTCTAAACAAGTAAGAATGTGTAGCCTGATGTGCTTTTCATGTCATCAATTGATCTAGCCTAATTACTGTCTGTGTAGCCAATCATTTTCGTTTCATCTATAAGTTTGTATCATACGCCAAAATCTTTTGCACCTTGAAAGTATTTGAGAATTCTTTTCACTGCTTTATACTATGCTTGGTTTGAACTTTATATGAATTGTGATAACCAGCTTATGGCAAACATAATGTCTAGTCATGCGGCTATTAGATAGAGTAGACTTCTAAAGAGACTTTTATAAGTTGCAATCCCTGCTTTTTTTTATCCATTATCTTTCTTGTATTTTCATTAGGGACTAACAACGTAGCAACTATTTTGCAACCTGACATCTTAAACTTTCCTAAGAATGACTTCATATTTCTTTTGGGATATAAAAGTCCTATCTTCTTCTTAATTTATCTCAATGTCGAGAAATAATGTATTAGACTGAGGTTACTCATCTAGAATGTCTTCATTATATCCTCTTTGAAGTCTCAAACCATTTGCTTGTTTCCTATATATATGAGATCATCTATGTATAAGGAATGAATGAGAGTGTTAATGTTATCTTGGTTCTTTATATGTTGTGTTAGATTGCTTAGGCTCCTTCAGAATCCTCTATCTTTGAAGTAGTTGTCAATTTTGTTTATATCAATCGCTTGGTGGTTGTTTACTCCATATAGCACTTTCTTTAACTATAGTACCTTATCTTTGAAATCTTTTTTATGAATTCTTATGGTTTCTCCACGGAAATTTCTTTATTGATGTATCCATTGATGAATACTAATTTCATATTCATTTGATATATCTTTCATTTCCTTTGATTAGCTAGTGCCATAAGTGTTCTAACTACTAAAGCAAAGTTTTAGTATAATTAATATTTGAAAGTTGTAAAATCATTTTTTCACTAATCGAACTATATGCTTTTAGATCCTGTAATCTTCATTAAGCTTTTTCTTGTAAACATATTCAACTCTTATAGCTTCTTTGTCTTTTGGACAATCAACAAGCTCTTATGTCTTATTCTTCTCGATCATCTTAATTTCTTCTTTCATAGCTTAGATCCACACTTTTTTGCTTTGCAACTACTTTAAAACATTTTGTTCCATCATGAGTAAATTGTAGGTCTTATGTATGTCGCTTCTAAGCCTTATCCTCCTTAGTTGAGATTCTAAAGATGTTTTCCCTTACTTTCTTGTACTAGGATTTGAGATTTAAGAGACCTTGGTAGTACTACTAGTTAAGGTTTTGGCTCCTTCTCAATATGTTGTTATTGTGTCTCCTTTTCTTGTTGGTGAAAATTCTAATAGTTTTGCTATTAATTTTATCTTCATCCCAATTCCACAAAACATTTCTATTGAACTCCTTATCTTGATTGACAGTTAGTTTCTTATTTTTTAGGCTATATATTCACTAACCTTTTGATTGTGTACTATAGCTGAGGAAGATTCCCTTCTCAATTTTCTCTTCCAGTTTGTGCCTTTTTACAGTTAGAATATGTATATAACAAATGTAATATAAGACTTTGAGATATTTAACTAAAGGCTTTTAGACATTCCAAGCTTCCATTTGTTGGAATTATGCCCATAACCTAATCATTATGTAATAGATTGAACATCTTAGTTTTGTGATTATTAATTTTGATTAATAATATGGCAAATGATTTATTATCATATTACGTTTATTGTTTTTATTATAATATGATAATTCCTTGATTAAATTTATACACTTGCCATCATACTAGAGACTATGATAATAAGAGTCAAGTCTTTAGGGTTTAATCTAAAAGTGTTCTTGATCATAGGATCATCAAATAAAGACTTTAATGATCTGGTTAGATCAATATATATATAATAGTATCTATTGGATGGATATTAGCAGATCTCATTTACTAAGTTACATATATAGATGATGCATATGGAGATATGATCATTGAACTGTCAAAACTGAAAATTCATAATGGTTAATATTACCTATGAACTGTCAAGTGGGATATTATTATAAGGATTTAAATGTATATTTTTGTGTTGACCTGAGATCATCATAGTAATCAATAGGTCACTTATTATATTTTGATATCGGATACCTAGTGTGTAAAAATGCTAGTTGAATAATCATTGGATATATAATTAAGTACTTATCTGATAAGTGGTGAGTCAAGATGGGATCCATCGACTCTAAGTAATGAGTTTGAGCTCTATGTTGTCATTGATCTTAATGGTTGTTTCAAGACCTTGGCCAGGACAATTGAATGAGTGAGGAAAGGAGTTTCTTAAGTCATTTACCAATCATTAATGATCAACATGTAACATAATTAGTTATCTAATAGGGTTTGACAATTAAACCATACCTTAGGATAATCCAGAGTTGTAATGATGGAAGGTCATAATACATTATCCTTAACTAGGTTTCGTCTTTGTAAGATTATTACTTCACACTATCTGGTCATTGAGGAGTGTTGTTAGATGCCAACCTTGATTAGTAATTAATTGGATTAATTACTATTAGCTTAGTGACGAATCTATGTGGTCATACACTTACGAGTGTAATATTTCCTGTTTATAATTATATATAATTATATTTTTTAGCATAGAAAATATAATTAATATTGGAAATTCTCTTGTATTAAATAAATGAATAAAAAAATAATTTTATTTTATTCCATTTATAAATAATAATTATTTTAAAAAAACAAAAGGGGTCAGATGGTAAAAGACATTAAATCCATTAGGTGGTTTTGTTTTGTTTTGTAAAAACAAAACAAAAATGAAAGGATGCATTAGTGGTTGGTTTGAAAGTTTTAAAATAACAATGTTAAAACAAAGAGAAAGTGAAAGACAAGCATAAGAGATGTTGTTTTTCATTTTTGGTAAAAAAGAAAACAAACAGTGAAGAGGAAAAGTGTTTTCTTTCGTTTTTCTTTACGTTGACAAGAAATCAAAGTGAAGAGTGAAATATAAATACTCTGTCATATTTGTTTCTTTTGTACATGAAAAATAAATAAGAGAAAAGAGACAAAATTGTTTTGTTTTATTCTTGAAGAAAGACTTCTTCAAAATTTAACCATCGCCATATCAAGTATTGAAAGCTAGACGTATTTCTTGGTATGGAGTATATAGAGACTTCGTATTTTTGAAGTTCAGTATCGATTAATCCTTACAAATTCCAAGTATTTATTTTTTGCATGTTCTTACTATTAGTATGTTTGTCAAAATGCAATGGATGAATATAGGATTGTAATTTTTTATTTCTACTAAGTTTGCGATCCTTCTCCATTGGTGCCATATTTTGGACTACTTTAGTTAGAAACCCATCAAGTAGGTAGACAACTGTATAAAAAACTTTGGCCATAAAGTTTTTGAATAGTGTTTTTCCTTTAAACATCGATCTTGGCATCTTCATGACTATTCTATTCTTCCTTTTTAAGACTCCATTTTGTTGATGGTTATAGCTGAGCATAGTTTGATGCCCTATACCTTTTTCTTAATAGAATTTGTCAAACTCATTGTTGTTGTATTCTTTTCCATTATTGCTTCTCAAAACTTTAATGCTATAATCATTTTGGTTCTCTAAGAGATTTTTAAATTTCTTGAAGACTTTTGACTTTTCTTTCATAAAGAATACCCAAGTCATTCTTGTTAAATCATCAATGAAAAGCAAGAAGTACCTATTTTGCTCAAATGATGGTGTATTGATTGGTCTGCAAACATCAATATATGCTAACTCTAAGGCTTCTTTTTCTCTTTAAGAACTTCTTAAGGGAATAGTTTCATATGTTGTTTGCCTTATAAATAGGCTTCACAGAGACCATAGAAACTATAAATTTGTAGAATATCTGTCATCATCTTTTTCTTATATAGTATTTTCATGTATTGAAAGTTAAAATGTTAGGTGTCATGTGCTAGTCAAGATTGATCTTTTTAAGTTTACATGATAATGCAGCTAAGTAGAGGAAAGCATAAGTGCTCCCTTATTTTACTTTAACAATAATAAGAGATTTATCTTTATTGTCATAAATGGTGCATGAGTCTCCTTCAAATATAAATCATATACTTTTTTCTAGCATTTGACCGATGTTGAATAGATTCATTATAAGGTTAGGAAAATACATGACATTAATAATAACTTGCATACCTTTTTTAGTATTATTGGCAATAGATCATTTCCCTTCTACCTTAAAGATATATCTATCACTAAGTTTGACACTAGTTTTGAAGGATTTGTCTAGCTTTTAGAAATCACCTTTATTGTAAAAATAGTCATGTGGTTAGTGGTAGTATTATCAATGTACCACGCATTATTTCCAATCTCCATTACAAAATTGCAAGTTTAGAATAGCTTATTGTTGCTGGAACTTTCTCTAATTCAATTGACTAGATGCTTCTCCTTTAGCTTGCAGACTTTCTCAGTATATATGAACTTCTTATAGTTTCAACATCAAGGCTTAAAATGGAAACAAAATCATTTTTTAAATGATTAGCTCTTTTGTAGATACAACATGACTAATGTTTTCCTTTCTTCTGACTATAGGTGTCTCCATCTGTTTTTGTGAAATTCTCCTCCCTTTTCTAGAATTGAATTTCTGAGACCTTATATTAAGTTTAGACTAAATTTTTTTTCAATAGAATTAACAAGTTTCAAGTGATCTAGCCAACTTTGTAAATGATAAAGTGGTGATATCTTTTGTTTCTTTAATAGGAATGAATATTATGTTGTATTTTTTAGTAGTACTTATAAGTAATTTTTCTATGATCCTTTTCTTTGGAATATCACCTTCGTATGCTTTTAATTAATTTACTAATTCACAAAATCTTATATAATAGTCATTTATGGTCTCAGAATCCTTTATTTTTATATTCTCAAAATCTCATCTAAGATTTTGAAGTTTAACAATGCATAACTTGACATTGTCTTGAAATTCTTCTTGTAAAGTAGCTTATACTTTGCACTTGTAGTTAAAGAAATTCTTGGAAATATTGAATTTGTCACTACCACATAGATGTTGTAAAGTGCCTTCTAATTCTTGCCTTTTTGCTTCTCTAATTTCTTTCATCCTATTATGAATAAGTTGAAAATATCATTTGAAATGACAATCCCTAATTAACTAGTTCTTAAATAAAAAGTAAAATTTCATTTTAATAATCTAAAAGTGATAATTTTTGTTAGATAAAATAAGGAGTCACTATGGCAAAAAGTGCTTTAGGCAATGACATATTTGCAACAACTTAAACATGTGTTGTTAAATATTAATTTAAGGCAAAAATTTTAAAAGTATTGCGTTTAAAAATACTAAAAGGCAATGACATTATTAATTTTTTGCTACATATAAGAAAAGGCATTGAAATTAAAAAAAAGGTTGTAATAAAGTCTTATATATGCAACACCTAGAATTGTTGCTATAGTTCTAGTCATTTATTTACTAAAGGATATTTACTAATGTTACATATTTATTTATATATGTACATACTAATGTATATTTAAAATATAAAATTTCTCTATTTACTAAAGAGTATTTAGAATATGTCTAAGAAAATTAAAATAACCATCAATTTTTATTTAATAATATTAAAACACATGATATAATTGCTCCAAAATACACAAAAGTAATGTAATATAGACGCATATAAAAATGTTTTTATTTAATTCTCTCCCTTTTGAAGACAACACCTATCTATTTTTTTGATTGTTTAGTTATGGGGTTATGCTTCAAATGGCCAATTGACAGGCAAAAAAATCAGGCACAACACCTCAACTCTTTTAGTAGCATGGGAAGAGTGGTTGAAACGTGTTTTCTTTACTGCAATGTTTAATTAACAATTTCAATCTTTCTTCAGTGGCAATCAATTTCTGCTAGGGTTCTAGGTGCATGTATAGTATTGATCTGGGTATTGGACATAGAAAGGCAATAGTAAGTTCGATTTTTCTTTCCAAAGTTCTTAAGTTTCTCCTTGCCTTGTCTATTCTCCTTTTGTTGTCTTAAATTCATCATTGGTGGTTTTAAATGTAGGTTCATAGTAACAAAATGCAATGTCTGTCAAAATCTAGGATTATTATTGTTTGGTTGGTTGGTTGAAGGAAAACTATTTTTTCTTGATCTCTTAAATTGTGGAAAATGGAGAACATTGGACAAGTTGATGTAAGATAAATTTTAATTGAAAGTTTGGGCATGTTTATATAATTTCCAAAGGGTGAATGAAAATTGTTCCATATTTATGAACTTGATAGGGGTTGGCTTTGTTGATTGACATCAAGGACCAGAGCTTTGATGGCTATGGATAATATGAAGAAGGAGAAGGAAGGGAACAACCTACTAGGCTCTGCAACATTCACGAAGCTCAAGAATGATATATTCAAATGTTTTAAGACTAGAAAAGAACTGTCGGATAAGGATAAGGACATGAATTGTTATTTGAAGACAAGGACTTGTATCCTCATTGACTTCACCTTGGCTATCAAGTACCCACCCCTCATCATGTTCAAACAAGACCTTATTTCTTGATAATCCTAGTAAACCTTCATGCTTGCTTCTTTTTTATTTCTCTTAGGTTTTGATATCTTGTTGTTATAAAGATAAAGATTATATCTTTTTTCACTCCATTTTGTTAAATAATTTTTTAGTTTTTTTCTTAGTTGTTACCCATTTCTTAATTGATTAATGTTATTCTTAATGCCTATTAAGTAATTTGAGCAATTATAGGGACTCTTGATGTCAAAAATTTGAGTAGATACTTATTAGGATCCCTCATTAATAATTTTGTAATATTTTCATGTTGTATTATTCCTACAAACTTACTTACTAATGGTGATGATGAATATAATTAGTCAATTCCCTAACTGTGTTAGAATTTTGGTCTTCATCTTCATGTTAACCAACTTGCTAGGGATATTGAGAGTTTTTGAAAATATTCAATGATTTACTAAATTGATTTTTATGTTTGCCTAATGGTTGAATACTTTATGGACTTTATGCTATAACTTTAGTAGCCAAATGTTTCCTTTTTAGGTAGTTACATTTTTTTTCTAGGACCTATCCATAACATTGTAGGTATGCATTTTTTAGTTTTTACCTTTTTCATTTTTCTCATGAATTTATATGATGTTTATATACATGGAGATATTCATATATATAACTCAAATGCATGGCTCTTTATGGAGACATTGCTCACCTCATGATTTAAAACTTTGGTTTTATGGTGAAGATGACCTAGAAGATGACAAGTTGGAAAAAGGTAGAGGGAAAGCACCACACTGTAGCACTACAGTTAAAGTACACAATCAAACCTTATTCTTTAGCCTTGCATATTGTATTTCAACATATAACAAATTTTATATCATTTAGAAAATATTTTATATCTCTGTTTGTCCATCTTTCTTTTTCTTTATTCTTATCATATGCAACTAACTAATGTGAATATTTTGTTGGTGATCCAAATTTGATATCAGTGTTGATTGTATCAACATTGAGTTTATTGGGTGTTTCTCAACATAACCTTTGACATGGAGATTGATTAATGTTTAGCTGTGAGTGAATGCTATATTTGTTGGGATGCTCATTACAAGTGTACTTAGTTATGACAGTCATTTTCAACATGATGGATTTTTTTGCATAGACCTCACAAAACAAATATTATAAGTTAATACTGTAGTTTTAGCTACTAATTTAATAATTCTTCTATTTTTCCTACATCACTCCTTGTACTATCAAATTCTTTACCGTTCTATATGCTGTGCTTTTGGATATGGTTTGGACTAAGAAATGCCAGTGTAAGAAATGCTAGTAGGATTGTCACATTTCATTTTGTTTAATTTCTAATGTAGAAGTTTCTTTTGTGACAATGCAAGATGTTCTTGTTAGACTACGAATATAGCTTATAAATTAAATGATCCAAAGCCCTTTGTCTATAGTATTCATTTATCATATTGTTGCAATTTCCTCATTACTTTTGCAATTTAAATTACATTGTCAAGAGGTATTTCAAATTTATCTACCAAGTTTGAACGGATTTTAGCTTTTATTTTATTTTTAGAAATATCAACTTGTTTGTGAGCATGGTAGTTTTACAATTCTAATCTACTTATTTATTTTCTTTTTTCTTAGGATGGTAATGATTAGGAATGGATAAGGAGGTACTTGGTGAAATATTTTGGAGTGCCAGACATATTTTTTGGTTTAGTATTTAAATTCGCTTATATTCCATATAAAATGGAGGACGATAATGTAGGTGCATATTTTAGCTAGTCATTTTTTGCTTTTTTATTTTGAATATATTAAAGGTTAAATTTTATAAGTCTTTATGGACTATATATCATATGTAAATACAATTTTTGGCCGTTCACATTTGACTGTACTTATGTAATTAAGACTTACATTAATATATATATATATATATATATTGCTTTTAATATATATATATATATATATATATACATATGCCTATATAATGACAAGAGTTTCCTTTTACGTTAACGTATTATCGGTAACAAAAGAATAAATTGTTACCTAAAACAATTCACTTTGTTGCCTTATAATGACTTAAAGTGTTACTTAATATTGTTGCTATAGTTTGAAACTAATGTGTTGTCTTAGTCAAAACTTAAAGCAACATTTTTTTATTTTGTTGCCTAGTCAAAAAATTATGTTATCTTATACTTATAGGTTTGCCACTTTATTTAATAAAATGAATTATGTTGCTTCAATAAGAAGATAATGATTATTGTACTTATAACTACGCATTTATCCGTTGCCTAAACACTTTTTGACGCTGTGAGTGGAATTTGTTTAGTGAATCAATCTGTGGACATGGTGTATGGTTAGGGTATAGAAAAAAAGTTAAAAGTTAAAAAGTGATATAGTGATTTTTATAATGCACAAGTTTTGAGCACCTCCATATCATTGTAAGTTCAAAAGATAATTGGAAGGTACAGTTGCAGTTAGTTGAAAAGGTTTTGAGACTTGAGAAACTGAAAGAGTAAATATACCTTTGTGTAACTTGGAGGAGAAAATGGCATTAGATCTATAGATATGAACTTTTTGAATAGAAGGAAAAAGAAATAATGGCGAGGGAATTAAAAGATAATAGAACCAAATGATTAAATTAGTAGTTGTTTTCTATTTTTTTTCTCATGAAAAATACATATTTACGTACGGTAATGGTATGCCGACTTTCCTCTCATCCACCACCGACACACAATTCAAGCTTCATATTGCTTTATCCTTATCCAATTCTTAGACACTTTCTCTTATTAAATTTTATAATCTTTTTGAAACAGCACATTAATTTACCACCTTCATCAATTTCAGAACCCACTGTCGATGTGATGAAAGCTTCCGTGAATTGACCCTACTCGTAAGGCTCGAAAACTCACTTCTTAAATATATCTGCTGATAACCATCAATACAATTTTACAAGTTACAGATGGCACTGAGGCAGCTCTACTCGATCGCCCTGTGTTTTTAATTTCCTCAGACAACAGGTTTAATAACTTTCATTACGTCAAAATTAAGCAGGTGACTCCGCACTGAATGGTCAGTTCCTTCTGAGGCGAATGAAAACGATAGCATGATTACTTGATTACGTACTAAAGTGTGCAAAACAAGATGGGATGTCGTCACAAAACCTTTTGCATATTCCTTGCCCATAATATCTTGTAACTTTCCTCACTGTTTTCCTTTTCTTTTACTTTTTTTGGTGTCCTAGTGCGCGTAGAAAAAACGCCTTCCTTTGAATTTTCTTTTCAAGCAGAAGAATCCAACAGTAAGCGGTCAGTGCACTTAACAAAATCATCTTACCAATCTCACATCTCACTAGACTCAACCTACTACTGGTCCTATGACTTGGAGAACATGGATGGGTTCTACACCATTGGTTTCTTACCATCCTTTTGTCCCTAGTTTTGTTATTTTGTTTTCTCAAGCTGTCTTTGCCATTGCAAGTTGTCCCATGAAAGGTTAGACAAGTACTGGCAACATAGGTCCTTTCATGCTTTCACTGGTTCTTATTTATCATAGGGACATCTAACTCACACCAAAATTTTGTTGATATTAATAATGAATACTGATCTTGCAAAAGCCAAAAAAAAAAAAAAAACAAAAAACAAAAGAAGTTCATTGATGTCTATATACAAAAGATGTCATGACAGTTACAATCTATTGACTAAACAAGTCTCAGTGCTGGAAGCTATCACGGACTAGCTTGCAAGTGCGCTGAGAAGCAAATAAATACCATATACAGTGGGAAATGTCACTATGCCTTAAGGCTTACGGAGCCGGAAAGCAATATGCTTTTCTGCTCAACAGCATCACTAACAAATAATTACCTGCAAATATATAGTTTTCTATACACGTAGAGTTGTATATGGTGAAAAATAGAAGTGTGACGAATTCGCTTTCCATATCTATTCCTGTGATGTACATAATGGAAAGTTAAAGCAGATTGATAGAACTGCTTTTGCATACACAGTTCACAGCCATGTCTTCTAACTGATCTTATTCTCTTGTGGTCAAGGAAAAAAGGAGAGAACTCTTCAAGAAACACTAACCTTTCGGTCTAAAGCCCCTTTTTCTTGGTCCCAAAAGTGAAGTCACAAGTTACATTAGTTATGAACCAATTGGAACCACTTTCGGTTCATGATTTTGCTGCTTATGGACAACCGAGTGAAGTCCCATTTCTGTGTCCCCAAATCTCATGAATGTTCTGAAAATGGCTTCATGCCTCCAGTAAACGTTCACTTCCACGTTATCGACTCATGCACGTTACAAAAACTAACTAATCAAGCTAAGAAAACAAAATCGACAATGACCCATAGGGAAATACAATTTATAGTGTCGAAAGATGGATGTCAAAGAACTGAAGGCAGAATGATACAATTATTGGAGCATCTTTAATTCATACACAATCGAAATTCAAACACAGATTAATAAACTAGGTAATTGAGCAAAAAGACCAGTCAGGATGTGCTTTGTCACTGGATCAATAGCATGCACCTGTCACAGAATAAAACATTACAGTAGACTTTTTTTTAAATCCAAAAAGAAAAGTTTCACTCGTATTATCGTGCCTTGGATATTAATCACGACGGTATAAACTGCGAACTCCCATTTATTCTTTGACATTGTAAAGATGTGCAAATTCTTAGTCATGCGATCTCGATTTCCTTCATGAGACATGAGACAGAAGGAGCTGGAGAAAGAGGACTATTGTATGCTGGGGTGGTTGCAAAATGAGTTAGTCCAATTCGGGATCGACTGCTAATGAACAGACCATCCCAGCCCATGAAAAAGCCTCATCCTAGTTTATTTAACCCTATAATGTATCGTCTATGTTTATAGGTACCATGCACCATACAGTTGTATTTATATAGTTGTCTTCTGTCTTTATAAATATGAAAGAAAAATATCATAATTTTAATTAAAAATTTGATAACTCTAATTTTCTGAATTATGAATAATTTTAATATAATCATTGTAATTATTTGGAATTTTAAGGTTTTAATACCATAACATTGAACATAATTACTCTAGTTATTACGGTTGGTAATGGTTAAACGTAAAAATAATAATTTTAAACATTAATAATTTAATAATTTAAGTTAAACACAATTATAATAAAGAAAATATTATCTTAACAGAATTATAAACATTTGTCTATACTCTAATTTTAGTTCTCTATAATAATTAATGTTTAACTTTTGTATTGATTCTATATATTAAAAAATATTGTGTATACCTTTAAAAAATAGAAAATATAAATATTCTCTTTCTAGGAAGGCTTGCTCTTCAACATTTTTGGTTCAAAATATATTATGAATTGAGTTTGTATTATGTGTATGTGTGTTGGTCCTAGCACACAAGAGATGAGTGAATATTGTATTTTTTAATTATTGAAAAGCTAATAAATGAATTGTTTAGGTTAATAATATGGCAATTTTATATATGGTAATCATGAAATAATCACAATAATAATTAAATAGAATAGAAAAAGTGTGTGTAAATTCAATTTTAGTGGTTTGACTAATAACTTTTAGTATACCTCCACTTTTCAATTTTCATTAAAAAATCATTAATATCTTTCTTTAATGAATTAAAAGCAACATGTCATACAATATCTTTTTTCTCATGGGTGAAAAAAGAACTATTGCAACTTTTTTTATAAAGAAGAGGAGACATCATAACATAGAACACACAATCAATTGTACATAACAATAATTCTAAAACTCAACAAAATTAAGAATTTCATTTCTTACTCACAATATTTAAAAGCTTATTCCATGCTCACATGCATATAAATAAACTTAAAATGTCTCAAAAACTTATGAAGCTTATAGTATGCCAAAGATATTTATTATAACTCACTCATGTCTTATTTATATTCATAACTCTTGTTTTGAATTGTCAGAGATAAAAACTAGCTTTTACAAGCAAAAGTTTATTTTGAGAATTTTTTTTGGAAAGTTAAAAGAATATTATAAATGCCAAAAGTGTTACAAAAGGTTGACAAAGATATGCTTACATTGTAAGCCAAGCTCGAATATGTCAAATTGTAATAGCCTCTCTCTATACTTAGGGGCTTAACTGTTAGATGAAGTCATATGAGTTATACCATTTGAGACTTCTTGAAGTGCATTTCATTTACATGCATAATATCGTATATACATATGAATCATGATTTAGAAATATTGCAAAGATAATATATGCACTAAATTGACTTATTCTGGAGTATGAAAGATTTTAAATAATTATGTGTATTGGACATAACTTGAATTTTGGTTTGATAGACTATAATTAGTATATTGGAATTTATTGTATAAATGGGAGATTGATGATGTGATATGTGCACCTAGACTAGGAAAAAAGTTAAATGGCAAGACAAATTGATATATGGAAGTTTAGGTTGACTAGGCCTATGAAATAGTGACACGTGGCAATGGAGAATGAGTGACAAATGGCTTAGGTAATTGAGTGACAAATGGCTTAGGTAATTGGGTGGCAAGTGGCCTAGGAAACTATAAGACAAATGGACCAAATATTAAGTGACATTTGGTGGTTGGAGTAGAAGACATGTAATATGCCTCTTTATTTGACAAGTGTTTGGACAAGTGTCCAAACCTTTGCCACACACCCACACCCACGATTCCCACACATGAAAGACCTTTTTTTTTTTTCTTGTTTTTGGTTACATGCTCCCTTCTTCTTTCTTCTCACCATCAACCTACACCCATCACCCTCATAACCTTAAGATCTTGCTAAAATTCTGCACTTCGTCACTTTAAAATTTTGTTGTCTTCATCTTGTTGCTGAAATCCCTTTCTGTTTTCACCTTGCTCTTAGAGTTGTGTTTGTATGCTTGGAAGGCTAGGTTAGCTTGATCATTGAAGATGCTTTGAGTTAAACAAGTGATTTATTGATCTATTATGATGATTAAATTGAGATGGGATTCATGTAGGGTTGACGATGAGTGATGTTGGAATTTGATGGATGTATTGGTTTTGTTTTGATGTATGAAATCGTAGGTTAGAGGTTGTTTAACAGGTGATTTTAGGTTAGGATTTAAAGTATAATGAAGGTAAATTTGTGCTAAAGAAAGTTGTTAGTGTAGTGTTCTTGAAATGGGAAAGAACTAGGACTACATGTATGATAGTGAATGATAGTTTTTGTTTTGATTTTTGATGCATGAAAGACTAGTTTATGAGTTACTAATTGAATGATTTTGAATTAGAGCTGGAATGAAGTTTATGAGGAAAATGAAGTATAATTAAAGTATAACTGAGGTATAATCAATGGACTATTATGATGTTAGAATTTAGAAAAAAATTGAAGGAAATAGATGGTGAATTTTCTATTCACCCATCCCACGACCGTGGGAGCTACATTAGCTCCTTCCCACAATCTAGGGCAATGCTTTGACAAGAGAACAATTTTATTTTGTCTTTCCATGATAACGGAAAGGTATCCCACGATTGTTGGCAATGCTTTGAAGGGAAAAAAATGTTTCTGTGTGATTGTTGAACCAACAAAGGATAAGTTACTTTACTTTGATGTATTTGGACTTGATTAGGGCTTAATATGAACCTAGATGGTTGCTTGATCGATTAGTTAAGGGTTTGATAAGTCTAGGTTGTTAATTGATGTGATAATTTAAGGAATGGATTGTCTTGATATCAATGTACTCAAATCTAAAATTTATGAGTTGTTAAAGGAATAAAGGTGTTATTAGGAATGCAAATGTGACCTAAAGGGTGTGAGAAATGTGAATTAGGTATGAATGAATGGGAATTGGGGAATTGGTAAATGAATGATTGATGAATCTAGAATAATCAAGTTTACTTAAGGCATAAATCTAATTGCCAATAAGTAATGTACAAGATATGATGTATAATGATTAAGACTTATAAATAAGGATACATATCCGGGAAAGTCAATTGAGCATACATTGATCATGACATATAGACACATGGATGTAATGTGTGAACTATATGTGCATATTTCATAATTAAAGAAGAACAAGTAGATCGCCAGCATCTAAATATTGCCAAATCTTCAAGGTAATCGCTTATTTGGAGCATACTGTGAGTTAACCTAGATGTTTCTCACTATGATTAATTTGTTTTTGTTTAAATTTTAGTTACTGAATCGTTGTTTACATAATTGTGATATTTTTGGACATTGTTGGTCTAAGGAGTTTGATATTTAGGAATGTATTGGAAGTGCTTATTGATTCTATGTGAATGAGGAAATGTGGTCTCAACAGAATGTTGAATACTAGAATCAGATCTGAAGAATTCAGTTATAAAGAATATGATAAATGACTAAGCACATTAAATAGAAGGTATTGATAGCATAATGTATGAATTGATGCATTCCATCACATGAATACGCATGATCAGATAAAGGAGTTGTGACTAGAGTGACCAACGTGAAAAGCAACTTTAAGCTTAGGAATGTGCTCAAAGAGCTAAAGGCTCAGTAATTAATGAGCCTGGTATCCACAATTGATACGGGACAATATATGAAATGAGCCTAGTATCCACATAGTAAATAGGCGCTTGGTCACAAGAATGTAAAAATGAAAGTTGAGTCATATGTGCATTTACATATATAACTTTACATGTATCATATGAAAGATTTCAATGAATTACTGGATAGTTTTAATATGCGATATGCAATATTTGTGCACATGTTGAACTTATTGAAATGTGATGAAAGGTTATATGGTATATACAATCGAATGATATGATGTACTCGTTGAATTTGGATATTTATTTGTAATATTTATGTTCTGAATTGAGTGAGCACATCGATGATGGTTCACTCACTGAATTCACAAACTCATCAAAATTGCAACGTTGATTTTTATTTGCACTGGTGACCTAGCTTTCAAGGCAAACTAGTAGAAGTCTAGTACTATCAACTTGGGAAACAAAAATGGCTCAAAGGTCTAGTCAACTGACACTGAAGAGTCTAGCTAGGATATTTTGGTTTAACATCCCATCTAATGTTAGATATTTTGTATATAGAGCAGTAAACTCTTAGATGTTTTTGAAATGTAAATTTATGGATTATGAAATGTAATGTTTATACATGAGTTATAAATTGTAGTGACACAATGAATGTTATGTTTGTGAATGAAATGAGAATGCTTGCTCTTTTGAAGATCCTGTGATACGTGTTGTACCATAAATAAGTTAATGTGATTACTTTAACATGCCATTCCTGTAGGGTATGTGCTTGGATATACTTTGGTTGTCGGGACCCGACCCAGAGACCGGACCCCAACTGTTGGATCCCATTCTCGGAACCCAACTCTCTTGCTTAAAATCGTGAAACCTGAGCGTGCGTATTACTTTGAAGGGTTATAATTTTTTTTTCATTCTTGATCCCTTGAACCCTTAAAGACATCATGAATTCATTCTCATGCTCAAAACGCTCCCAAAATTTACTTACCAAAGTTCCGTAGTGTGCCCATGTACC
>JANZLD010000236.1:65757985-65783503 GCA_026413575.1 Erythroxylum carthagenense
ATATATATATATATATGCTTATATATATATATATATATCCGAATTTTTCAAAAATCGTAGCTCTTGATTTCGAATTCCAAATTTGACAAATTTGGTCTCTAAAGAAAGCTTGAAGGAAGCTCTACATTTTTCATGAAGAACTCAAAAATCAATTCTGTCTCTAAACTAATCAATTTTCTAGTCAAAGATTTTGTCCAAATTAATATTTCCTAAATCGTAACTCAACTTTGAAAAATTTTATCTTTCAACTCCAAAGTCCAGACACATCATACTTTATATCAATGCGAACATCCGAAAGTCACCTACAACTTTTATGAAGGACATAAAAATCAATTTGACCTCTAAGGAAGTCAATTTTTCAGTCAAAGATTCTGTCCTCTAATATGCATGCTAAAACCATAACATAAACTTGCAAAAATCATAACTTATTATTCCTTGATCAAAAAATTGCAAACTTTATGTCAAAATAAAGATAAAATCAAATCCTTCAATTTTCATGCATAACTTTAAGGCTAAATTAACCTCTAACTAGGTCAATTTCTCAGTCAAAGTTTCAGTCATAATAAAAGTCAACCTTAACACACCTAAACTTTGACTGATCGTAACATTCACTCTCGATATCGAAAAATTGCAAACTTTATGGCTACAGAAAGCTCTTAACATAATCTAAAAGTTTCATGTAGATTATTTTCTCAAATTATGCCTAAATCAAAAGTCAACTTTTAATGACCAAAAAGTCAAACTTTTCATATTTTCACATTTTTTCGTTTTAGTTCTTGCTATTTAACTTTATTTCAATCAACTCATCCACTTTTGCATATTTCTTATTTTCACTCAAAAATTGGGGTCCAACAGCTGAGTCCCAATGTACATAAGCTCTTGCACTAATTTTAGATATTCTAAATCGAATTGAAAGAATCAAAAAGAAAAATACAAACCAAACTGTAGCGTAAACTTTTTTCATTAAAATTGGATTGACTCGTTCTATTAATTTTAATTTAGTACAATTCTGAATAGCTGATGATACTTGAATTGAAAATTAAATTGAATTGCATCAAAAAAATTCAAATTTTGTGTGTTATCATATAATTTACTTTAATAATTTATTATTTTTAAATATTTATAATCTAAATTTTTCTGTTTGAAATTAAGGTCATTAATATTTGTTAGGGTAAACTTTTTTAAAGAAAAGGAGAGAAAAGATAAGATTAAAGTTAAGAAACAATAAAAACATATTAGGGCAAACTTTTTCCTATTATAGGCTTGTCCTTTTATTTTTTATAACCAATTTTATGAATACTGTATTGGTAATGGTACCAAATTTGATTTTGGTACGGTACTTTATTGGTACTGATCAATACCAGGTATCGTTTATGATAAATTTTTTAAATTTATAAAATGATCCTTGAATTTTTTTTGAAATTGCAAAATAGTCCTTTAATATACTGTACTACATAATTTATAATTTTATGTCAAATTGTTTCCAAAAATCATAATAATTGAAATTAAAAATAACAATAATTTATTTATTTTTATTAATATTATTTTTCGCATATTTGTAAAAGTATATGTTTAAAAAATTTAACTTAAATTCATATACATTGTAAAAGCAATGTTTTTCTTAATTACCATAATATATAGTTTCTTTTTTTTGAAAAATTAAATTATATTAATGAAATTTAACATTTGTACATGCTTTAAAAGCAAGCAAACTAGCCATACATCCCTCCATAACCCAAAAACATTTAATATCTTAATAGCCGACCCACGTGTCTACATCTTGATTTGTCCAGAATTTCAAAAAAAATCATCTAGATGTCTTGGTTTCTCTAGAGTTTGCTTTACTTTCTCCTCACATATCTCTTATTATTGTCATTTTTTTCTTCTTTTGGTCAAGAGTTTGGTAAGTACAAAAACAACTACACGTTTTGACTGTTGTATAATAGTCACCACTCACCAACTTGCTTCTATTATAGTTGTGTCTCTAACTCTCTCTTTTCCTGTCTCTGTAATTAACTTGCTAGATGGAGATAGAGAAGAGTTCATGAGACCAGTGGATCGAGGAACACTTGTAAGGCTTGATTCACTCAAAGTTCTTCATTCTTTTAGACTTATTTAACTATCTAACGACCCACACTGGTAAGAATTAGGAACTCTTGAAGGAGATTATGAGGTGTTCAATGAAATACAGTCGTGGGATTGGTCCTAAGTTAAAATCTTTGGGTAATTTTGACTTATTTCTCTTTGCCTCTTTTACGTGTAAGTTTGGCTTTGTATTGTTGGTGGTTGTTGCACTAGTTTCTTATGCCTCGCATAAGAAAGTGGAGAGTTGCCAAAGAGAGAGAGATATATAGAATTAGAGGAAGAGACAATGGTGGAGAGTCACATGAGATCATAGTCGTCAAAGAGGAGAGCTTCTGGAGAGGAGAACCAAAGAGTGAGAGTAGCATCAGGATAGCGGGTGTTTTAAGATTTTTTTTTTCAAAATAGTCCTTCATTTTTTTTTAAAATTGTGGTACTAGCTGGTATTTGAAATATCAACCGTTACGATACAAAATTGTTGGTACCAGGTACTTATATACCCAGTTTTGTACCATTTTTTAGGTATGGTACCAAACTTATAATATTGTTAGTAACTTCTACAATATGCCCATTCTTCTATAATAAAGTCATCACTTTCTTGGAAATCTGAAAATTCATTTTTACCACTTCACTCTCTCCTTTTCAAGTATCACTTATTATCATTTGATTAAATAATTATATATATAATTATTTTATTATACTTTGTGATTTTCTTAGGCTTGTTTATGTTTAGATATTGCATGTACATATGTAGGATTCTCTAATGGCTTTATATCTCTCAAAGTTATATAGTAATGATGATCACTTGCTTTATATTTTGTTGATTTCAAGACATGTAATAGTATAGATATTGTATATCATTAGTTATCATTTATGATAACAAAACACGTTAATCCTCTTATGTTTGAAGGCATTTCTCAAGTATAGTTTTTACCCAAATTTACACCTATTAATTTGTTATCGAATTGCTTCGATAGTGAATATCAATAATATATTACTAAAATTGAAGTGTCTTAGGTATTATCTTTATTCATAATGCAATAAGCTTACATGATTATATCATTAACTTAAAGAATTTACAATATTAGAATCTTTTTTATTTATATTTAAGTTCGTGGGCCTCTCTCAAGTAAAGTTTTTGCACACATCCTACTTTATTAACGAATTACATTGATAATGAAGTAATTAATAATATATTACCAACACTGAAGTGCTTAAGGTATTGTCCATTTTTGAGTATAATTATGTAATAAGTTTATATGATTCAATCATTAACTTAAAGAATTTAAGATATTTAAATCTTTCATTTGATTTTTACTTCATATTTGTAGTTTTGAGTTGCCAAGTTATAATTTTTGACTATATTCTTTATCGTTAATATTTAGAAACAATTTTAATAAGTACTAATCCAAAATCGGTATATTGTTCTTACTACAGGAACTTTGTTCTAAGTCATGTCAATTGGTACAAGTTAGGATTATTTTTTTCATATTCTAGAAGGTAGTAAATGATTTTGGATTACAAAATTGTGATACTAATTAATAAGAAGTTATTTTGTTATGTTAATTGGAATTATCTCTCTTGTTTTGGATATATTTTGGTGCTTAAATAGGAAAATTAATGTTTGTTTTGTTTTAGGAAATGAAAAGTGGAGATTGCATCAACTTGGAGTATTATTGGTCAGAATCATGAATTTTGAAAAAAGTGGACAGATTTTGGTAGTGAATAAGGTGAGATCACACCTAATACCAAATTCACTTAAAGAGTTAGTATTCAATTAGGAAAATTCTTTCCCACCCTATTATGTATGGATTTGGATTTGTTTTAGATATAGATCTTTGCAAGATATAAATAGATAATTTTTAGAGTAGGAAAGGGAGAGAAAAAAAAAACACTATTTCGCCTTCTTCAATACTCTCTTTTTCGTTTCTTCTAAGTTTTCTCTCAATTTTTCATCATTTCTTTTTTTTTTGGTTTTAGAACCAAATTCATATGTGGCTAAACCCAAATATTATAATTTAAGAGGATCCAAAGCTCTAGTTGTAACCTTGTAAGGTTTTGTTCTAAACTTCCATTCATATTTTAATTCAAGTACTTCTTGTTTTGTGTTCTTATATTTCATAAATAATTAATATTGATTGATTTGACAAATTAATTTGATATTGATTATTCTATAACTACCCATAACACCAATGATCTATAATTGTCATGAAGGATTGGTACAAGTAGCAAATAGTTATTTATAAATTTGCATCTTTAACTTATAAGAAACAAGAAAACTAAGTTGAATAGTTGTAGTTTTCTCAATTATTTAATTTGGGTCTAGTCTTTTTCAGTAAGTTTATTACTATCATTTAATGATAAGAAATGCTATCATATCTAATCAATTGATGGTAAATTTTGGTTTGAATGCTGAGTTTGAATTAATTAACTTAGGAAATTTTGAGATTTATTATAGCTATCCTAATATGTTTCGGACTAACTAGTTGATTGGTTTTGGGTAATTGTTGGATCATATAAGGTTAAGGTACTTTATAATGGTTTAATTGGACTTAATTAAGGTGTAAAATGAATCTAGTTTAATATGGCGTAAGTTCATTAAAGGCTGTATAAGATTTGGATTTTTAATTGAAGTAATAACTTAAAGAAGGTGTTATTAGATAACAAAGTATCTAATTATGGAACTTATAAGTTATTAAAGGAATGAAGTATACTTATGAGCACAAATGTGTTTTAAATTGTAAAAGTGATATGTTAGTTATGAATTTTTGAGAATTGGGAACTTAGGTGAGTACACGTAAAGTGCAATTAGTTAATGTAATCGTTGGTGCATTATTACAAATGCTTATGTTTATAAGGCATGATAAGTTTGAGTGAGAATGAATGGGTTCAATTTGAGCATAAGGAAATGAATTCATACTTATGGATTATTTCACTATCATGTGATTATGATATTGTGATCATTCCAGACCATCAATTGTTCGAGGATTTTAAAATTGGGATTGTATTGGAAATGCATTTTAATTGTGTGAATATATATAATATGTGATGACTTAATACCTTTATTGATGCTTTAATGCATATATTTGTATTTATAAGGCATGCTAAGTTTGATCAAATGAATAAGGTCATATGTTATGCACTACATCATTTATATGAAATTTTAAAATTTGAAATGGTTTGTTTTAAAACTATTAAGTCCTAGTTATGGATAAATAGCCATTCCTAGAAGGGTATGTAGTTGCTCCTGTGACACTGAGGTGTCTCCTAATATTAACACTTCGATGTCTCCTAATATCAACACTTTGATGTCTCCTGATATTTAACACAACAGTGTCTTCTGATACTGAGACATAAGTCTCTTTTATTTTGAGATACCAATCATGGTATCTTCTATTCTGGTCCCGTTACCCACTTTTGTAAAAAGGATTAGCAATTTAACTTATTTTGTATTCTGATGTATGTTCAGTTTTGATAAAAATAAGTTATGTTCTAATACAAAACAAGTTTTGTTTTGATAAGAGATAAGCTCTGATTTGATACAAAGCACGTTCTGTAAGAATGTTCTATATTGATTGATGAGTCATATTCTTTTTTAGATATAATGTGTAGATTACTCTGTATTATGAACAATTAAAGATTTTTGTGATATGATTTGAATTTATATATATGAATATTGGACGATTGTTAGAAACGATCGCCATTATGCATTATGTGTAGTTATTCCCACTAAGCTATATTCTTAGCACGATGGTTTTGCCTCCGTGTAAATTCTGAAAAGAAGGTTTGAAGACTAGGACAAAGATAACCACAGTGGCTAAGAAGAATGTCTTTTGTTTTGAAAGATATATATTTGAGTTTTTGAATTGTATTTGACAATATGAGACATTTTATATTTTGTTTAATGGTTTTTAATAACCTTATTACATGATGGATTATGCTTAAGACATGTATTTTGATAATTTCATTATATATGAATTACATCATGGTTTGTATACAATAACATTTAATGATATGTAATGTATGTTTGCTTAAGTTGTTGAAATGCATGTAAGGAATGTTTGGTACGATTTGGATTGTTTCAATTCTGTTTTGTGTGACACTTATATATCCTCCCGGGGGTATATAGGTGTTACATCGTTTGGTGTCAGATCATGGTTTAAGTGATTCTGTTTAAAATAGTGTTTAACTATTGCTTATACATGGATATAAGAGTTGTGTTTGGCCTAATGCGGTTTGTCCCATATTTTGGTTATAGAATTAAATATGGAAAGATCTCATGAAGTCGTTGACGAGGTTATTGAGAGTAATAATCTTGCGTGATCTCGTCCATCTATATCGGGACCCTTTGGGGTCAATCGAGATGAAGTTGAAATACCACCACCTCCACCTCTAGCCCAGGGGGAGGCTTTGGTTAAGTTATCGCAAGATATGATAACTTTGCTACACCGTATGACGGTACCCATGGCTCTAATTGATCAGTTGAGGACCTATGGAGCTAAGGAAGTATTGTATATTCACACATGTGAATATTTATTGTTAACGTTTAAAATAATTGTTTATGAATTCATTGACATTTTTTGGGTATAATTGACTGAATAATGTGATTTAAAATGTGATTTGTGCTTTATTTGTAGTAGAGCCTAGGTTTAGTATCTAAATATTCACATGTGTAGTCATGGGCATTTATCAGAGCTTAGGTTTAGTATCTTACATGGGCGTTTATCAAAAAATGTGTCAAGTTACATGCATTTTAGACATATCATAGCAAGCAGTAGCAATTGATCCCTAGTTTGAGTCACATTTACATGAGTCAAATGTATGAGTATTTGTTAAAAGTTTAAGTTAATAGAAATAGTGAGAAGAATGATGATCTGTTAGAATGTGATTAGAAATGAGAAATAGTATATGGTTAGATATGACAGATAAATATTCAACGCATTCGTATTGGTCGATGTATTATGGTATACGACATCAATATTATACCGTGGTGATGTATCCCCAATTGTGAAATAGATATGAATGTATTATCATATATTGATTAAAGGAAGTCGTGATGTGGATACGAATGATGAGATTTAAAGTCTACAAGCCAAGTTGAAAGAAAATAAAATTTTCTATGACCTCGAGAGATTAAACTTGGACTTGAAATGATTGTTAGTAAATGTGCTCTGTGAAATTGAGATCGGAATTTCAGGAGAATTATGAATCTAAAATTTTGAATTGATTGTGGACATACATATATATGACGATATGATGGTAATTAGAAGGTGAGATAATCATAGTGACATACATAAAAGATGTTAACTTTAAGTTGATTTGGTATTATGAGTATATATCTAAAATGGGATCACCATGACTAGTGGGAATAGTGAGCACATATGTATTATATATGTGGAAATGATGTAGGCAATAATCTATAACTTGTTAAATAATTGTTAGTTATGATTCCCATGTAAAGATGACTTAGAATAATACATGAAAGTGCTTACAGTGATCAATCGGGGATAGATTGGGATCATTAATGATGTTACTATGGATGATAAATTCGAGTAAAATGATCACGATCATGAACCTTTTCACCGCAATCATGGGAAGCACAAAAATGGAAATGTTGTTTAGCATTAATTGGAATCTAGGTATCATTAGCGAATGTTAGTAATTGGAGAATTGTCATAACGAAGTCTTCAAATAAGACGAAATGATCTTGATGGTATAAAAATTGAGCTTCTTGAGGTATTAAGAATGACTAATAAGTAAGGATAAAAATAGTTGATTGATAAAGATTACATAAATAATATAGATGTGGTAGCAAAAAATTTTCTTTTGAAGAAGAATTTCATTGAATTCAGTTAAGTAGACTAAATGGTTTACTTTAAGATTGATTAATGAAGAAACGAATCAAAAATGAATATGGAATGAATCAAGAGCGAATATTGGAGTCCCATTTCTAATGGAGACTGAAGTACAATAGGTTGAATATACTACAGAGAGTATATGTAGCTTGTCGATATAAGGATCCAACTAGGTGATTAGATTTTGAAATTTTAGGTAACATTATTGTTACTGTGAGGAGAACTTAAGTTCATACTATATTCTATGTAAATATGTTCAGGAGATACAAATTTCATTTGGTGAATGTGTTATCAATTCAGAGAGTTAAGGCCGAAAATAAATTAAAATATGTGGAGAAACTAATATGAATGAACAAATATTAGAATAAGTCAGATGAAAACAATGGAAATTGAATGAATTGAGAAAATCATTCGAGGAAAGAAGAAACCAAAATTAGTATGAGATAATATGACCTCATTGAGGAAATAGTTAAGACAATGACATCTGAATAAGCGACTAGAAAATCGAATGATTCCATTGACTATCGTCAAGTGGAAGAAATTATTCAAGTGATGAAGTAACATGGGAAAGTGAAGAGCATATGAAATAGCAATATCCCTACCTGTATCATCAATCAGGTAAGAATTTCGAGGATGAAATTTCTTAAGGAGGGGAGAATTGTAACATCTCATGTTCGAGACTAGACCCCATAATTGTGAACTGAGCGTACTGTGAGAAATTAGAAGTGCACTGCATGCTCATGCATCATTGTATATTGACACACATGTGAATATTTATTGTTGACTTTTAAAATAATTGTTCATGAATTCATTGACATTTTTTGGGTATAATTGACTAAATAATGTGATTTAAAATGTGAATTGTTATTTATTAGTGGTAGAGCCTATGCTCCCATTATACACTAAGCCTAGTGTTCGTAACGAATACGGGAGACTGAAAAGGCACACAGTCACAACACTATGAAAAAGAATTTGAGTGTCATACATATTGCATCCATATAATCGGAATTCATTTAATGATTTGCAAAGTTGTAATGAAATGATTGACTATATAAACTGTGTGATTTTATAATGATTGCGTTTGTTACATGAGTGAACCATTGAGGATGGTTACTCATTTGAGTTCAAAAAACTCGTCAAAATTGCAACGTGATTTTTAAGGTTCGGTAAAGGACTTCATAAAGGTTTCGAGTAAGAGTTCCAGGTCATGATTAGTATTAAACCTCGTTTTCGGAGCCCAACATTCGGAGTCGTAAAATGTGATCTTCACTAAACAATGCTAGACCTCGCTTTCAGAGCCCAACATTTGGAGTCATAAAATGTGATCTTCACTACTCTGTATTTCTGAAGTCCAACTCTTGCTCTGATACCAAACAATGTTGGACCCTGCTTCCGGAGCCCAACATTCCAAGTCATTGAACTGAAACAATACTTGTCCTCAACCATATTAAACCTAGTTTGGGAAAGTTGCCATAATGTTCTCTCCAGATATCATATTAAGGTTTTCTTTAGACTGTTTGAAAGAAGACTTCAAGATCTACAACCTTCATGAATATCTTGAAGATAGAATCGATCATCTAGAGGAATAAAAGAGGACCAAAGGATAGGGTCAGACGAAACCAGACAAAGGGTCAGATAAATAGGGAAAATTGTCATAACTTTCTCTAGCGATGTCAGATTAAAATGTTCTTTGTATGGTTCAAAAGAGGACTTCATAATCTACAACTTTTATACAGACCTTGAAGACAGATTCTTCATTTATAGGGTTAAAAATGGGACAAGAAGGTAAAATCAGATGGAACCACATTAAGGGTTAGATGAATTGGGAGACCTTAAAGACAAATTTGATCATCTACTAGGTCAAAAATGGGACCAAACGATAGGATAAGATGAAGGGTCAGATGAATTGGGAAAATTGTCATAATTTTCTCTATAGCTATCAGATTAAGGTGCTCTTTAGATGGTTAGAAAGAAGAATTCAGTTTCTACAATGTTCATGAAGACCTTGAAGACAAATTCGATGATCTATAAGGTCAAGAATGGGACCAGACGACAGGATCAGACGGAACCAGATGAAAGGTCAAATGATTAAGGAAAGTTATCATAAATTTCTCCAGAGATGTCCGATTAAGGTGTTCTTTGGCTAGTTAGAAAGAGGGATTCAATATCTACAACTTTTATGAAGACCTTTAAGACAAATTCGATCATATATAGGGTCAAGAATGGGAACAGATGATACGATCAGACAGAACTAGACGAAGGGTCAGATGAATTGGGAAAATTGTCAAAACTTTCTCTAGGGATATCGGATTAAGGTGTTCTTTAGATGGTTCGAAAGATAACTTCAATATCTACAACATTCATGAATAAAACTTTGACTAATTCAGCCTAAATTAGTCCGGCGTTTCCCCTAAAGTCAGCACACAATTTATACACCTATGAAAGACTTGGATTATGAAATGTACAACTACATAATAAACATGCACATAGATGTGGGGAACTTTTCAATTCTAAACTCATTTGCTAAATCAAAAGAAGTTCATTCATAACTTTAATTACATATTAACATTATAAAAAAGGCTTAACACAAAATACAACATACATAGGATGCTCAATGTTTAACATGCTCATAAAGCTATCCAAAAGTGTTTGAACTAAAAATTAAATCTATCAAAACCTCAAAATTATTTTAAATCATGCTTAACTTAAAGCAAAAAAAAAATGGTCTAAAAACTCTCTTCCCCTTAAAGAATTTTATCCTCGAAATTCTTACCTGAGATATTGAAGATGTGTGGATACTTCTCCCTCATGGCCTCCAAGGGTTCCCACGTGGCCTCTTCTGTGGAATGATTCTTCCTCAAAACTTTAACCAGCTTGACAGTCTTGTTTATCAAAACCTTTTCTTTTGAATCTAAGATCTGCATTAATTGTTCATTATAAGTCAAATCCTCTCTTATCTAAACTTCTGAAGGCTGAACTATGTGTGAAGGATGAGACAGGTACTTCCTCAACATTGATACATGGAAAACATTGTAAATTTTAAACAACTCTTGTGGCAAAACTAACTTATAGGCTAAAGGCCCAATCTTCTCAATGATCTTATATGGGCCTATGTATCTTCGACTAAGATTGCCCTTCTTACTAATTCTCAAAACTCCTTTCTATGGAGAAGCTTTAAGAAGCACTTTGTCTCCAACTTCAAATTCCATCTCTTTTATATGTGTATCCATATAGTTCTTCATTCTATCTTGAGCTGCTTTAAGTCTTTGCTTCACTAATTTAATCTTATCAACTATGACTTGTACCAACTCAGGTCCTACTAGTCTTCTTTCACCTTCCTCATCCCAATAAGTAGGATTTTTGCATCTCCTATCATAAAAAGCTTCATAAGGTGCCATTTGAATTCCTGAGTGATAGGAATTATTGTAAGCAAACTCGATTAAAGGTAAATGATCATCCCATAAACCTTTGAAGTCCAAAACACAAGCTCTTAACATTACCTCCAATGTCTGTATTGTCCTTTCTGATTGACCATCAGTTTGTGGATGGAAAGCTATACTAAAGCACAACTTAGTTTCCAAAGCCTCCTATAAGCTTTCCCATAATCTGGAGGTGAACCTGGGATCTCCATCTGAAACTATAAAGCTCGAAATCCTATGAAGTCGGATTATTCCATCCACATATTTCTTGACCAAAGCATTCAAAGAATCTATCTGCCTAATTGGCAAAAAATGTGCTGACTTGGTTAGTCTACCCACAATCACCCATATGGTGTCATGATTCCTGCTAGTTCTTGGCAGTCCCATCAAGAAATCCATCGTAATTTTCTCCCATTTCTATTTCAGAATCGACAGAGGTTTAAGCTTGCCTGAAGGTGCCTGGTGTTCAGCTTTAGCTTGCTAGCACACTAAGCATCTTTTAGCATATTCCACAACTTCTTTCTTCATTCCTTTCCACCAAAACTGCTCTTTCAAATCTCTATACATTAGCATAAGGCATATTATGTGCCTCATCTAGAATCTCTTCTTTCAACTTCAACATGTCAGGTGTACACAATCTGCTACCTACCACCATTAGTCCATCTTCTCTGATCTCTATTTCAAAAGTTTTACCATTTTTAATCACTTTTTGGAGCCTCCCAAATACTCATCTTGTTCCTACAATTCCGTAATCTTCTCATTCAATACTGGCCTCACTCTAAAGTTATCCAATACACAATCAGACTTGACTTGCCTCAATGTCACCGTAAGTTTGGCTAATTCAGTCAATAAAGGAAGGTATACTATCTCCACATATGCCATAGTGGACTTCCTACTCAGTGCATCCACTACTACATTAGCTTTCCCTGGGTGGTAGTCTATCACCAAGTCATAATCTTTCAACAACTCTAACCATCTTCTTTGTCTCAAATTTAACTCCTTTTGGCTCATCAGATACTTAAGACTCTTGTGGTCTATAAACACCCTTGTGGTGACTCCATATAGGTAATATCTCCATACCTTCAACACAAAAATTATAGCAGCTAACTCTAAGTCATGCATAGGATAATTCATCCTATAGGGCTTTTGTAGGACCCCCTTATCACAGGGTACACACCGGGATACCTGAAGGTCATTCCGGTACATATCCTACTATAAGGGCCAGTTACGTTAGATCACTACATTTTGTTCATATGGCATCATATCAATCTACTCTTAAAAGCATCATAAGAAATCACAATATTTTTGAAACCAACTTTTTCTCATTTCGTTTTTCCAAAAGTCGAAAGTCTACATTGTGTCTTTCAACCTTTACTGTATGTACATCAACAAACCTAGTACAAAGGTTCTACATGAAACAGAAGAATATATGAAATCTATCTAAGCCATCTAAAAATCCCAGCTGACCGACCTTTGAGCCATGACTTCTCTAGTCAAATCACAAT
This sequence comes from Erythroxylum carthagenense, assembly GCA_026413575.1. NCBI lineage: Eukaryota > Viridiplantae > Streptophyta > Magnoliopsida > Malpighiales > Erythroxylaceae > Erythroxylum > Erythroxylum carthagenense. The sequence goes on from JANZLD010000236.1 coordinate 65,770,847, forward strand.
TTACACAACAATAGAGCCTCTCAATAGCTAGAGTTGTCCCTCGATCCTGAAAAGACAATGTTGCAATTTTGGTGAGTTTTACGAACTGAATGAGGTAACCATCATCTATGGTTCACTCAATTCATGCAACACATCAATTCATATTACAATTATTTCACAATTTTGTATTTCACATGAGTAACACACTTTCACTTAAGCATAAGCAATTTTACATTTCACTCTATCAAACATACTTAACAAGATGCATATGAAATGCTCATGAGACAATTTCCAATTGTTACACTGTTGTGAATGGGCGCCTGAACTGTCCCGTATCTATTTTGGATACTAGGCTCATTTATACTGTCCCTTATCCGATGAGGATGTAGAGCTCATTAGACATTGAGCCTGAGGCTCTGAAAACTTTTGAGCTGGAGGCTCATTTTCATACATTAAGCTTTAAGCTCTGATCATTGACTGCCCTAGTCCCAACTTCCATTATCTGATTATGCATTCATGAATGGAAGGTATGTAACATAATCAATCATTTGATAAAACACATAGGTCTCACATTCATATTCATTCATTATTCAAAACATAATTATAAGCAAACAATAATTGAGAGAAATCATTTAGGTTACTCACTGGTTGCTCGCGAAACTATTGCCTGGAAGTTTTGGAAATGTTTGTGGGTTGACGTTCCAATTGCTCGTCTATAACGAATAACATACATATATATCACAATTTACACAATCATAGGTGTTTAATAATGCACATGAATGCAATGAAATATGTACAAGGCATGTTCATGAAAATCTCGGGTATCACTTCATAAATTCTTCACAAAACTATCCCCATACCAAACTCCTCTAAGTATAACTTATACTTAGGTTTATGCCTCACTAAGCCTATGGAATTCACAATTCATTTCTCATTGAATCACTTCAGATTTTTCCAAGATACCCCTTTCGGGTCTACTATTCATGTACAATCAGAAGGTGAAAATGAAGTAATTTGGTCAAACTCTCTTCTAGAAAAATATTCCTCTATTTCTTATCTTTCCATTGACACCAAAATCAATCAATTTGGTTCAGCAAAGTGAAAGTTATACTCCAAATATTTTCGGACTGTTTTTATTCTAAGATAGTACCCCTTATACTCAACTTCCATCTGAAATTTAAACATCTTAGAGACTGAATTAGATTCCACGTTCTTCATACCATTTGTATCTCCGTGTCTCTAGTTTACCACATATTAGAAATCATCTCATTTGGAGCTCTACAGATCAAGATATCATCAAAATATTGAAGTATGTTCAATAGAATAACATCAGTTCATAAAATTTAAGAGTACACACACTATACCCATCCCATGTTTTTCACTCAATCTTTCTTAATTCATTTTGGATGGCTATGATTTTTGGTGTAAATGTAGAGTAATGTCTTAAGAATCTAATGGATTAAGAATTAGGTCATTTGGATGTTTAGAGGAGAAGTTATGACCAAAAGAATTCAGTATGTTTTTACTTCTGTCTTAATTTTTCCATCATCTTAGTTTCCATCGTCTTAGTTTCTATCGTCTTAGTTTCCATCGTCTTAGTTTCCATCGTCTTAGTTCCTATCGTTTGAGTTTCCTATCATCTTAGTTTCCATTGTCTTAGTTCCCATCGTCTTAGTTCCCATCGTCTTGGTTTTCCATCGTCTTGGTTTCCATCGTCTTAGTTCCTATTAGTTCCTATCGTCTTAGTTTCCATCATCTTAGTTTCTCATCGTCTATCATCTTAGTTCCTATCGTCTTAGTTTCCATCGTCTTATTTCCTATCGTCTTAGTTTCCCATCGTCTTAGTTTCTATCGTCTTATTTCCCATCGTCTTAGTTTCCCATCGTCTTAGTTTCCATCGTCTTAGTTTTTGCATCTCCACATAAAAAGATCATAACTTTCGATTCAGATGTCCAAAATTTCAATACTATATACCGTTAGAAAGATAAAAGAAAGATATAGAACTCTCAAGAAGAAAAATTTTCCAAAATCTATCTATATTACTCTAGATTTTGTCCTGAAGTCAGAACACGAATTTTTACATTCAGCTCCCAATGTACTGCACCTGATTCTTAACTTCATGAAATTTTGAGACTCTTAGAGACAGAATTGAAATTCAATGTCTTCTTACAAAATGTAGCCATATATCTTTAGGTTAATCGAAATTAAGAATCATCTTGTTTGGATAACTAGAGAAAACGTTATGGCTAAAAGACTGAAGCATATTCAGTGAGCATTTTCCAGATTTTCAAACTTTCATTATTTTACATCACCAAAACACTATAAATCTTTCAAAAACTAATTTTACACTATAACCAACTCTAAAGGATTTGTTCACTACTTACCTGTTGGAAACTCCAAAATCTTCAAGCCCTAAACTCCATGCAATTTACATATTTCACTATGTACAATGACCAGCTTCTAGTTTTTCTTAGGGTAGAAGACACAAATAACAAGGTGGGTTTTGTGTAGGAAGGAAAACAGAGAAATCTCTTAGAAGGGGTTAGAAGCAGGGGCGGATCTACAATGGGGGCAAGTGGGGGCACTTGCCCCTATTGCCTCCAACAAATTCTCTATAAAAAATTATTATTTTAAGTTTTGCCTCCATAAAAAATAAAATTTTACTCCTATTAAAATTTTTCCCCCATTAGAAATAAAATTTTGTCCTTAATAAAATTTTACCCCCACTCAAAAAAATTTCTGGATCCGCCCCTGGTTAGAAGGAAAACTCTATGTATAGGAATGAAACTTTAAGAAGATGACCATCAAGAATGAACCTAAGCATACAACTTAACTTTTCAACTCTTAGAAATAGTAACTTACTTCTAACACAAGTACACAGCTTAAGTGACATATACCACTTTCCTAATACCTAAGTTCTAACTTAGTTTCTTTTGAAACTAACTATCTTAACTTTCATCTTTACAATTCAACTATTTTCAAATCTTCTGTTGATTTTTTATTCCTATTTTCTATAATTTTTTAGAATTTATTCCTAAATTCACCAAAATTCCCAAATACAATATTCTTACTAACCAATAGCATTTTCCATATAAATAAATTCAAAATTATCAAAACTCCAAGAAATCATAACTCGATCTAATTATACCCAGAATTTTTCAAGAATGCATGTACAATTATTTTCATGTGCTATGACATCACTATTCATATGTATGTGTATAACATAATATGCATGAACATGGAGATGCATCTCTAACTCTCATAATCACTCATATTTACCATTTTAACATTCCCACAGGTCATGGGATGTTACAGCTTTAATTGCCTAGAAGCATAAGCAATCACCCTATCGCCTTGCATCAACACATGGCCCAATACCTTCCTTGAGACATCACTATATACTATATGTCCATCACTTCCCAAAGGCAAAGTTAAAACTGGTACAGTTGTAAGTCTATTCTTCAATTCCTTAAAACTGCTATGGCACTCCTCTATCCATGCAAATTTCTGATTCTTTCTTGTCAATTTGGAAAGTGGAGCTACTTTTATGGAAAAGCCCTCCACAGACCTTTTATAATACCCGGCCAATCCCAAGAAACTTCTCACTTCAGCTACATTCTTAAGTGCTTCCCATTTTATAACTGCTTCTATCTTCCTCGGATCTATATGTACTCCTTGCTCTGAAATCACATGTCTAAGTAATGTCACTTCTTTTAGCCAAAATTCACATTTGTTGAATTTGTCATACAACTCATTCTTCCTCAATGTCTCCAAAGAAATTTTTAAATGTTTCTCATGTTCCTTATCACTATTAAAATAGACCAAAATATCATCCATAACAACAATGACAAATTGGTCTAAGAAAGGCTTAAAGACTCTATTCATCAATTCCATGAAAGCTGCAAGTGCATTTGTCAACCTAAAAGGCATAACTAAGAACTCAAAGTGGCAATACCGTGTTCTAAGAGTAGTCTTTGATACATTGGACTCCATTATCCTCAATTGATGGTAACCTGATCTCAAATCTATCTTCAAAAAGACCCTTTTCCCTTGCAACTGATCAAACAAGTCATCTATGCATGGAAGTGGATATCTGTTCTTAATGGTGATATGGTTAAGCTTCTTATAATCTTCACACATTCGCAATGATTCGTCTTTCTTCTTCACAAAAAGGACCGAGGTTCCCCAAGGTGAAGAGCTCGGCCTAATATAACCTTTCTCTAACAAATCTTCCAATTGCTTCTGAATCTCCTTTAATTCTGCCGGAGCCATTCTATAAGGTGGAATCGAAATTGGCATTGTGCCTAGAAGAAACTCAATGGGAAATTCAATTTCCCTACGTGACAGTAGTCCTGGTAACTCCTCAGGAAAGACATCTGGGAATTCCATGACTACTAGTATATCTTCTAACTTCCCTCTATCTGCCCTCGTGTCTACCACATAAGCAAAAAATGCTTCACGCCCTTTCCTCATCATTTTCTCTACCATCAAAGCCAAAATAATTCTCGATGAGCTAAATTTTCTATCTTCAATAAACATCACCTTTCTTCCATCATCTAGCTCAAACTCCACTGTCTTCTGTTTGCAATATAAGTTAGCATTATATTTCTCTAAGGCGTCCATTACCTAAAATCACATCTAATCCTCCCATCCTCAATGGCATTAAATCCACTACTATGTGTCCCCCACCAATATGTACCTCACAATCTCTATAAACTTGACTAATCATAATATACTGGCCGATTAGAGTACTCACCATCAAAAGAGTATCCAATGGGCTCAAATCTCTACCATACACAGTTCTACCTGATGAAACAAAGGAGTGGGTATAACCCGGATCAATCAAAACAATCACATCATCATCAAATAATTTAACCACACTAGTCACAACTTCTGAAGTGGTCTCTGTGTCCTCCCATGTCATTGCAAACACTCTAACTGATGCTTGCCCCCTTGGTCTTCCTGGAGGATTCACCCTCCTAGCTACATCAGAGCTGCCCACTTTAGTTGTAATCTTGTGCCCCACTACCTCAGTTCTCTTCGAAGCTTGCATTTATGTTCCCTCTCTTCTTATATACCGCAGACACTCTCTAGCCATGTGCCCCTTCTCTCCACATTTGAAACAAGCTCTAGTCATCCTGTAGCATTCCCCTCTATGGGACTTCACTTAGGTACATAATACTTATCCCCTTCTCCTCTTCTACTGCCTCCCATTGTTGAGGATTGATGAGAAACAGTAGAAGTCCTCATAGGTCTAGGCCCACTTGCACCACTGCTCCTCTCCTCAGATTGCAGATGGATGGTCCTAGCACTCTTTTCAGGCATAGAAGTACCACCTCCACTCTTGAATTATTCTTTCCCCTTTCTCTTTTTGTTCATGGCACTTTTCATGTTCTCAATGTTCTCAACCTCAGAGCTGCTTCAACCAGCTGTTGAAAATCACAAAAATTATACACCACCACTTTCTTTCTGATAGCTAGATGTAACCATTATTCAAACCTACGACACTTAGCTACCTCACTCATCATCATCCCTACTGCATACCAGGATAGCTGTGTAAACCGGTGCTCATACTTACTCACCGTCATTTCCCTCTGGGTGAGACTCAGAAACTCTCTCTGCTTCTGTTGAATGTATACCTTAGATAGGTACTTCTTAGAAGCAGCTAAGAAGTCCTTCCATGCCAACACTGGCAATCTCATCTGGCTCCCTGAGACACTCTCCCACTAATACAAAGCATCTCCCTGTAGAAAGCTTGTAGCGTACATAACCTTCTCATCATCCTCACAATCCATCTGATCCAGTATCCTCTTGGTCTTTCTCAACTAAGTCTCAGCTTCTTCTGGATCCGTTGTCCTATAGAAATCCATTGCCCCATACTTCCTGAGCTTGTCAAACTATTTCCCCTTCTTGACTACGGCCGGAGTAGAAGATTGTGGCATCTGGCTCATGGACTGAGCTAAGGCTTGAGCAAATACCTTAAACATCCTTGGATCTAATGGAGCAGGCACTTACTCCTACGGAAGAGGAGACTCCTGCATCTGTGACTGAATGAGCTCACTACCTTGCCCTACAGAAGCCTTAACATTTTCTAGGGCTACTAATTCATCAGTACTGTCCTCCCTTGGTGAAGAGTCAGGTGCAATTGATCCTTGCAATTCTCCTCGTGTTCTTCTATAAAGTGGCATCTTACTCCTTCAATGGAAACATAATTATTAGCTTACATTTCATTTTAAAATCCTAATCCCTACATGTATGCATGACATGCATGTCACTAAATGCAATTCAATCAATTCACAGTGCCAAGTAATCACATAACATAACAATTTATCCTAATATGCATTCTAAGCCTAGGAAAAACCTAAGCATTGATATCAAACAATGCTGGACCCCATTTCTAGAGCCCAACATTCGGAGTCATAAAGCGTGATCTTCACTAAACAATGCTGGACCCCATTTCTAGAGCCCAACATTCGGAGTCATAAAGCGTGATCTTCACTAAACAATGCTAGTCCCCCTTTTTTGAGTCCAACGTGATCTTCACTACTCTATATTTCTGAAGTGCAACTCTTGCTTTGATACCAAACAATGCTGAACCCTACTTCCGAAGCCCAGCATTCGGAGTCATTGAACTGAAACAGTAATTGTCCTCAACCATATTGAACCTAGTTCGGGAAAATTGGCATAACTTTCTCTCCGGATATCTAATTAAGGTTTTCTTTAAACAGTTGAAAAGAAGCCTTCAAGATCTACAACCTTTATGAAGACCTTAAAGATAGACTTAGTCATCTAGAGGGACAAAAGTGGACCAGATGATAGGGTCAGATAGAACTAGAAGAAGGGTCAGATGAACTGGAAAAATCATCATAACTTTCTCTAGAGATGTCATATTAAGGTTTTCTTTGGATGGTTGAAAATATAACTTCAAGATCTACAGTTTTGATGAATAATTTGAAGACATATATCATTTATAGGGTCAAAAATTGGACTAGACGATAGGATCAGACGAAACCAGATGAAGGGTCAGATGAATTGGAAAAATTGTCATAACTTTCTTTAGAAATGTTAGATTAAGGTTTTGTTTAGATGGTTAGAAAGAGCATTTCAAGATCTACAACTTTCATGAAGACTTTGATGACAAATTCGATCATCTATGGGATCAAGAATGGGACTAGATGATAGGATCAGACAAAACCTAATGAAGGGTCAGACAAATTGAAAAAATTATCATAATTTTCTCTATAGATGTCAGATTTAGGTGTTATTTAGATGGTTTAAAAGAGGACTTCAATATTTACTTCTTTTATGAAGACTTTAAAGACAAATTTGATCATCTATAGGGTCAATAATGGGACCAAACGATCGGATCAGACGGAACTAGACGAAGGGTCAAATGAATCAAGAAAATTGTCATAACTTTCTCTAGGGATATCGGATTAAGGTGGATGGTAAGAAAGAGAACTTCAAGATCTACAACTTTCATGCTAATTCAGCATAAATTAGTCCAATTTTTCCCCTAAAGTGAGCACACAATTTATACACCTATGAAAGACTTGGATTATGAAATATACAACTACAAAAGAAATATGCACATAGACCTGGGGAACTTTTCAATTCTAAACTCATTTGCTAAATCAAAAGAAGTTTACTCGTAACTTTAATTACATATTAACATTATAACAAAGGCTTAATACAAAATACGACATACATAGGATGCTTAATGTTGAACATGCTTATAAAGCCATCCAAAAGTGTTCGAAACTTAATTAGTTACAAAAGTTTCTAATAATTTGGAGTTTCCGATACCTTGCAAGGATTACTAACCTTCTTGTTCTGCACTTGAGTAGGGAAAAGTGGGGTGAGCTACACAGCTCAGTGACTAACATATTTATAGTCATTGGCAATTGATCACAAATTCAAACATATGTATATATATATATGCATATACTCAGTAATTCAAGCTTTCTTCAATTTAGTTTAACACTCATAGCACTAACACTCAAATGCAGGACACATGAAAAATTAAAGATGCAATGTACAACAAATGGCTCGAGGGTTCCACGGAAACAGAATGGATAAACTGAAGTTTACCCCATAAACAAAATGAGTCCAACTTCAAAGCTCATATGCCACAAGGGGGCAATCGGGAGAAGGCTCTTGTCAACGTGCACGTGACGAATAGAATGGTTCCACTCTCGCCCAAACAAAAGCACATATTTGTTTTCTTATATGCTCATACTTTTATGCTTTGTCTTCTTTTCATTTAATACAAAATGTCATGACCTCTTTTAAGGTATAACATAGTCATATTTCATCATGCCTTTTCAACATTTACAAACAAGTAAATTTCAAACAAATCAATTTCAACATACACACATAGGCAAGAATTTGCCCAATTACACTATAACCACAAATATGATACGCACCTAATTAGTTTGCGAAAATTCAAGTCAAGCTTGCCTTTCCCCTTGCTCTTGGGTAGGATTCCCTTGGTTTCCTAAAACAACCAAGGTTCCATTCAAAACAACATTCCAATAAAATTCATAAACTTCAAAAATCACAAAATTTCAACAAACACAAATTAAACTCAAATCTAACCTACCTATAGTCCATCTAAGTTAGAAAACCTAAGACCTAATTTTGAAACCCTAAAATCAGTTAGGTTCTCCAAATCCATCTTTTTCCAACACAAACCTTCATTATCTACACAAACCCCTTTTCTTTTTCTCTAACTCCTTCATCCTCAACACAACCCATTCCTTTAATAAAGCAAGAAGAAAAGATGGTTAACCTACCTTTACAAACTTGATTTCTCTTCTTTTCTTCTTTCACCAAAACCTCTCTTCTTCTCTCTTAATTTAGTTTTTCACTCTTTCCTCCCCTCAATTCACCTTTTTTTTCCTTTTAACAAGCAAGAAAGCATATTCTTTTTCCATTTCTACCTTTAATGAGCCCAAAAAGTCCATCTTACCCTTCCTTATAAGCTTATGTTCTTTTATGCTTAAGTGATCTCCCAAAAATGTCATTGAACATCCTTATTACATTAACACTTTAATTCCACTTAACCTTTCAATAAATCCCACTAACCTTGACATAATTATAACTTTAAAAATTAAATCTATCAAAACCTCAAAATTATTTTAAATCATGCTTAACTTAAAGAAAAAAAATCAGAGTCCAACAATTAGTTTGTGCCTGCATATGCATTTCTTTATGTTGTATTAAATAGTGTAGTCTTAATTGTTGTACAATGTATATGAAAATGGTCTTTTGAAATGTAATGATATTATGACTACAAGTATTTTGTTTTGTAATAGGCCCAAGTGATTACTGAAACTTTGAGGAGTTCAATAATGATTGTAATTTTTTGTGACTAAAATTGTTTACAAATAAATTGGGCCGAAATTGATTATCGTTTTTCACATTTTACAGGTTATTTTAAACTGAAAGTGATGAGTTTGATTTACCGACTATTTTAGCATGCTGCTCTTGTGGGATTCATACTCAGATACAACTCAAGATGTTAGGTACATATCCTGCAAGAGTGGGGTATTACATAAATAAAATTAGTTATCCACCAGATTAGATGGTGCGTTATGTTGTTTCTCTTCTTTAGGGAGCAACCTATAAGTGGTGGAAGTTTGTTTTGAGGAATCCTCAATTACCGGAGCTTCTAAGTTGGATTTCTTTTCCTAAGAGTTTAAATCTAAGTATGTGATGAAAGCATATAGAAAGGAGAAGTGGAAGTAGTTCCTGAACCTAAAGTAAAGAAACTTGTCTGTTGCTATATACGATAGGGAGTTTAATTAACTCAGCAAGTATGCACCTAAACCTGTGCTTACTGAGGAGTTCTGGTGTCATCAGTTTGTGGATGGTTTGAATGACTCAATCAAAGAACGTCTGGCAACATTCACTCTTTTTCAGGAAATAAGTTACCATCAGCTGGTGCAAGCTACTATTAAGTTTGAGAAGCAAGAGATGGTGAAGAGAGAAATGGCTTAGCAAAGGGGCTTTGTTAGAGGAGGTCGGTCCTCTGGTAAGTGAAGTAATGAATGTGTTTCCTCTGTATTGGAATTTAATCAGAGATTTGTAGCTCGAGGAAGGCAACAAAAGTTTCCCTCATCGACTAGTTCTGGTAGGGGTTCCTCAATAGGCCAAGGTTTTGGTGCTTCAAAGTTCCCTTATTGCTCCATACATTGTTGGGGTACTTGTTAAAGGGCTACAGGTATATGTTCCGATGTGACAGCACTGAGCATCTGATAACCAATTGCCCTATGAGACAGTTTCAGACATCATGAACTAGCAGGAAGGCCTCTCACGCACTTGCTAGAAATAGAGGACGAGCATTAAAGATCTAGTCATATCAGACCTAATTTGAGTACTCATTTAGAAACTGTTGATCATCCAGCTATACCTTATGCTCCAACTCGAGCTTATGCTTTGAAAGCTCGTGAGGATCATGATGCACTTGAGTTTATTGTGGGTATTGTTTCTCTCTTTGATTCTAAAATGCATGCTTCGATTAATCCTAGATCCACTCATTCTTATATCTGTTTTGGAGAAATGTCTTATAATAAGATGCTTGTAGATTAGTTAGACTATGACATTCATGTGACTAGTCCTTTAGGTAGTAGTGTGTTTGTTAATTAGGTTTATAGGAACTGTCTTGTTATGATCCAAGGAAATAAGTATGTTGTCGATCTAATTAGATTGTTTTTTCATGAATTTCATTTGATTTTGGGTATGGATTGGTTGTTTAAGCATCAAGTAGTGGTTGACTATAGTACTAAAATAGTTGTGCTTAGGAAGCCTGATTAACCTAAAATAATATTATATGGCATTCACACTAGTTCTCTGGCTAGTATGATATCTACTATGCAAGCTCGGAAGTTCCTTAGAAAGGGAAGTGAAGTTTATCTAGCTTTTGTGATTGATTCTAAGAAAGAGAGTGTTAAACTGCAAGATATTCTAGTGGTGAGTGAATTCCCAAAAGTGTTTCCTCAAAAGCTACCTAGACTCCCTCCTGAAAGGGAAGTGAAGTTGTCTATCAAAGTTATGCCTAGCATTGCTCCTATATCTAGAGCACCGTATAGGATGGCTCTTACTAAATTGAAGGAGTTTAAGGTGCAGTTGTAAGAGCTATTAGATAAGGAGTTCATTCGTCCCAATGTCTCACCCTAGGGAGCCCTAGATTTGTTTGTTAAGAAGAAAAATGGTACTCTTTGGATGTGTATTGATTACAAGAATTTGAATAAAGTTACAATGAAGAATAAGTATCCGTTATCAAAGATAAAATATCTATTTGATCATTTGAAAAATAAAGGAGAATTTTCCAAGATAGATCTACGATCAGGACACTATCAACTTTGAGTAAAGGATGTGGATGTTCTGAAGAATGCATTCAGGACCTGTTACTCCAGCTGCATTCATGGATTTGTTGAATAGAGTGTATAGACTCTTGTAGTGGTGTTTATAGATGATGTCTTAGTATATTCTAAGAATAAGCATGATCATGTTGAGCATCTGTGGGTTGTATTACAAACCTTATGGGCAAAACATTTGTATGCTAAGCTAAGTAAATGTGATTTTTGGCATCAGGAAGCATCTTTTCTAGGACATGTCGTTTCTTATTAAGGGATTAGAGTTGATTCCAGAAAGATTGAAGCAATTGTTAATTGAAAACTACCACAAATTATGACAAAAGTGAGAAGTTTTCTGGGTTTGGCAGGTTACTATTGCCAGTTTGTAAAAGGATTTTTAGTGATAGCATCCTTTTTGACTAAATTGCTATAGAAAGGAATGAAGTATAAATGGTCTAATGAATGTCAAACTAGCTTTGATCAACTAAAGAGAATGCTTACTAAAGCTCCTGTGTTGGCTCAACCCACTTCTGGTAAGGAGTATGTTATGTTTAGTGATACATTTAGAAATGCTTTAGGTTGTGTTTTGATGTAGGATGGACAAGTAGTTACATATACTTCTAGGCAATTAAAAACTTACAAGCAGAACTACCGTACATATGATCTTGAGTTCGCAGCGGTAATGTTTACTTTGAAATTTTAGTGACACTACTTATATGGTGAAAAGTGTAGGATTTTTACTAATCATAAAAGTCTAAAGTATCTGCTTACTTAGAAAGAACTTAATTTGAGACAACAATTTTATTTGAAATTAGTTAAAGAGTAAGACTACATTATAGATTACCATCCGGATAAGGCTAAAGTGGTGGCTGATGCCTTGAGTCGGAAGACTATTTCAGCAATGTCAATATAATAGGGTGAACAAGGACTTGTATCTGATAGAGCTTTAATAGCTCAGTTGAAAGATAGGCCTACCTTGAAGCAAGAAATCTGTGATGCTCAAAGAGTTGATGATAAGTTTCAACAAGTTACCTTGGCTAATCAGGAAGGTAAACAACCTAATTTTCTATTAAAGGAAATGGTGATTTGTATTATAAAGATCGATTGTGTGCGTCAACAAATGATGAATTAAAGAGAAAGTAATTATTTGAGGCCTATAATACTATGTTTACTATGCATCCTGGTGTTGGACCCCGATCCTTAAGTGGCAATTTAGAGATATGAAATGAATTCAATAAGTGTTTTCGGATATGAATTATGTTATAGAAGTTTTTATGCCTGGAGGAAATTGATGAGAAAGAGAATTTATTGATTTTGA
>JANZLD010000236.1:65876677-65887374 GCA_026413575.1 Erythroxylum carthagenense
CTCCAACTAGCATGCAATTTGGCCAAGAAAATCAGCCACTATTTCATCAAGTCATCCACTTAATCAACTAGCCATAACAATGGCAGCAACCACACAACAAATTTTCATTTGTTTCCACTCATCTTAAATCACAAAATCCACTTCAATCCATCCTAATTTTCACACAACACCTATTACACTTCCGTTCATTGTTCATCCTCATACAAACATAAACTCATACCCAAACAATCCTACCATTATCTTTATAAAATTAATGCACAATTAATCACAAAAAATGCTTCTAACTAACAATTAAAGAACATAAACACAAAGTCTTACCTAACAAACTTCAAATCTTTATTTTCTTCAAAAAAATTTCCAAGTCTCTACCTTCCTCCCTACACCACATGATCATCCACTCACACACACAACACTCACCATCACAAGGCTTAAGCTTGGATACATGATAAGGGAGCACTTAAGGTAGAAGAGAAGAGTAGCAACTTAAGGGAAAGAGGAAACCAACGAAGGAAGAAAGAAGAAAACACCAAGGGAGAAGAGATAAAGCTACGGATGAGAGGAAGCTTTAGGCTTTCAAAACAATTTTTTAAAGTCCTTCCCAAAGAGAATTGTCGTGTATAAAGAGTGGAAGACAAGCATTAAATGGTTTAGGACACTTGTCATATTTAAGAAAAAGACAATTAAGAAAAAGACAATAATTCATTTAAGACAAAAATCATTTATTAAGAAACACTTAATCCAATCCAATGGGTCCAATTTATCCATCTAATGGCTCTAATTAATCCCTAAATCATTTATCTGGGTAGAAATTTTCGGTACCGGAAACTAATTAGTCCGCCACTTGGCGATTTTTTCGGTCCGGAAAAATACCCCGAAAAATTTCAGAAAAATTCCTGAAATTCCCTAAAAATATAAAACACACCTAGATCACTCCAGCCCAATTTTTCAAACACAATTATCACATAATTCTCACAAAATTGCATTTAGATACATATGCTGGGAAATGTCATGAATGCATGTACAATCATGTACATATGCAAAAATTATCATTCATATTTATATAGAGGCTATACGATGCATATGCATGTTGAGATATATTTAAACATTCCTAACCCGTCCCAATTGACCAACTTACCCCTCCCATTGGTGATGAGATGTTATACTGATTACCTTAAATTGACAGCATTGTCTGGCCTATCAATAGTTTTGAACACTTATACTGACTTTGAAGCATTTTCACCGATTCTATGATCTATTCATTACGAATATCACATATGACAACCTTCTTATAGAGTTGTCATGTTAATTTTTTACTTGTGACATTCTTGTTCTTGTCGAACTTGCTAACATCAAACTTTTTGAGTATGATTATTGTAACTTCTAGCCTTTCACTCGTTTCCTACAATAGTCTCAATTAATATATGTACATATCTATAATGTTATTTCACTGAACTTTCATTAATGATTTGACTATAGGATTGTAAAATCTACGTGAAAGATGATTTTCTTTTATTTATAAGATTATTATCGTAAGTAATTTCACTATGATATTATAGTTTTTAAGGAAGGAGAGAGATAATAGAGATAATAAGTGTATTGCTCACTTGGTAAAAGAATTTCTCTTTATTTACATAATGTAAGTAATGGTTAGAGACCTAATCAAATCTCATACTTGTTTATAGGCATAAGAAGCATTACATGCTAGGGATGTAGCTAAAGGAGGAAGTGTATGCGATGAACAGTTTGATTGCAAGAGATGGGTTCAAATATCAGTGTATATCATTAAACAAAATGAAAGCTGTAAAACGAGACATAAGAGTTGCATGAGATCCAACAACATTGAAATTTTATTCTTTAATAAATACCCATTTAATTTAAGTAAGAACACTGGTCCTGCGTAAGGACGGAGCCACATTGGAGGCAAGTGGGGGCACTTGCCCCCACTGCATTTAAAAAATTTTAATTTTAACTTATTATTTTAAATTTTAATTCTATAAAAAAAAGTTAAAATTTTGCCCCCATTAATTTAATTGGTGACAAAAAATAATAATAAAATTATAGATATATTAAGATATCAAATAAAAAATAAAATCTGAGCCCATATATTTTTATTATGATTATTATTATTTGGGCCCATGAGTTTTTTAAATGAAAGCCTATAAACAGAGAGATAAAAACTACATGCTTAATTGACTTTGTTATTCAGATTTTCTACCCTTTTGACTTCTTCATCACACTACTTTTTGTATTTTTAGCTTTTTCTTCCCCTAACTCCACAAGGACTACCGCACCCAAAGTGAAAAACAAAAATGCTAAAGAATGATTACAACCCTGCATGGAAACCAATTTTTTTTTTAACACGCAACAAGTGGGAAGCAAGGTAAGGTTTGTCTTCATCTAGGCTCAGTTGACAACTGTTTTGAATCTTACATCCAGATATGAGATATGGATATAATATTTGCTTTTTAAATCCAATTTTTAATATGATGTCCTATTTGTTGTTGGTTCGAGCTAGTTTCCTAGCATGTGTGACTTTTTTTTCTCATTTGAGGAGCATACTATCTATAAAGGGATCTGTCGTAGTTAGAGCATTTTTTATTTTGATGTGTCTAATAATAGGCAAGGATTAGTAGAATTCAATAATTGCACTATACACTTAAATAGATATTTTGGCAGGACTGGCATCTATCAAGCTCCAACCTACCTTCAATTATGTGGGAATTGTAAAGTCAACAAATGGCTACTAGCCTACTGAGATAAATAGTGCCCAATTGTAGACTTCTTTACCAAATTATTGAATTTAAAGTATAATTAAGTTACCAAAGGAGATGATGTGATCCTATTGTTGTGAAAGAGCGGAAGAGAAGTAAATTTACTCTTAGGTTGCTTCATTGAGATATTTATCTTTATTCTTCACATACTTTGAGATTCAAATCATTGAATCTTAGAATTTCAAGCAAATATACACACGCCAATAAGAAGTGATCAAAAGACAGAAAGAAAAAATGGATACCATCATACCAAGAAGGGCTTAAGTAAAAAGGAATGGGAAATAACATAATTGGGAAGAAATAAAGCAAATGAAAATAATTGGATTGTTTTTTGGCAGGACTGCCAGTCCAGTGAAAATGACAAAACAAAATGACATCCCTTTTTAATGAAGAAAAAATTTACAAAGATAGATTATTATTGCTAATAGATGATTGGTTTAAAGTATCTATGTAGTATAGTACATCCTTTTCCATATCAAGTCCAATCGTAGTATATATGAAAATTTTACTTTTTGTTTGTATATTTCATAAATTTGCATATGTGTAAAGTGTTTTTGAAATAGTTGTAATTAGTTAATTTTTTTGTGAATAGATAATTTTTAATTTATTTTGTATTCAATTTGTCCCTAATAACTTAACTTTGATTTCAGTTACGGACAAATTTCTCAAAAAGCCTCTTACAAATAAAGATTTTGACCCCAACCCTTTAAAGCATCCTCATTTAGAAGCCAATTTAGATGATCTTCAGTCTGATTAAGGACTGCGGAAAATTTTTTTTCAGATTATCATCCTAATGCCCGTGATAGAATACGAAGAGCTTATTTAAAAAAGGGTCCATGTAAACCTTTTAAGCATGATTTTCTACAAAGAACACTTGAAAATATGTATCATAGATTTGTTCCATCTTGGTTTAAAGAATACCCCAATTGGTTGGAGTATAGTGTTACAAAAGATGCAACTTTTTGCTTATGTTGCTATCTTTTTAGGTCGGATATTGGAAGTGAAGCAAGTGGTGATACTTTTGTTACTGATGGATTTAACAATTGGAAGAAAAAAGATAGATTTCATATTCATGTAGGAGGTCCAAATATCTCTCACAATATAGCTTGGAAGAAATGTCAAGATTTGATGAATCAGAAACTACATATTCAAGTTGCTTATGCTAATCAATCCAACCATGCTGAAAAGGACTATCGTACCCAACTCACTGCATCAGTAGATTGTGTTCGAATCCTTTTACATCAAGGATTAGCTTTTCATGGTCGTGATGAATCAGAGACTTATAGTAATAATGGTAATTTTCTTCAACTTTTACAATTCTTGGCTTACCATAATGAAGCTATCAACAATGTTGTTTTAAACAATGCCCACGGAAATCTCAAAGTCATTGCTCCTGACATACAAAAGGATATTGTCAAAGTCGTTGCAATTGAAACCTCCAATGCCATTATTAATGATCTTCAAGGTAGGTTATTTTCTATCCTTATTGATGAGTCTCGTGATATCTTAATTAAAGAACAATTGACTATTGTTTTACAATATGTGAATGCAAAAAGATGTGTGCTTGAGCGATTTATTGGTATTATTCATGTTAGTGATACCACCTCTTTATCACTAAAGTTTGCAATAGATGAATTGTTTTCAAAGCAAGGATTGAGTATATCATCTTTACGTGGACAAGACTACGATCGAGCTAGCAATATGCAAGGAGCAATTAATGGTTTGAAAACTTTGATTTTAAAAGAAAATAATTCAACTCACTATGTTCATTGTTTCTCTCACCAATTGCAATTAGCACTTGTGGCAGTGGCCAAGAATCATGTACATGTTACTTTGTTGTTTAACATAGTCTCAAGCTTATCAAATATAGTTGGAAGTTCTTGTAAAAGAAAAGATCTTCTTCATGAGAAGTAACTTAGTAAGATTGTTGAAGGGCTGAAAAATGGCGAACTTTCAAGTGGTAAAGGTTTACATCAAGAAACTTCTCTCCAAAGACCAAGTGACACACGTTGGGGCACACATTATGGGTCATTATCAAGCTTAATCGTGATGTTTGACTCCATAGTTGATGTTCTAGAGATTATTATGGAAGAAGGCACAACTTCAGAGCAAAAAGGTGAAGCATATGCTTTGGTTGATTCTATCCAATCTTATGAATTTGTGTTTAGCTTGCATTTAATGAAAAAAAATCTTAGGCATCACAAATGAATTATCTTAAGCGTTGCAAAGGAAGGATCAAGACATTATCAATGCAATCAAGACATTATCAATGCAATTTCTTTGATTAAAGTTTCCAAACAACGACTACAAATGATGAGGGATGATGGGTGACAATCCTTATTTGATGAAACATCTTCATTTTGTGACAACCATGATATTACCATTTCAAATATGGATGAATATTTTGTACATCGGGGAAGGTCAAGGAGAAATGCACAAAAAATGATGAATTTGCATCATTATCAAGTGGAATTATTTTACACTATGATTGATATACAACTTCAAGAGCTCAACAATCATTTCAATGAGGTAAATACCAAGTTGCTTATTTGTGTGGCATGCTTGAATCCAAGTAACTCTTTTTATGTTTTTTATAAGCAAAAATTGATTCAGCTTGTTGAATTTTATACTTCTGATTTCTCTACAGTAGAGTTTATTACTCTTGGTGATCAACTTGATAATTATATTGTTGACATGCAATCTGATGATCAATTTTCGATATTAAATGTGATTAGTGATCTTGCCAAGAAGATAGTTGAAACAAAAAAGGATATTGTGTACCCTTTGGTGTTTTTACTTATGAGATTAGCTTTGATTTTGCCTATTGCTACTGCATCGGTGGAAAGAGCATTTTTTGCAATGAAGATAGTGAAAAATCGCTTTTGCAATCAAATGGGAGATTCTTAGATAAATGACTCTTTGATCAAATATATTGAGATAAAGATATCTTCAATAGTATTAACAATAAGAAAATTTTACAGCGATATCAAAATATGAGGACTCGTAGGGAACGATTGTAATAGGTTATATGTAAGAAGCTCAAGACAATGATGTAATTTTTTGTTTATCAAATATACAAATATTTGTATCTTTTTTTAGTAATATAAGAGTACCTTAAATATTTTGCCCCCACTCAAAATAATTTCTAGATCTTTCCCTGGTAATATGTTTGAAGTTATATACATAAACTTTTGGTAATTTTACAAAAAATTTAAGTGAATCGAGCTTTATTTTAGAATCTTTAATTCCATAGCATTGAGCCTTCAGCCCTATTTTATTTATTATCTTGATTTATTTCTAAAGAAGTCATTGATAATGCAGTCACTCCCATACTGATCATATCACTGTCATCAGACAAGAATCTGTAACCAAGATTGAGAAAGTTAAAAGGAAAACAAAAACAGAAGACCTCTTTTTCTTGGATTTCTTACAGTAAATGATCTTTTTATATCACGTGAAGATTGCCATAAAAACTTGAAACACAGCGAAAACAGTTAGGCAAATCTTTTCTACAAGTCAAACTAATGATCGACGCAAAGGAGAAAGGAATTTGGCCACACAAAAACACTATTTCATCGACGGCAGCCATCATAGTTTGGTTAAAAGAATCCATATATATAGCTGTACTTGGAAACCCATAACCACATAATTAGTTCCCTTGATGAAAATGACGTCCCCTACATCTCAACCATGCTTCATTATTTTGTGCTTATTCATGCATGGCTGCCCTCAATTCAGGTCTTGGTGAGCGCCAGCTACACATAGGTCCCAATCTTACTAACAGCAAGTTCTACTTACGATTTAAGTTCTTTTTTATGCTTAGAATTTTGGTATCCACCGTCCTAATGTCCATTTTTCTAGTTATCAGATCAATGATTATAGCTTTTGTTACAAGAACTTTTAAGGCGTTTGTTGCATAAACTTGTCTAAAAGTTGTTCAAACCTAATTTATGTATTACCTAATTTGGTAGGTAACGTAAGATACCTTCTTTTTTTAAAAAAAAAAATTGTACTTGCAAAAAGTTTGGTGTTTATCTATATTCCCAGAACGCTATGATTCAAGGGGTATATATAGATTGCAATTCTTACCTAACTGAGCCAATAATTATGTGGACCAAGCCCCATAGTAATACGAAAATGATGTTTTGGACACAGGAAAGCAACCATTTATGGATACCACTTATCTAAACTATGTTTCCATACAAATTCCCGATCGCATTTTTATTCACAGAAGACAGATTTGCAAACTGCAGAAAGAGATAGAAGAGCCGCCTTGAAACTGAAGAATATAGTTCACCTGTGGGATCGGCAAACTTAAAAAAGTCTATTGATGAAAATTGCAGAGCCTGAGACTGGATGATGCCCTTAACAGTAATAGAACTAGGTGATGCAATGTGAGAGATTGTAACACAACATGTGAACAATGTGAACAATGTTACTTTACTGTATTTGATCTTATTATACAAAATGCATGAGAGCTGGCTGAGTTTTTCACGTCTTTTGGTAACTATCTGTCATCGCTGTCAAAGTCCTTCAATGAAAACCTCATTTCTAAATGGCAATGCTTATGAATACGAATGAAGATGATTCTAAAGGTTATACGAGTACTTTATCAATTCTTGCCAGGATGATAACCTATCGTGGGGTAAAATAAGAGAGAACATCGGTAGCCATGAAACGTTATCCGTATTTATGCATGCTACCTAAATGTACCTGAGTAATTAATTAAATGTAACACCAAGTACATATACAAAAGATTGGGAATCTAGTTTTTGGTTGATCTGGTGATAGGATGATTGGACTGCAATATTGCAATATCTAGTTTTTGGTTGATTTGGTGATAGGATGATTGGACTGCAATGCTTTAAGGCTATTGCTTTGGAAATTTAGCACCATGGTAGCTGCATAAGCTCTGAGCATTGGCAACAAGCATTATTCACTATTCAAATTAAGAGAAAGTAAAAACGAAGAACATCCTCCACGCTTTATGAATGCTCAAATGATCCTTTTCGTGCTACTCTTGCATACTGTTGGGTGAGTTTCTCTCTTACGTGAAGAGCAACTTAATTATTTTATGCTATTTAAATGATTAATTAATGGTCCAAGTGGACTATGTCTATAGTGGACAACAAGCCCACTAAATTCAAGTCCAATTTTTGCAAAATGATGTATTGGTTAAATATGGCCATATTATTTGTAAGGCTTCTAGGCAGGCGATTAACCTAGATAAAACTAGAATTTTCTTCTCTAAGAATGTCCCTCCGAGTATGGTACATCGTATCAGCCAAACTCTGGGCATAAAAAGTACGATTAATCTGGGTAAATATCTAGATGTATCGTTGTTGCATGAGCATACCACGCGTCATACCTACCAACATATCCTTAACAACGCCTAACGGAAATTCGCAGGGTGGCGAGCAAGAAAGTTGTCTCTAGCAGGACGAGCTACCTTAACCCAGTCAATACTGTCGGCTCTCCCAATCTTCACAACGCAAACTGTGAGACTACCGAGATGACTCTGTGATGATTTGGAGAGAATCATGCATAATTTTATCTGGGGTTCTACGGAAGAGCAAAGGAAGATGTATCTTGTCAATTGGGAGGCAGTCTGTCAACCTAAAAAGGCGGAAGCATTGGCTCTTAAGCGTATTCGGTCGTCCAATGACGCTTTCTTAACAAAGCTGGGCCGGGCCCTGCTTACCCAACTTTCCGCATTATGGGTCCGAGCAGCACATGCAAAATATCGACTAGGCCCACAACTTCTCCCCCTTATAATAGAGAGGCGCGGCGCTTCGAGCTTCTGGATGGGACTTTCGGCCACTTGGCATTTTGTGCGGTAAGGTTTAAAATGGAGGTTGGGCAATGGTCAGCGCATCTCCTTATGGCTGAATGATTGGGCCAAGGAGTAGAGCCCCCTATACCAGGTGACAATTACTCCTATAGCCAGAGAATGGTACGAGAGCAATATTGGCTTATGTGGAGTGGATAGCCAGGGCACGAGCAGTGAAAACTTGTGTCTTTCCAAATCAGGGTCTCTCGATAGGCAGTCTAGCAGGGTGGTCCAAATCACCGAAGAATTGGATCAAACTTAACACGGATGGGGTGACTCATCCAGGATCGTCCACAGCTACCGCTGGGGGATTAATTTGTGACTGCACCGGCCAATAAGGCGGCGGGTTTACACAATATGTTGGGCGAGAATCGTCACAAGTTGCTGAACTTTAGGGAATTCACTCAAGATTGTCATTGGCTTGGTCCATGGGGTACCGCCAAGTCCTCGTCGAAGTGAATTCCTTAGAAGTAATTAATATCCTTTCCTCTTCACAAACAGAATTTACTGAACATCTTTCTTTGCTAGCAGGTACCAAGGAGTTACTCCAACGAGATTGGGAGATACAACTACAGTACGTGTATCGGGAAGGGAACCAGTGTGCAGATAACCTAGCCGCCCTTGCAGTTCGTAACAACCCAGGGATACATTACCTTCAGGAACCACCAGTGTCAATTATGGAGCTCTTCCTTCGGGACAAGCAAGGAGCTCTATTTCGCAGAGCTATAGGCTAGCTAGTTTTTTCTCAAGTTTTGTTTTTTCTCCTTTGTAAAAAATAAAAAATAAAAGCATAAGACTGATTTTTCAAGATAAAGAAGTGTAGCTATGTGATTTAAGGGAGGTGAAAAGAAGCAATTTTGGGAAAAAAGGAAAGAAGAAACGAAGATCCAGACAACTTTTGATTAACTGGATAATGGGATTGTAAAACGTGATTTGATAGAGCTGAAATTTTGCAAGCATATTGAGTACTCATTTACCAAGTTCTACAAGGTTGATCATGTTTGAGATTACTTTAGTTGTTGTTAGATGTGAATTTTCTTTCTTTCTTCTAAGTTTGATTTCTACGGGTGTGGGTGATGACCATGATTATGTATATAGTTAATAATATATTGTTTTTGGTATATTTTAATGTATTTACCACTAGTTTACTTTATGAGTAGAGAATACTTGGTGTAAATTTTCTCGTTGATTGGTGAAATTTTTAGTGGACTTTGATACGTATTTTTTTCTTTCACATTGGAAAGTTTTTTTTAATGTAAAATTGTGGTGTTTTGTGCTTGATTTGCAGCTCTGATTTTCTTATTTATTTGATTATTTCATGTTGTTTGTTTTATTGGTGTTTAATCTTGTGACAAGAAAAGATTTTTTAACTTAATTATTGATTCAACCATTATATGTATATTGAAGCCTATTGTTATTTTCTAACACTTATTCCCATTATTTGCTTGAAGTAAACCTATGATACTTATATGTGCATGATTTTTATGTGGCTCTCATTGTTTTGTTGATCATTATTGTTCGCGAACTTGTTCCCCCCCATATAATTTGCATAACTATCATTGGATGACAAGCATCACTTTACTTAAACCTAATAATCATCCTTTTAAATTTAGTTCTTAACATTGTAAGGATATATGCACTGCAATTCTGAATAAAAACTTATTGATAATGTTTATGGGAAGATAATTTTTTTATAAAGCTATAAATCTACTTAGATCATCAATAGAAAGCTCATGGAGAAAACTAAAGCAAATGTTAATAGACATAAAATCTAGTACCAAACTACTAGCATATTACCAATCTTCAACTTAGAGTACCAAAAAATCCTTTGAATTTCTATTTATGACCTCGGACATTTGTAATGCTAGCAATGCGAGTAAAAACCAAATGCATCTCATAAAGAATTTAACAAAATCACCATTATTACAAGATTCAAGAGCGTTAATACAAAAAATATATAACCATGTAAGGGAAAATGAGTGTGGTTCAGCCTAATTTTGACGAGGCTGCACGTTGTCGTTTGGATCCATGAGGTTGATCAGTTCCGACTTGGAGGTTCCTGCAAAACAAAGAAGGCACGTCGGGGGTTGTTTCCC
>JANZLD010000236.1:65921261-65935747 GCA_026413575.1 Erythroxylum carthagenense
AATAATTTAAAATATATTTGATAGATATTATTATTACACATCAAAAAATTTAAAGTTTAATTAAAAAAGAATATTAAATGAGAATTAATTAATTAATTAATTTTAATTTTTAAGAACTTATTAATTAATAAAATTGATCAATTAATTAATAAATTGATCAATTTTAACAATAAAAGTTATTTAAATAAATCAACCAAAAAATTAGAAGGCTCAAAATTTTTACGATTAAATCAAACAAGCTGATTAAGACTTTTTAACTATTTTGAAAAACATCGGCAAAGAATATAAGACATAAATAATGTGTATAGATAAATTAAGTATTATTAACATAGCAATTTAACTAATTTTGATTTAAATTTATAATTTATTATAATTATATTAAATTATCAAAATAAAATAAAGTTACATAATGTTCTTTTGTGATTATAAAATCATATATTTAAGTTATAGAAATTACCTCTTTACAAAAATATAAAGAGAAAGTTATAATCATCATAACTTTTTTCCAGACTCCAATAAACGAGAAGTTTTGATCATAAATTTAAAATTTAAAAATTAACTAAATTATAAAAGAGTGTATTTATAATTTTCCTGTATAAAATAAATTCGAATTTTAATATTTAAAAATATTTAAAATTTCGTGATAATGATTCCAACTTAAAAGTATAATTGTATTGAGACTGATCCAACCAAGGTGAAGGATATTTTGGTAAATGAAGACACTACACTAGTGGGTGGCAGACAAATACAGTGAAAAATAATCCACCCACCTCACTATTCACGAGCTTATGTCAAATTTATAATTGAGAATACTACTATTGCATAGAACAAAGATTCCACGCCAGTTGGTAGCTTTTCCAAGTCTGTTCAAGTAAAACCAAGATGGCTCTCAAAGTCTCAGGGGACAGGACACAAAGTTCAGGCATCGTGTAAGAAAGTGGTTGGTTTGAGAGAGCTACTTAGTCAACTAGTTAGCTCTAGTTTGACTCTTGTGTTCTTCTCCTTCCACTACTAGTTAACAACCACTACGAGGACAAGCATTCCGGCATTATATATATTATGTATGTCTGCGTGTGTGCGCCGTTCAAGTCTTATCAAGTCTACTGTAAAGAAGAAGCACGTGATTAAAGGCTCCAGCTTTCAGATCTTATCCGAACTTTAAAACTGTTTCTTCAAATTTTCAAAACTGGGACTGGAAGCTTCCAGCTCAGTTTCTCACGTTTCTAATACAAAATAAGCTGTTGTTTAACCAGAGAGGATCTAAGTTACTGAAGTAAAAAAATATATATTAACTTGCAGATTATATTATTTTTAATAAATTATTAAAACTGCTTCTTTGCAGTACTCAGGCACTTCATCTGGAGTAAGTTCTGTTGCATTATAAGAAATGAAACTGTGGAAATTAACTCGGAGAGAGAAAGAAAGTGTCAGATCGATTCACTTAACAAGGAGGGTTTGTTCCACTTGGAAAGGTGGAAACTTTAGGGGAAAGATAGTGACTTTTCGCTGAACAGCTGTTTAGTGGAAGCTGCATTCAGATACTGACATTAAACAACCGTCTCACATGAAACAAGTCTATTAGATGTTAAGTTAGTAATGAACTGAGAGAATTACAAGGTGAAATAGGTAAAGTTTAAAAAAGCATAAAATCATCTGAAGATGTATACATCGTCATTGTCTCTCGGATACTTTGTCCACTCGATCAGTAACTTAGTTTACAGACAAAGCGCAGAAGACAAGTATATGCAGCATACAACAAGCAGAGTAGAGGATTATATGTGCAAGAAAGAAAACCCCAGTTCATTACCTAAAAGTGGAAGGCTGAATACCACTTTGCCTTCTTCTTTCTTTGCATTGTAATAAAGCTTGTGAAGAAAAACCAATTTTTTCGCATTGTTTGTGCTGTAAGTACCTTTCCGAACAACGGGAGTGTCTGCAAATCGTTTTGAATAGTGGAAACCGTGGTAAAAACAATGACAAAGGGGCATGTCGTGTCACTCCTTCCTTTACCTTAGACCTTGGCTGGAGTTACAAGTAAAACTATGACATCTTTGATCTCAAATCCAAACAAAAACCAAACTGAAAAGCAATATGTGGGCAGTCTGCTGTACAGTTGCGAAAATAACAACTAACATCCATCTCCGGCCCGCTAAATCAAAAAACTTTCAATTGAAACTGCAAACAACTTCCCATCTAGGAAAATTGTTCAAAAGATATCAATTGAAGTATGGTCAAATATTGTTTCCTACAAGAAAACACAAGTATACGTAAGCTTACAAGGGAACAAGGAGGATAAGCAGGTGAAAAATGAAAAGCAAAAACGATATTGATGTGATGCAAGATCTTCAAACAAGGTGTGCAGTTCAGCTGACTTCTTTATAAATGATGTAAAGCCCAAAACTCCTCAAGTTTAGTATTCAATTCATCCACTCAGTAATTATCATACTTAGTAAGCAGGTCTGGACAGCAAAATATTTGATATAAAGACTCTCACCCACTCTTTTTCCAACTTTTAGCAGAACAACCTATCTTGAATAGTAGTGGCTTCTAATAAGAAAAGAATTGAAGAAAGCAGAACATGTCAACTATCACCCAGTTAATAAGAACACGGAACTCGTGATAAATTGAGGCACACAATAGGCAGTTCCATGGTATACCTGATCACATATCGGGCATGTTTCACTCCTTTCCATCCACTCCAAAAGGCATGAGAGGTGAAAATGGTGGTCACATTTTGTCACAAGTTTTGGATTCTCAGTATCATATTCTGTAGAATGAAGCAGATAAAACTTTAGATTTGCCCACTAAACATGTATTAATTTCCGCATATTTACCATTACTACTTCACCTTCAAGACAAATCGGACAAGCATCCTCTTCTTCGGTTGCTGAAATTACAACTTCATTTTGTTTTGATGTTTTAGACTTCTTTGGGGAGCCAAGCAAGGAACCAGCTTGAGTTTTCAAGTCTGATTCCACAAGATCTTCCGTTGCTAAAGTTTCAAAACTACTGCCACTAATCGTATCTTTAACAGTTTCAGAATCAGTTGATGGTGGACATCTTGGAACTAGCTCATATGGTAGAGGAGCAGGAGGCGGCCGGAAAGTATCCGGCGTGGCTGTATTCAGATTTAATTCAACCAGAAGACCTGCAGTAAATGCAGACGCGGCACCACCGTGAGATGTTAAGGAAGCATGCTCTTCTAAAGCCGATGGACACTGCAAAAACAACATTTAAATTTCAAGAACACATTTCTCAACCATGACAATCAGAAAATATCTCCTTTGAATAGAAAATGATTAGTCTTCCAAATAGCACACCAAATGATGAAAAATACAAATTACAACATATCTGACTGTTTTAACAGTATACCAGGGCAGGTCACCAACATCCTCTTTTGCTAAGACAAATGAACTATTACAGAATCTCCACAGAAGTTCTATGACTTCCTTTCAGGGGAAACGTCTGGAACAACTGACACATTCCAAACACACATGTGAACACCCACTTCAAAGGTTAACCTTTTTAGATGCTTAAGGATGCCAGGAACGTCACGTTTAAACAAAACAACCAAGAGCCGCTACTTCGAAGGAGGTCAGATCATTTAACAGTAGCAAGGACCTGGCTTCCCTACCTTGCTCTGCGGGATGGTGAATGGTGATTGTTAAGAAAGCAACGTAATTAATGTTTCACCCAAATAAATTAGCAATAAAGTGGCAGCACTGATTGTGCACAACCAAATATCCTTCACTTTATTAAACCAGATATAGTTGCTTATCCTTCAATGCTAAAGCAACAATATTAGGAAAGAGCTAGTATACACATGTAGAGAAAATGAAGAAATTACTAACATAATAATATACAGGTGTTCCATGAAGATGGGGTTTCCTGGAAGAACAACAGCAACCTCCCATCTCCTGCAATAAGTTCTTTCTATCTAATTAAGTCTACCAATGATTGGTGAATAGCCTCCTGGTATCTGTCACGAGTGGATGGTCAGTCAAAAAACATAGTCACTGATCATATATTTATCTTTCAGCGTCGCTGATCATATATTTATCTTAGAAGTCAAAAAACATAGTCACTGATCATATATTTATCTTTCAGCGTCGCTGATCATATATTTATCTTAGAACCCGACGCTGAAAGAAGTCGGATAATCGCACCTATCAACCAGATTGAAAGACAGTTTCAAAAACAAAAGAAGTAACTACAAACATACAAAGTAGTTGGCTAAACAGAAGAACAAGCTTGCAGTGAATATGTTGGAAAATGAAAACTACAAACATACAAAGAAGTTGGCTAACATAAGATTTGACAAACTAATGAACCGTGTCATCCCATAATGTTTATTACAACCTATTCATCATAAGCATTTAGTAGCAAGTAATTACAGTCAGGGAAGCAAAACGTCTGATAGATGTAAAGAATTACACTTGGACCATAAAATTTTCCCAGATAACAGTAGTAGAATTAAATCTAAAACCTTTGAGAACCGCATAACAGACCCTAATTCCATGCAGCTAAAACACAACCAACCCCATCAAAAGAACAAACACAAAACTAGTAGCGGCAACAATATCAAGTTTCAAAACCCAATTCAAGAGCAGTACCCAATTCCCCAAATAAAAACAAGAACCCTAAAAAGAAAGGCGGAGAAGGGGTCAGAAGCATCAAGCAAAAGCTACAAAATTTAATGCCAAATTACATTGAAAACACCAAAAAAAAAATCAAATGGGTCACCGAAAAGGAGACGTGAAGAACAGAAACTTACTTCCAGGAAGCAAAAGGAAAAGGAGAGGTTTGGTATTACACAAAAGCAACAAACTACCCCTTGAGTTTGTAAACAAGAACTGGGTTTGGGTTTGGGTTCGGGGTAAAGGTTAAAGTGAAGATAGCTTTGTACTTTTGTGTATTATTGATTGATTTATTGTAGTCTTTTGTTCTTTCATGCTTTGTTCGCATACGCACAATCCACTCGTTCCATTGCTGGTGGCTGCTTTCACCTAAAAGACTCTGCTTTTTCATGTTTTCTAAAAACAGTTTTCTGTACCAAATCCTCAGAATTATCATTTATCGGATATTTTCAAACAGCATTAGTCGGATCAGATTTGTCATGAGCGGGCATAGATCGTCTATTTCCATTCATCGATTCCGATTCTGATCAAACTACTAAAAATTAGTTAATTGAAACAGAAAATCTATCCTACTTAAGCGTAAACTAGAAAATCTCATCCCGGAACAAACTATAAGATTTAATCATTTATTCTATTTTTACTGTTTTAACACTTTTTAAATTATCTTATCCACATATTTATATAACATCTACATAAATACGTAAGTAAAATAAATTAAGAATAATAAAAATAAATTGGTGTAGTGTTTGCTGAATGTCTCTGACTTAAAAATCACTTCTAACATTTGTCATTTCAATAAACTTCTCGGATTACTAATAAAGTCACTTATTTATTAACAAGGGTCGCTTTATTTCATGTAAATCATCTCGATTGGGATAATATCTCAAACAATATTGTTTCTGAACTTTATTCTAATTTTTCATTATTTGTAACCCATTCTGAAGACGCTTAGGTTCGGATGTATAGAATAAAGTCTACTCCCTCCGATTCATAATAAGTATCATTTTAGATACATTTTAATTATTCAAAATAAGTGTCTTTCTTGACTTTGTATGAATGTTTATAATTTTCTTCCAAAATTAGCCTTTCATTTCTCTCTCGTCTTAATTATACAGATCACAATTTCAAAATAATTTACTATGCAATTTCTCTCACATGGGAGTATTAATAAGGGTATATCTATAATTTCATTAACTTTCTTAATAAACGTGTATTTTTTTAAAACGGCTCTTATTATAAATCGGAAGGAATAACTTATTATAGCATTAAAGTAGTAATAAACATCAGAATATAACTAATGTTGTTTCCACTTTCCAGGCTGACATAGAAGTAAAGATATGCCAGAAGTAGGGTTTTTAAGTACCAAACCTAATTAAGAAGCTAACCGAGTCTATATTCAATAACTTCATCTACTACGTGACGAAGTAACTAGCGTATAACACCTTTCCGATTCTTTTGGCGTACATATTATACGCAAAGAAAGAGTAGGTGTGATTTCAAGATTGATTCAGACATTAAAAGAAAGAAAACAATATCCTACAAGCACCCTATTTTAAAACAGAAACTGAATCTCACGTCCAGACGCTTTCAATTTCAAAAGCATACGTCAATAGTTTTTATTAGGCTCCGTAATTGTCGTACCACTAGTTGTGCACTTGACAAAATTCAGATAGTACTGCCATATATTATATGGGGAGCATAATTATATGAATACTTCAGGTCTCATTTTATGGTTCCATAATAATTAAGAGCTCTATAGTAGAATTGACCTTAGAATTACAGATTTTGTAGCAGCATAAAGATAAGTGGTGGCTGAACAAAATAGTTCATCACCACATCTGAATTACGCAAACGATCATCATATTTGATTTCTAAATATTAAGGGTTAAGGCCATGACTTAATATTGCTAATGACATTTTTGCAGTGACTAATCTATTGTATATATTCGAATTAATTAATAGCAAAGGAAGTGATGCTATCTAGTGAAGATATATATAGCCCCCAGGCCATATGGAGCCCAAGATTTTATTCATAGATTACTAAATTATTAAATTCTTCAGTTAGGGTAAGCTAAACTCAAAGAAATAATATAACTTTGTCATATTCTATATTTAAAATTGTCAACGGACGGAACCTTTAGTGTGCAACAACACAACACGCTTAGCTGATTTCAAGGAGAAGCCGGCCTTTTGCTTGCAACCACATGATCTTCATCAGCTTAATTTTCTAATAGGGACCATAGCTTATAGATAAGTGCAAGGCAGGCATATCCTCAAGAACAAGGATTAAGGAATTGGCGCTTGGAACGTGCATGGTCATAGCGCAACTAGCCAATTGATAAAACGGTAGATCTGATGTCAATGAGGATGATCTTTCCGAGATGGCAACGGGCACTTTGAGCTCCCATGAGTGGAAGTGAAATTGATCTTTGTATATTTTCAATTCATGACCCGACATTAGTGCGAGTGAAAGGCCACCACATACATTTTGATGCTAATCCGTTAAGGGAGAAAGCGTAAAAGAAAGAAAGTTAGAAGCTGACATTAGTGGAAGGAAATTTAAGAAGAGAAGGACAAACACAAGGGTTGGATCGATGACTTCAAATCGATTATAATGTGATTGTTTTCAACTCTAAGCTTTTAATAAATTTTACTCAGTAGTGGAGTTCGATTACTGTTTTCATCCTTTTTTTTAAAAAAATCATAGAAATCATGAATCCTACTTTTCGGAATTTGTTATTTTCTTCATAAATCCTCTATCTTCACTTAGTTTGAGAGGATAAATTATTGAAGATGCTTAATCTGGTGTCACGTTATCCTTGGATTAGAAAAAATGAAACGGTGGTGTTGTTGTCATGTAATTACACATTTGCCTTATCAATTATTAAAAGAGATCACAATACTAATATACATACAAGTCATGAACCATGCGTTAATACCGCGTTGCATAGCCTCGTGATTCGTCTCCAGCTCAAAGAGCTGACCTTTTCTACCCCGAGCATTTGTATTTGGAGCAGTGGAGTAGTCAACTGATCGATGGTTCATGGTTCTTCCCATCATAAACATTCACAGGCCGGGACCCGGGAGTGCTAGAGACATTATCGATCAGTTAAGTTTGAGGTGTAACTTTGAAATGAACTGCAAAAACCAATTCTTTGCACTTAAAAAGGTGGAATCATCCGGGAGTATCCCCACATTCTAGCTCGATAAAATTACGAGGGGATTAAATTACCGTTTAATCTCACCTAATTTATTAAAAAGGCCACCTATTATTTGATGCGTACAAGAAATTATTATATTGGATAAGCTCTTATATTATCACTTTCGAGATTCAATCTTAGACTCAAACTTTATTTTCTGATAATCAATTGAACTTGCCGCGCAAAAACTGATTCCTGTAGATACGTTGATGCACTTTGGAAAGGATGACTATTTGATAGCATCCTTATCCTAATATTTTAGTTGCCCAAGAATATACTTCCAATATAAAGTGCCGGATTGTAAAAGACCCTGACTCATGTAACTTATTACCATAAAAGAACACCAAAAAACGGTGGAGAGAAATTAAAAGAATATCACATTTCGTTTATTTGACCCCTAGTCCTTCTTATCCCAGTAACGTGAAGGAAACAAGCACTCTCCTTAGTTAAAGGCAAAAAGCATACTTAGATTTTATACAGGCAAAAACCTGAAAACAAAGCTAGTCTAAATCTTGTCAAACTAACCTCCTTAACTTAAGAATCTTCGTCACAGCATTCCACATGTCAAGTGTAGAAGAGGAAGTTGCCAGTGAAGAACACTTCAAAGACCAAACTATGCTTTTAAAAGGCTGGAACAACAAGGACTTGTAGTATTGGCAAAATCGCTGTTTGGTTTGGTCACTCGCCAACAGCTAGGATCTATGTTCTTCGTTTTCGTTAAATCCTATTTGAAACATTATACAAATAACCAAAAACCTCCTCGCTGTTTTAAATCCCTTTTTACCTTTACATAAATGCTTATAATATTCGCTTTATGAGGTCTGTTTCTTCCTTTTGTAGATTCCAACTCTGAGCCTTTTCTTCCTGTCATTAAGTTTTCAATCAGTTTCCCTATATATTGCCTTAAAGGTAGCAACTTTACATTAAAAGAAGAAGACAAGAGGCCTGGAAGAGCCAAAAAACAGAGACTGCTCTGTAAGAAGTTGTCTAGGCAAGATATTTTCGTGTTTAAACAAAAGAGGAAGTTGTTAAACAGGAAATTGATGGGTTGGAGAGAGATGAAGATGAGCAGCTTCTTGTTGGTGATATTGGGTTTGTTTGTTCACGGGACGGCGGCCTTTGGAGAGATCAGAAGCAGAAACCAGCAGCAACAGAAGGAGCTTGCGAGCCG
Source organism: Erythroxylum carthagenense (assembly GCA_026413575.1). Taxonomy (NCBI): domain Eukaryota; kingdom Viridiplantae; phylum Streptophyta; class Magnoliopsida; order Malpighiales; family Erythroxylaceae; genus Erythroxylum; species Erythroxylum carthagenense. The sequence goes on from JANZLD010000236.1 coordinate 65,930,270, forward strand.
GCACAGATATGCGTACGCCACGATGATGTACATGGGCACCCCAAGAGACTACGAGTTCTATGTTGCAACACGTGTTATGATCAGATCGCTTTCTCGTCTGCAAGTGAACGCTGATCTCGTTGTCATTGCCTCTCTCGACGTACCTCTCCGTTGGGTTCAAGCCCTGTAAGTCTCTCCATCTCACCTTTTATTTCCAGGGTTTTAATTTTTTGTTGTTTGTGAGCGCCATTGACCGGGGCCGGCGTTTCTTGGTCGCCGGGTGACAGGTTACTTTAACGAGGTTAAAGTTATCATCTTGCCGGAGCAAATACTCCTGTTTATAACGCTGTCAGTGTCGGTTGTTTTAACGGGGTGAATAAAAGTTGGAAAGCTTAGAGCTTTTCACTGGGATCGATTTGGGTGTCAATAGTAATTAGTCAAGGTCTATAATGGTGGAATTGGTTCTTTGCTATGGGGGATTTAATTGGTTCTTGCTTCTTGCAGGAGCTGTTTATTTCATTAATGGGGTTTCCTGACTTTAGCAGTTTCTTGCTTCTTCTGAGTTTTTTTTTTTCTTAACTAAAAACAAAAAAAAGTTACTCGCTTTAGCAGTTTTCTTGCTTCTTCTAGGAATTTTTTAACAAAAAAAAAAATTTGCTCGATGGAGTTAGATGGAAAAGCTTGCATCTTTTTCCTTTCCTATCAAGTGTGAAGCTCCTTGAGAGACCTGACCTGATCTGACCCACAGGTATTTGGATTTTGGAATACACCCAATGTTCTTCCAAACGAGGGAAGACTTTTGTGTTAGATGAGAGCAATTTTTTTTCTTACCAACCACCATTGCCTACTCTATCATCTTTTATTGTGAGGACGTCCGTACCTCTACTTTACCCACTTAGAAGGAGTAAAGAGATATTTTCAAATGAAGGAACTCGGAGACAGATGGGCCGTTCTTTGGGTGCGATCAGAAGACGTAGTTGTTGACGTTTTACATTTTCTATATGGCCACTTAGCCTAAGTTGGATTACACGTAGTTTTTATTATGGATTTTAAAGTAAGTGGGGTCGGGAACTGCATATGTCGGATACCGAATTTCCATTCATATTGATATAGACAGCTATTAAGTTAGATGTTGAATGCTATTTTAAAATCTCTGCCATGTGCCGTGATTTCAGATTGCCATTCCAGTCGTGACAAATAAATGTTGAACAAGTACTCTCTATGGCTTCTTTTCGCAAGTAGTCTTATCTTCCAACTTTGTTATGTTGGGTATGAAATGATAATTGGCATATTGGAGATTGATGAACATCTAAGATTCATGGACTTCAGAAAACAAACCAATGTCATGATTTCTAAGGGCTGAACCATCAACAGTTTGCCTTTTAAGTGATTGACAAGCTCTGCATTTTTGATGCAGGGAGCAAGAAGACGGGGCCAAGGTGGTGAGAGTGGAGAATTTGAATAATCCTTACAAGGGCCAACCTAATTTTGATAGGAGATTTAAGCTAACACTGAACAAGCTCTATGCGTGGAGCTTGGTTGACTATGAGAGGGTGGTCATGCTTGATGCTGATAACCTCTTCCTGCAAAAGACTGATGAGTTGTTCCAGTGTGGACAGTTTTGTGCAGTCTTCATCAACCCGTGTATCTTCCACACTGGCCTATTCGTGTTAGAGGTGAGTTCTCTTTTTACTTCTCTTGGAGTTTCATGAACCAAGTCATTTATTTGATATGTAAAGTAACGAAAAATCAGCGCTTACAAGTCATTAAGTAGGCCATAACTGTCAAACCTACTTTAAACACATTGTTAATCCAAGTTATGGTGGTTCTTGCTTGCAAAACTTGGAGAAACATCAATTTATTTTGTGTTAATGATTTGTGTATTCCAGCCATCAAAGGTAGTTTTCAACGACATGATTCATCAATTAGAGGTTGGCAAAGATAACCCGGATGGTGCAGATCAAGGTTTTATTGGTGGCTACTTCCCAGATTTGCTTGACAAGCCGATGTTTAATCCACCTTCTAATGGTACCAAACTCAGCGGGCAGTACAGACTTCCATTAGGCTACCAAATGGAGGCCACTTATTACTGTGAGTATAAGATCAAATACCACTAGTTGCTTGAAGAACTTCAAAACAATGTTCACCTGACAACATCTAACTTGTGTTTATGATCTCAGATCTTAGACTTCGTTGGAATGTACCATGCGGACCAAACAGTGTGATTACCTTCCCAGGCGCACCATGGTTGAAACCTTGGTACTGGTGGTCTTGGCCTGTTCTACCATTAGGCCTTCAATGGCACGAACAACGTCGTCAAAATCTCGGGTAAATACAAAGTCATTTCTCAACCTACTCTTTTCTTCTTTGGCAAAAACATTGTAACACCAGGTCCTTATGCAGATATGGAGCAGAACTGCCGATGGTAATTATACAGGCGATTGTCTACTTGGGTATAATAGCTGTGACACGTCTAGCACGACCAAGTATCTCCAAGCTTTGTTATCGACGGAATGACAAGAACATCTCCTTCATTCAAGCTGGTCTTAAACTGTTGGCCATATGGTCGATCCTGGCAGCCTATGTAGTACCTTTCTTCGTCATCCCTTGTACAATTCATCCAATTCTTGGCTGGGGACTGTATTTGCTGGGCTCATTCGCGCTTAGCTCAGTGGCGATCAATGCATTTATGCTGCCAACATTACAAGTTTTAACTCCTTGGGTGGGGATATCGGGTGTTCTTCTGGTTATGGCATGTCCATGGTATGCAAGCGGGATTATAAGGGCTTTGGCCATTTTTGGTTATGCATTCTGTTGTGCCCCTTTTGTCTGGTTATCATTGGTTAAAGTCATGGCATGCCTTCAAGCATCTGTTGAAAGGGAAGTCTTCTTCCCTAAATTGGGTTGATATTATTGTTGTTCCACCCCATTATCTTCTTTGAATCATTCAGAAGAGGTTGGAGCCTCTTCACTTGTTTTGGCATGACCATTATTGACTATTGGGTGTATATACATGGAGAGAGGGACAGAGAGCACAAGAGTTCATTACACTCTTGATTGGGAGAAGATAGACGACTGGTCTTGTCAGGACCGCACAGGACTCTTACATTTGTTGCCATCTTAGTTACTTGGATTGTAGCTTCAACTCATCAGACTAAACAGATGGCCAAATATTTTTCCAACTATTATCAATTGATTTTTGTTCCTGATTCTATATTGTTATCGAAATGATTATAAACTATTCGTCCTCGTAGCTTCACCCGTCACACGTAACATCCCAAGCCTAGGGCCATTGGTGGTGTCAAATTCACAACAACTACATTGCTTTTATAGGTCCACATCCAAAGTGAGGATTTCCCCAGAAACACGTACCGTAACGTCATTTACGGGAATGACATGATATGGCGGAGTAACATGAAATGAGCGCGTGATATATAAAAGGCTTAATTTAAAGAAAATGAAAATTTGGTAATTATAGTCTTCTCACATATGATAGGTACCTTTAATATTTATACACGTAAGATCTAATTAAACTAAATAAATAAGTTTCATTAAGTTATTTAACTAAACTAATAAAATTTTTCACCAAAATGACATGGTTTAATTAAACAACACATTAGCAATATTAACAGATATAATATCATGATGTTAGAATTGGAAAAAAATTAAAAATTTGAGTTTTTAATTACATTTTTTTAAAATTCGATATCAATGTCAAAGTTAATGTTAATATACTCAATGCACAAAGCTTTCCGTTTTGCTGGTCCAAGAGGGTCATGAAGAACATAATCTTATGCTTATATTTCTACCAAGAGGCTATTTTTGTGACTTAAATCTGTGACTTTATAGTTACAAAGGAACAATTTTACTAGTTTAAGGCCTTAGTTGACCAAAATCAGTTGATTAACTTTATCAAGAAGTTATTTAATTTGTTCGATACTTCAACCAAACCAGCTAAATTTTTAGAAGCTCCTTGTAAGGAGCATTTAGGGCAATCAACTAATTACCCTTTATTATAATGTCAATTTTGCCCTTACTCATTATCGTGTCATTTCTCGTTTGCTCTAGAAAGAAGATGATTACTGGTCTTAATAGAACTTCATCCTCAACAAACTTGTTGAAGAATTGATAAATTGTTGTTGGTTTTTAGATATGAAATAAGAGAATAAGGCTTAAAGTTGAAAAGAAATAAATGTAAGACATATATAGCATTATATAGTCTTAAGCATAAGTAAAGATATATATATATAGTAGTATATATGTAAAGGGATATTAAGTGAATACATAAGTAATTGTTATGATGTAAACCAATACTGCATAACTTAACTTCTTTAGAATAGCATATTATAACTTAACTTAATTATAGTGAACTTCAAATTGAATATTGAATAAATTGTGTTATTAGCAATTGAAACAAGTCATAAAAAATTCTTAAAATATTTTAGTATGACAATTATGTTTATGTTAAACTGTAAAAAAAAAGGGTAAGTTACATAACTTCATTTACTTCAAGCATACTTCAAATCATGTGTTTCATTTTAGTGTACACGAATTTGTATGGTCACTAGCCACGCACCGGGGCAACTAATTAAGTCATCCCGTGACTAGCATTTAACTTAAATGCTAGTCATGCATAGTGGTGACTTAAAAACATATATGATGATAGTTTGAAGATAAAATGATCACGATAGTAGAGTTGAATGTATGCAGAAATTTGATGAATGTATGTATACGTTGATGTTCTGTTTTTATGTTTACGATCAATTATCGTTTATGAGTTGTTTATGAATGATATTGATCTAAAATTGAGGTGAGAATGAAGACGAAATAATGTAGAGTTGATGAACTATGCATAAGATGTTTTGAATGTAACACGTAGGGGTTGAAAATATAGAAAAGTGAAAGAAGAATTTCTGGAGTATGTTTGTTGTAATGTTTTACTGGACATGCATCTGTATTTTAGTCATATCTTGATATGTAGATATCCAAATGAGATGATTTTAAGTTTAGATTAAACTAGAGATATATGAGTATATTTTTTATGGAGAAGTTGAAATTGAATTATGTATTTAAGATTTTCAAAATTTGGCTTGAAATTGAGTACAATGTGTTGTCACGGTTTGAGAACATCTTGAATATTTTAAATATAACTTACAGAATACTGAACCAAACTGTATGAAATTGATGCTATTAGAAACTTAAGATGTAATGAAACATTTTTTTAGAAGAATGTATTGTCTAAATATCTCAATTTTTTTTGGTCAAAATAGCCATACAAAATTGACCTGAAAATCTGTTTTAAGAAATGAATAAGGGATCATCAGGTAGTGCATGACTGTGCACAAGTACGATCGCGATAGAGAAGGTGGACTACTGTTTGACAACTTTCAACACTCTTCACTTTTTTTGACCATAAGGAATTTAATAATAATAATAATAATAATAATAATAATAATAAGGATAATGATAAGGATATTTTTATTTTTTTGTTAGTTATTC
>JANZLD010000236.1:65948405-65966835 GCA_026413575.1 Erythroxylum carthagenense
CCCGGGTTTTGGGGTGTTTAATTCGTGTGTATGATTTCACGTATGAACTGCATGTGTGAATGATTCGAATGATTGTGTTAGTATGATATGTGTGCGTTTATAAATTGCATGTGCGAATTGATATGTTGTGCGAATGTTGGGATCGGGTCCGACGGTTCGGGTCGCCGTTGGGGAGCAATCCGAGGGGCCGCCTCGGGATTAGGGTTCCGGATCCCGGGCCCAACAACACACTTAACTTGACTTTCTTTATGCTAAATGTCTATCTTTCTATAACACAATATTTGGTCAAGTCTTTGAATTTCTATCACACAAAAAATAGACTTTGATAATTATTGTTGACTTTTAACATATAGATTTATCTATATGTTTTTACAGAGTTTTACTATGTCTTGCTTCTAAAGCAAAAAAAAAAAAGTTTTAAAACCATTTATGGCAGAATTGTCATCCTCGAACATTGATACTAAGATTGAAGGAATTACATGATTGAAAGCCTACTCAATTGATTCTGTGCAACAACTCTTACTCTTGCTCTTATTCTATAAGCTTCTTCATCTCATTATCTCTTCACTCTTTTCATCTTCTTCAATTGTCGTGTTAAACTATTTAATATCCCATGTGACTTATAGATTTGAGTCCCATAAAAAGCACCCAAGATAATGGTTATTAGGTATTAAATGATGGAGCTCAAATGGTTCAAAGACTCTTTCCCTCTCTCTTTCAAAACTACATCATCATAATGGTTGGTGAACCATCATGGTTTGTAACCAACGTAATTGTTCGTGAAGCAATAGATGATTGGAAAATTTCGTACATAAGTTTTAGAAAAAACTTATGAATGTGAGACTGAATTATTATCTTAACCATTAAAGAAACATAAAAGAAAGAAAGAAGAGAAGGAATAAAAAGCTTTACAGAAAGAACAAGAAATCATGGATACAGGTATGCCTACAAACATCGATCCATAAATGTCTTTCAATTGGTATCAGAGTCACGGTATTGCATGATTTATTTTCTACAGTGTATCGTTTGTTTTTCTGTTGTTTTGTATGGATAGAGTGTTGCATTATTTCTATTCGTTTATGAAGTTGCGATATGTTGCACTACCATGAAAACAAACCTTCGGTGTTGGTATGAATGAAATGGAAAAGTGATTTTCGTTTTGATGACCGACGCATAATGGTTATGGATAGATGGTTTAGATTAAAGGTAATATATAGAAGATAGAAACAAAAATCTAAACCGTAAAGTTTTCGTTTTTTTTTGAAAAGGAACCATTCTGTGATTATAATGGTAACAAGAGATGATCTTGGTAAGGCTTGGGGTGGTTTGTGATAAAAAGAGTAACATATGAAGAGAAATAAAGAGCAACGTAGGAAGAGAAAGAAGAATAGTTAAAAAAAACATAACAAAACCAGAAGCGTTGTAGGAAGATGATGGTGTAGCGTCTGGTGCGTACAGCTTCGCCAAACGCTGCACGTGCCAGACGTTGCATTTGCGTGGGCAGACGCTGGCGCTAAACGCATCAAACAGGCTTCTAGGCCCAAAAATCAAATTATGGATTGATTGTTTGGGCCTTTTGGCCATTAAAGGACAACATAGGGTTAGTAAATATTTATAGACTTTAACCCTAAGTAAAAATAATATTTTGATGGAATATAATGGATTATTTAATTCATAATCGATCTATTTTCTATACATAATATAAATTTGAAAATTAATGCCATATTATATATTTCTTTGGTACTTTGAATATTTTATATTATGTAATAGTTGGAATTAAAATTTTCTGTTAAATGTTGAGTGTAATACATGACATTATGGATGTTAATAATAGTTTGTTAGTCACCAAAGTGACCAAACTAATTAAATTAAATTTTTTCATGTATGATAATTGTCCAATTAAATATTTATTGCATGGAAAGCTTGTTAGTCGCCAAAGTGGCCTAGCTTGAAAAATATTAATCATTTAATTGTGATTTGTTTCAATTGTTCAATATGATATGATGCTAAAATGACATAAAGGTTGAACTGAACAAATGAGATTATTAATTATAATGCTAGGAGGTCACCCAAAGGTGGACCATTGCTTATAATTAATGACATTAAAGGGACTTTATCAACATATCTGGTTAATATGATTTTATATCTAAAGATAACATGCATGTTGACTATAATATGCTTGATTGTCCATTATAGTAATATATATGCATCATAATAGGTTACTTCTATGTATTTAAATTTCACCCAAAGGAGAATTTAAATGCATAATCAAAGTTTATTAGTTAGTTTCAATCCAAGTAGGTTTACTCAAAGCATTAATGCATGGATTATATGTTGTATGTGCAACAACTACTAATTTGTTCGCATTAGGCAATGGCTTGACCAAATTCAATGGTCTGAACTATGGGGATTGGTCCGAACAAATCTAGTTCCAACTAGGTGTAATAGATTTGGACTTGGGCCACTTGACCATAGTTTCAGGCGTAAAGCCTACAATCATAACTGAGACTAGTTCTAAAGCTGACAAGTCTTATTATGAGGCTTAGGAACGGTTTAACAGGCTAAGTTTGAATTTGATATGAATGACGATCGTAGAAAGTGTAAAGCTGTCAATGCGTAAAACGGACAATGCAAAGGAGTTCATATTGAAGCTTAAAGAATACTTCCAATCTGATATAGCTGACAAGTCTATAGTAGCGACTTTAATGAGTGAGTTGACGACCAAAAAGTTTAATTGGTCATAGCCAATTCATGATTATGTAACTCATATGTCAAACCTAGTTGCAAAGCTGAAATCTATGGGTATGGATGTGAGTGAGTCCTTTCTAGTACAGTTCATTATCAACTCCCTTCCTCTAGAGTTTGACCAGTTCCAGGTAAATTATAACACCATTAAGGAAAAAAGGAACCTTCAAGAAATAAAGGTCATGTTGGTTTAGGAGGAAGGGAGATTGAAGAAAATAAAGAACACTCCGTTCATCTCACATTTCATCAAAGAACTAGTAGTAGTAAGAACAAACCAGGAAAGAAAGGCAAAGATAAGGACAAAGTTCTCAGCAAAGTTAATGAGGGTCGAATCCATAAGGATAAGAGGTGTCACTTCTGCAAGAAGCCTGATCACTTTAAGAAAGATTGTCCTAAACGAAAGGCTTGGTTCGAAAAGAAAAGTACATACCATGTTTCAATATGTTTTGAATCAAATCTTATTGAAGTGCCTAAAAATACCTAGTGGTTAGATTCTGGTGCAATTACTCATATGTCACATATTAAACAGGGATTCCTTTCAATCCAGACCATAAATGGAATTAAAAATTTCTCATATGTGGGGAACAGAATGAAGGCACGGATAGAGGGCATTGGGACATACAGATTGATCTTAGACACTGGATGTTACCTAGATCTAGAAAAGTGTCTTTATGTTCCTGAATGTGCTAGGAATTTAGTTTATGTTGCAAATTTGGATGATGTAAGATTTCAATTTAAGATTTGAAATGGTGTTTTTTCATTGTATACACATAAGTACTATTATAGTTCTGGTACTTTAATTGATTCTTTATATCATTTCAATCTTGATGTTGATTTGGCTGAATCTCTGTTTCATGTTGACCATATTATAGGAAGTAAACGTAGTGCACAAAATGAATGTTTTGCTTTTTTGTGGCATAAACGATTAGGTCATATATTCAAGGAAAGGGTACAAAGGTTAGTTAAAAATGATATCTTACCTCCATTGGATTTTGTTGACTGGGATATATGTGTGGATTGCATTAAAAGCAAGCAAACCAAACATATATCAAAACATCCACCCACAAGAAGTAGCACATTATTGGAATTAATACAGGCTGATATCTGTGGTCTTTTCAACGTTACTTCTTGAGGTGGTGAAAAATATTTCATTACCTTTATTGATGACTTCTCACGATATGGATATATTTAACTGCTATATGAGAAGTCTTAGTCTGTGGACATCCTAGAGGTGTTCATTAATGAGATAGAAAGGCAGTTAGATAGAAAAGTAAAGCTAGTGATATTTGATAGAGGTGGTGAATATTATGAAATTTTTGATGAAAGTGGACAATGACTAGGTCCATTTGCAAGTTTCTTGCCAGCCAAGACATATGTGTGAAATACACAATGGTACACCACAACAAAATGGTATAGCTGAAAGGCAGAATCATACTCTTATAGAAATGGTTAGGAGCATGTTAAATATTAGTACTATACCTTTATCATTGTGGATGCATGCATTAAAGACTGTTGCGTATTTGCTAAATAGGATTTCAAATAAGGCAGTTCCTAAGACACCTTATGAATTGTGGACAGGAAAAAAACCTAGTTTATGACACCTTCACATTTGGGGTTTTCCGACAGAAATAAAGCTGTATAATCTACATGAAAAGAAGCTTGATGCGAGAACCGTTAGTGATTATTTCATCAACTATCCCAAAAAATCAAAAGGGTATAGATTTTATTATCCTAACCATAATACGAGAATAGTTGAGTTTGGTAACGCTTGGTTCATTGAGAATGGTCAAATCAGTAGGAGTGGAGAACCACAAAAAGTGAATATTCACGAGAATCGAGTAGAAACTACTCTAAGACGAGTAGACACGACCACATCAGATGTGATTCTATCGGTTGTTATTCGTCTTGTTGTATCACGGATTCATAACATACCGAAACAACAAATTAATCTTCCAATTATACACATTGAAAATATTAATGACGAACCAACTAATGGTGATCAAGTTATAAATGATCAAATAATGTCACAAGACGTAGCATTACGAAGGTCTGTAAGGCAAAGAAGACCAATAATGAAATTTACTCACTTGAACATAAAGGTGACTATGAAATTTGGTCACTTGAACATGAATGTGACTTGAGCATTGATAAAGATCCAGGCTTGTTTAAATAAGCCATGGAATGTAACAATTCTGAAAAATAGTTCAATGCTATAAAAGAATAGTTGAAATCAATGGATGATAACAATGTTTGGGAATGTTAAGTTGCCAGAAGGTGCAAAACAAGTGATTTGTAAATGAGACTTTAAGACCAAACATGACTCACAATGCAACATTGAAAGGTATAAAGCCAGACTTGTTGCCAAAGTTTAAACTCAAAAGGATGGTCTCAAAAGGATGGTATTAACTATAAAGAGACCTTCTCTCCAATTTCAAAGAAAGACTTCTTAAGAATTGTTATGACACTGGTGGCTCATTATGATTTAGAATTTCACCAAATAGACGTAAAGACCGCCTTTCTAAATGGTGACTTAGAATAAGAAGTATATATGGATCAATCGGAAGGTTCCGTGACCACAGGAAAGGAACGATTAGTGTGTAAATTAAAGAAGTCAATATATGGACTGAAGCATCTTCCTGACAATTGTATCTTAAGTTTAATGATATCATTTGTCTTATGGTTTTGTAGAAAACACTGTTAATCGGTGTATCTATATGAAGGTTAGTGGGAGCAAGTTCATTATATTAGTCCTATATGTTGACGATATCCTTCTTGCTGCGAATAATATTGTTTTGTTGCATGATGTAAAGAATTTTCGCTCTAATAATTTCGAAATGAAAGATATGAGTTAGGCATCCTATGTGATAGGAATAGAAATAATCCGGGATAGATCACAAGGATTGTTAGGATTGTCTCAGAAATGTTATATCGAGAAAGTATTATAAAGGTTCAAATGAAAAAAATGCTCCACAAGGATAGTTCTAATTCAGAAAGGGGACAAATTTAGTCTAACGCAATGTCCATGAAACGATTTGGAACGTAAGGACACGAAGTCTATTCTTTATGCATTAATAGTTGGTAGTTTAATGTATGCTCAAACATGCACTAGGTCAGATATCAATTTTACTGTTGGAATGCTAGGACGATATCAAAGCAATCTTGGAATGGACCACTAGAAAGCTGCAAAGAAAGTCCTTAGATACTTAAAAGGCACCAAGGACTATATGCTTATATATAAAAAATCAGCCCATCTCGAAGTGATAGGTTACTCGGATTCAGACTATGCTAGTTGTGTAGACTCATAAAAATCTACATTCGATTACATGTTCCTATTAGCTGGAGGAGCAGTTTCTTAAAAAAATAGAAAGCAGTCTGTCATTGTTACTTCCACTATGGAGGCTAAATTTGTGGTATGCTTTGAGATCACGGTCCATGGATTGTAGTTGCATAACTTTATCTTAGGTCTTGGTCTTGTCAACAGTATTACCAAACCGTTAAGAATTTATTGTGATAATTCCACAGTCGTATTCTTCTCTAAGAATGAAAAATATTCAAAGAATGTGAAACACATGAATTTGAAGTATTTATCTGTGAAAGAAGAAGTGCAGAATATAAAGTGTCAATGAGTATATTGGTATCGATCTCATGATAGCGGATCCGTTAATGAAAGACTTACCACCCAAAATATTTATTGGTCATGTTGAACGAATGGGCCTTATAGATAAATCCTTGTTAGCATAACGTTTTGACATGTATAAATACATATAATTGTCTTGCTCGAATTGTTATGGTACTTGTGAATTCAATTACGGTCATATGTTTTTTCTCACTAACTGGTTATTCATATTATATTGCATACAATAATTATTATTTGTGAGATAACAATTACCGTATTAGCCACTTAAAGTTTGTTGAGTTGAGTTGATTATGTGATACATAGAAGGAATCATGTTATATAACTTGTGACCGTCATGATCCCATCATCTTAATTCAATTAAGGATGACTTGATCGATTCCATATATTGTGTGCACTTAGATTTTTATTGTTGGATTACCAAGTCATAACATAGGCCAAGTGGGAGATTATTAAACTATTTAATGTCCCATGTGACTTATAGATTTGAGTCTCATAAAAAGCACCCAAGATAATGGTTATTAGGTATTAAATGATGGAACTCAAATGGGTCAAAGACCCTTTCTCTCTCTCTTTCAAAACTAAATCATCATAATAGTTGGTGAACCATGATGATGGTTCGTAAACCAACATAATGGTTCATGAAGCAACATGATGATTGGAAAAATTCGTATATAAGTTTTAGAAAAAAACTTACAAATGTGAGACTAAATTATTATCTTAACCATTGAAGAAACATAAAAGAAAGAAAGAAGAAAGAGAATAAAAGCTTTACAGAAAGAACAAGAAATCATTGATACATGTATGTCTACAAACATCGATCCATAAATGTCTTTCATGTCATTCATAACAAAGATATTGTCATTTTTAGTTTTTCTATGTTATTCATTTTTTCAAAATTTTGATTCTCTATGGTTCAAGGAAATCGACCGATTTATTACTTAAATGACTTTTGTTTTCATAAGGGTTATAAACATAAATCAGACTAGAAATCAAGCTGATTCATATTTATTTTGATTGAATCTGTTAGTTTAGTCTGGCTTTAAAATCATTGGTTACTACATTATTAACATAACATATAACAAAATATTTAATTCCATTCAATTTTATGGAATGGATAACCAACTAAAAGAATGAATTTCATACTCCTCATTGATGCTCTATTCATACTATCACTTCTCGAATCTTGAGAAGTTTGAAAGATGGTACAGCCAATCTATTTTCAGCAAGCCTGAGAAAGGGAATCCATAACTATTAACTACCCAAAACCTCTTTTGAGCAAATGTTAATGATTACTCCAACATTCACTCATAAAGAAGGCATTAGTAGACCTTCAATCTGCTCTGTCTATCTCGATGGATATGAGATATATGTCAGTCATGTTAGTTGACATTTCATATGAGATATAAATCCATCCATGTGCGATTCAAATGAATGAATAATTCGATAGTGAAGATAAAGTTTATGTTCCACGATGAAGAGTTAAGTAAAAAGTCCAAGAAAAGATTAGGTGGTACCCCCGAAAGAAGATTTAGCCCAATGAAATTACATTTAAAGAAAAAAAGGTAATTAGAGTGCCCTATATTCATGCATATGAATATGTCAAATGTTTGAATTGGAGAGCCACATTGGGATATCTCTTCTAGTCTAGTCTTGGAGTTTGATCGGATGATGGTCTCCAACACGAAAGATCACTTGGCCAATTGCAAGAAATTTGGTGAAAGTAGCCGGATGGTTCTATTAGATTTCTATCTTTTAAAAAGACGACTTTATTAAAGTTTACTTATTCATAGACGTGATCTTTTAAACCTCTTATTCACTGATCGCATGACCCGATGATTGCTCCCATTTAACTTTCTTGAATAAATTTGAGGTACCGAATTTCTAAATCACGTGCAAGATATGATAGGATATTATGAAATCGTCATTTCCAAGTTCCATCAATATGACAGTCAAACTTCCGAAACAAAAAGAAACCCCATCCAATCCAACACCAGACGGTCGAAGTCCACAAAACGTGATGCATGACGAGGGTCACTTGGGTGCGTTTAACGTGTAGCGAATGTGACTTCGTCGTTAGCTTCCGGTTCATTTCAACACCCGTCGGGTACGTAGCTAAGGTCACCCCATCTCATGCGATTGGGTGATGAGTTTTAGTTAAGACTATAAAAGGCGTTGATGATGTTGGTTTGTTTATTTAGACCGACTCCTCTATGGTTAATCACTTGACGTGATTCTTTTAATTAACTTTAGCGTCAAAGGATGATTATAATTCATAAAGAAAGCACCGGATTAATCTATTTGAAGGAACAGACTTTGGAACCATTTTCAATTTTCAATGAAATGACTTCAAAACCTTGAATTGACTTTGAATGAAAAAAAAAAAAGAAAAAATTTGAAACAGTATGAGATCCATCCTTTTTAACAATCTAGAAGTAGAAGATGGAACTTTTAAAACTATGGTCTTCATTAATTAAAAAAAATTAAGTTCAAGTTGACTTTTTTCTCATTTAATAGATCTTAATTTTAATGTTTCATGTAGGGATTCTTTTTATGACTTAAACCTATGACTTTATGTTTTAAAAAAACAATTTTACTAGTTACGCCAAGGATCACCCTTATAGGTATTTTTAGTTAGTTTACTATAAATAAAATTTAAACTTAAGTACATTACATTTATATGATTTAACTTATTTTCATTTCAATTCTTATTTTTTAAATTATCATTTATCTTTAAGTGATATTACTCTCTATGTTATATTATGTTAAAAATTTATTTATTAGTACTTTTGTAACGAGGTTTAGTATTAAAATTTAATAATTTTAATATTATTTTATTTTAGATATAAATAAATAAATAAATAATAAAATTTGATAAAAACACATAACTTTCTAGGTTGTATTTTAATTTTTAAATAATTTTTAATGAATTAGTTGTGTTAAATTTAAAATATAAATAAATCAATAATAAAAATGGAAAACATCTTGTGATAATTAAAAAATATCATTAAAAAGTAAACGATAATTTATAAAATAAGATAATTGATGTAATGAAAATATCAAATTACAAGGAATGTATCAATTAAGTTCAAAGTATAGATAATTGGATTTAAAACTATTTGCAAATGTGATCACTTTCTAGAAATATTGTAATAAATAACAAATAAAAAAGGCAGATCTTCATAAATCTTGTGAGTATATTTATAAAAATTAATTAATTTATTTTAGATTTTAAAAATTTATTAATTTAATTTAATTAATTAATAACTGATAAAATTTTAATAACGATACTTATCAAAATAAATTGAACCGAAAAGTTGATAGATTTAAAATTTTTACGCATGGAAACGGCCGAGTTGGTTAAATTTTTAATAATTAATTTTATCTTAAAATAAAATATAACAAATACGACTTACTACCTCCAAGCATACGCAACTCAATCCCACAAATTTCCCGACATTATCTTTCCCTCTGTACGCGCAATTGTATTAAGGTCTTTGAGTACAATTGCCTGCCCACATTTTGGTCACATTCCATTGTCTGTACCCATAGAAAACGTTACATATAAATGCTGGCAAGAAAGCTCTCAAGTCAAGTATTTCAACTGCCTCTGCCCATAAATTATCTATCATTTGAAAGCTTACAGAATCATAAGTAATCAAGTGGAAACAATATTAAAATCACATAATCATGCGTGCAGTTCTTAAGCCCATCCTTATGAATCGAATCCTAAACTTTAACTATAGTGCTTCTGATGAAAGAAGCCTAAAACCTATTTCAATTAGCGTTTTCGTAATTCTGAAGATTAAAAATTAAGAAAAGGACATGAACAAATCTACGCAAAACAAAACTTGGTTTTCAATAAAGAATACCCAAAAATGGCGGACAGCTCGGCAAGTTGCCTTATTAAACACAGATTTTCTCCAAACACGAGACCCTTATTAAACATGGTTGGTCGCATGCCTACCTTTGTCACCCGCGTGTAAGACCCTTCTTTGTGGACAAGTTCGTCGTTTCTTCATCAGCTTCCTACCATCATTTTTTCCTCTTCAACGCTGCCCACTGCCCTTCTTCTTCATACATTGTCAGCCGTTATAAATACACGCCAATGAGGCCTCTTTGTGATTATAATTCAGAAATATCGTTACCTTTTTAGAGGAAAGAAGCCAAAACAAGCAATGGCGTCCATCAACTTCTCTTCATGCCCTTCAACAACCACTCCGAGACAATCTGTTTCATGCCCTCAGTGAGTATTCAGTTTGTTTATTTCCATTTGGGTTTCAATGTTTAGTTGTTTTGGGTTCGAAAGTTCCATTCTTTTTGTACCTTTAGTAATCAGCTTTTTAATAGATGATCGTTTCACTTTTGCTTGACTGTTCTTGCTTTGAACGTTTTAGTTAATGAAGGTTATTCAGTTTGTTCTTTTAGTCCTTGTCTCGAAGAGCTTACTTTTCGTTTTTATTTTTGGTGATCAAGTTTTGTCCTTGATAGATTAGTTGACCCTTGCGATTCATTATCTGGTGTGTCAAAGATGGGATGTTTTCCTTCCCGATACTTAAAATTGATTCAGGTGTTTTTATGGAGTTGTTTATATAGGAAGACAATGAATTAAGTGGAAGCCTTTTAAATATTGGTAAGCAATGAGCACTCTTCTGTTAGGTTGGAAACGCGCAAGCTTACTCAAAAGAATCAAAATTTTATTACCAGCCATTCTGGTGTCTTGAAATTAGATACCGAAAATTTTCCGAATTGGAAATGCTTATCTTAGGTTCAGTTGAAAGCTCTGATCATCACTCTTGCTTGAGATGTCCGCATAAGTCGTTTGTAATGCAGATATGGTTGTTCACATAATTAACATTTTCTTTGGATGTATAAACCTTGTGAATTGTTCCTGGCTTGGATGCATAAAGTCACACTTTATTTTTTTGGTTATGTTGCCGTTGTTCTTTCTCTACCAATCAAATCTTTTATTCATAGTGGTATGGGATATGTGTTGATCTGCATTCGTCTGTGGCATTTGGCAGAAACTTCAAGTTATTCAATGGATTACATCCAGTGAATGCCTTCTCTGTTAACGGATACATGTCTGATTTCACCTTGATCCGACTTAATGATTGTAAAACCCATTTGGGCATCAAGGCTGTTGGCAAAACTCAAGCAGCACTAATATCTGATGAAGGTACGCTACAGTCCAACATTAATGGCAACAATGTTGCTGCAAAACGTGCTGCAATTAATGCTGGTTCAGTCAGCATGGAGGTACATCGTGATGCAACAGCACTTGGAACTCTGTCAGTTGATACCACCCTCATTAGGGATGTTTTCCCCATTAAGAATGATGAATTCGATCTGGATCGCCCCACAGCAGGTTTTTCTTCCATACCTGAGGCCATTGAAGACATTCGCCAAGGCAAGGTAATTATCCTATCAGTTTGCCCAACTTTATGTAGATAGTGAATTATTCAGTACCATTTCTTTAACGTCATTTTTCTCAAGTTCTTCATTATAACTATAGTTTTCCTTCCAGTTATTTGACTAGGATCTACTGTTGCAGATTGTGCTTGTTGTAGATGATGAGGACAGAGAAAATGAAGGAGATCTTATCATGGCAGCAGAGTTGGCAACACCTGAAGCGATGGCTTTCATTGTGAAACATGGTACCGGAATAGTTTGTGTGAGCATGAAAGGAGAAGATTTAGACAGGCTGCAACTCCCTTTGATGGTTTCCCAAAACGAAAATGATGAAAAGCTTCGTACTGCATTCACAGTTACAGTGGTGTGTGTTTTTCTGACTTTACTCATATCTGGAAAATTTTATATTATGCTAGGAATGATGTTTGCATGGATAGCTTCTTACTGGAACCAATAAGAATCTTCCTTTGAGTAAAAACAAATGTAGTGTTGATGTTTTCTCCATCCTACGTTAATATTTGGCAAATTGACTTTCTTAACAAAGTAAACCTTGTAAAGAGCAACAAATTGTTCAAGTCATGGAGAGTATGAAATTATTTGGAGCATTGACAATCGTACAGTAGGATGATTGAGTCCCTTTGAGAAGTTTAAACTTCCTTTTCAGGGAAGTTCTGTTTTTCTTCTCCCTGTTGTCATTATTCAGAAATGATTATACTCATACGATACATATGTTTTACACCTTCGGCTTCTCATCATGGGAAGCAACAAAATGTCTCCAAGTGGAGAAATATTTTTTATATTAGATGGAGGAATTAATTCCATTCTTATATTAGAACTGCAAAAAAGGTCCTTGAAAAGCTCTCTGTACACCTTTCGTGAAATAGAATAGGCCTTAAGTATGGATGCCTGGTAGCATGACTGGGATATTGAACTATCTTATGCCATTCTGTTAATCTAAGTGGCAGTTAGTAAGTTCTATTTTTCCCTGCATCTGCTTTTGTAGGACGCCAAACATGGTACAACCACAGGGGTTTCTGCTCATGATAGGGCAACAACAGTGTTAGCTCTTGCTTCCAAAGATTCGAGACCTGATGATTTCAATCGTCCGGGCCATATTTTTCCACTGAGGTACCGGGAGGGTGGTGTCTTAAAAAGAGCTGGGCATACAGAGGCTTCAGTTGATCTTGCTGCTTTAGCTGGACTTGATCCTGTTGGAGTTCTGTGCGAGGTTGTAGATGATGATGGCTCCATGGCTAGATTACCAAGACTTCGTGAATTTGCACTGCAGGAGAATCTGAAAATTATTTCAATTGCTGATCTAATTAGGTAGGTTATCTTTTTCTTCTTTTAGATTATTTGCTTTGCACTCATCTTGGAAGGAAGCACTATACTTTTGGAACTTAATCATGGGTTGGTCCATCATATGCAACTAAATGGATGACTTTTTCTTTTGAAAAGGAAACAAAATTTTCTGTTGAAAAGCAAACATTGATGCCTTTGAATAAACTGAAGCTATTTAGTTTCTATTTTGAATTTTCTGCTTATGTGTCGATCAAGTTAGAACATACAACATAGCAGTTATGAAGATCAAATTGTATTGTTGTTTTTAGCTGTTTACTGATACACAGTTATATTGCTCACTAATATTGGTCTGTAACATCTAAGGTAGTCATTTGAGAGTAGAAGTTAATTAAGAGCGTGGAATTATTGTGGACCAATGTCTTATTTTGCTCCTACATGATGTTCTTGGTTTGAAGGCTATCTTCTATTGATGCATTTTAAATGGTTTCGAGGTATAGGTTTGAGCTTCTTTTGATTATCATCTTTTTGTAGAGTTTGATGTGCTGAATCCATATGTGGAAATGAAGTGTCTTTCTGTATGTATAATCCTCATGGGAAGGGTAGCCTGATAGTATCATTTATGATGTCTATGGGATTACAATTCACAGGTATAGGAGGAAGAGAGATAAATTGGTAGATCAATCATCTGCTGCTCGGTTACCGACATTGTGGGGACCATTCACGGCTTACTGTTATAGATCAGTCTTAGATGGTATAGAGCATATTGCCATGGTTAAGGTGAGCAGTATTTGCAACTTTCGGCAATGATCTATTGATTCTTTACTTTTCTGCTTATTTACTTAGGTCTTATCTGTGATCAAGTTCTAGCTAGTAGACAGCAGGTTTCCTATTTATTATAAGTTTACGGAAATTGTGTTATTTCCAGTCCGAAAGCTAGACCATATGATCAATTGAATTTCATATATATAACAGTTGCAGAATAGACCATATGATTAATTGAATTTCCTATATATCACAGTTGCAGAATATCTGTAAGTGAGAGAGGTAAACTTGACGTTGAAGAGAGATCTAGACCATACATAAAATCTGCTGTTATCTTGTTTGATTCTTTTGTGAAATACTCGTACAATAAATTATTGCTTTCTTCTTTAGTCAAAAACTAGTTAAATATGAGGATTTTAAATCAAGGGAGATGGTTGAAGGAGATGACTTCTAGAGGGGATCTAACTCTAGGTCTTTTCATATTCAAATGAGTGAAACACCACTTGGTTTTCCCGAAGCTAGTCATTTAGGCACGAGCACCTATTTCTGGTTATATGCGAATTCACACAAGCTGAAGTTCCAGCAACTGTGGAGAGTGATAACATTGATTATTTCCTGCTTGCTTGTGTTACAACATACATGATGCTTGTGTTATTTTGTTTAAAAGCTACTTGCTTACAAGTAATTTTGCTACCCAAAGGGTGAAATTGGAGATGGAGAGAATGTTCTTGTGCGGGTGCATTCGGAATGCCTCACAGGAGACATTTTTGCATCTGCCAGATGTGATTGTGGGAACCAACTAGCACTTGCAATGCAGCAGATTGAGGCTGCTGGCAGAGGTGTATTAGTATACCTCCGCGGCCATGAAGGAAGAGGCATTGGTTTGGGTCATAAGCTTCGTGCTTACAATCTGCAGGATGCTGGTCGAGATACAGTGGAAGCAAATGAGGAACTGGGACTTCCTGTTGATTCACGAGAATATGGCATTGGTGCACAGGTATTCCTAGTTGATATTTTAACAATCTTCTACGGAAATTGTCTGTTAGAATTGTTTCATAAGATAATAACAATAACTTCCATGCTTTTCACACCCAAATCTCACTTGTTAGTATTACTGTGATTTTTTCCACCGTTAAAATGTTTCTGAAGCTAAATCTGTTGGAGCAGATTTTACGCGATCTGGGTGTGCGGACAATGAAGCTTCTGACGAATAATCCAGCAAAGTACAGTGGCTTGAAGGGTTATGGTTTGACAGTTGCAGGTAGAGTACCTCTAGTAACACCGATCACCACAGAAAACAAGAGATACCTGGAGACCAAACGTGTTAAAATGGGCCATATATATGGAGTGGAATTCAATGGCCGCTTCAGTAACCTGATAAACAGCAACGGTGACTCTGCAGTGGACACTACATCAGATGCTAAGTCAAACGAATAGAGCATCCCCAATCAGTTAAACTTCTGCGTTGACAATAGAGAACGATGAAGCCCTCCAATGGATATGATTTACAAAGTTGAGATCTTTTGCTAACAACATTATGATTAAATCCATTCTTTTTCCTCAAGGTTTATGAATTGAATATGAGGAATCCCAGTTATATATGTGTTAATGGACATTTTATATTGATTTTAAATACATAATTTACTAGATTCTTGTCCATTTAATATTTAAATTGCACTAATTAAAAGTTATTTGTTTTAATTTTAGGCACATATTGAATTTTGAAAGTTCCAAAGTATTAAGCAAGAAAAGCTCTAGAAAATGTTAAAGAGTGCATGTTTTTGCATGCAAGAATGCGATTTAATGGACAAGATGGTCAGGACAAAATGACAACGTTGAGCAAGCACGGGATATTGACAAAGCAACCAAAATGACAATGTAATCTGAAGAGAATGAAGAAGAAATGGCAGCGTTTGGAGGGTGGCATTGGTTGCAAGAGTTTTAGAGAATGAACAGAAAAGTGGACCACAAGTTAAATTGTCACACATCAGCTACAGTAAAAAGGAGGTAAT
Source organism: Erythroxylum carthagenense (assembly GCA_026413575.1). Taxonomy (NCBI): domain Eukaryota; kingdom Viridiplantae; phylum Streptophyta; class Magnoliopsida; order Malpighiales; family Erythroxylaceae; genus Erythroxylum; species Erythroxylum carthagenense. Next base: position 65,964,273 of record JANZLD010000236.1, read on the forward strand.
AAGCTTGAGTTTTGGTGGCTTAGGCGTGGTTTTTGAATATAGTAGGCAGCGTGGGCTGTGTTAGGTGGCACAAGTGGACCAAGAACAAGCAATAAATTAATTTGTCACATCACTGAAGCAGCTGGGGAGAAAAACGCTAAAGAAGAGGAATTGAAGACAGCTGGTGGAAGGAAAGATGCAGTCCCCACTAAAACTTATACTCTCCACTCACGTTACACCAAAAAAAAAAAAAAAAAACACTCAACACTCTCCACACATAACGTTGCAGTTGATGGATATCAAATGAAGAAAATAGCTGGCGGAGAAGGAGGACGTGGGAGCAAAAACGTTGAGTTGGTGGAGATGAAGACATGTTGAGCTGGTGGAGATAAGTTACGTTGCAGATGGTGGAGATACAAATCCTTGAAGCAGTTGGCAGTGGAGAGTGCGTGAACCAAGGAAGCAGTTGGTGGCTAAAACGTGGAAGACAGTTGGTGAAGCAAAATCGTTGATGAGGGAATGTGCGTGCATAGTGCATGGATGAGAAAAAAACGCTCTCTCCACACTCCCTCGTCGAAGCAGCTGGCGGAGACACTAAAACGTTGCAAGAGGTGGCAAGCAACTGGTGGCAAAGAAGGAGACCAACGTAGCAACCCTACTCCAATAACACACACTCCATTCCATTCACGCAAGCGAAGAAAGAAGATAGCGACTTGGCCAAGGCTTTTCGATCCTAACTGTTACTGAGATTTAATTTATTTTTATTCCTTGTTTATTTTAATTGTGTGGATTTAATCAATGAAACCATATATTATGATCTTGATTTATGTTACATTGATGAATGTGTGAATAAGTTTTTTTCGATTAAGGTTAAGATTGATATTAGATTAAGATAATTTTTGTGGTATTGATTTTTGCTTGATGGAATGCATATTTGGTCCTAATTTAGCTTAATTATCTAGATTAAGACCTTAGATGATTGAATACCATAACCAATGAGATTTAATTTATCGGAAAATTAATCAAGCGACATACTTGAGACTAAACTTTAGACCAATCTTAGGATCTTGTGTGAGGATACTTAGGATTAACGAACTTAGTTTTAGGCTTCTTGTATTGAATGTATTTTATTCCGAATTATTTATGAATCAAGTAGGTGACTTAGATTTAGATGAGAAGGGAATCCCAATGAAAATTGGGTTCGACTTGTTAAGTGAAGTAATTTCTAGATCAATCCGCCGTTATAATTTTTAGTGTTCAATTCAATTGAAATCCAATACCTTAGCCAATTTCTGTCATTCGATTAAATCTAATCATTTTTAATTCATACCTTGCATTTTCATATTTTCTTGATTTGTTTACTTTATTTTACTTTATTTCAAATCAATCAATTCTTGATCGTTCGAATAATTTTTCATCATTTAATTTAATTGTCTTGCGTGTTGGAATTCCCTTGGGTACGATATTTAGTTCTTACCGTTTTATATTACTTGTTGACGGGATGTGCTTGCCTCTAATTGGTCTAGACAAGATTCAATATTTTTTTTTTGTTTAGACTGTAACAAATTTTTGGTGTCGTTGTCGAGAAATTCCTTATTGTGAGTCATTAGATTAGATGGTGTTAATTATCTCATATTTAAATCTTGCTTCGATTTTTTATTTTAGTATTTTAGTTGTTTGCTTGATTGCTTTCCTTCAGTGTGTTTTATTTTCCATTCTTAGCTCTATCGTTATTTTTTATTTATTCCATTTTGTTTATGCTCACTCGTAGTCAAAAACTCGAGAATTCGCTACTAGATACTGAGATTCAAAAAACTGCTTGTAAGTTGCCCAAGGAAACTAGATTGGCTCGGAATAGTAACACAGAAGAAATTATTAGCAAAGAGCAGTTTATAGAGATGAAACAGCATGAAGAGAGGTTGATGCCACATACTGAAGAGAGAAGGCACTTGACTATAATGGATTTGACTATTGGGTACAACAATAGATCCATGCCTCCCATAAGGCCGATGATCACAACTGTAAGTTTTGAGATTCTTCACAGCATTACATCCACGGTAAGAGCATCTCAATTTGGAGGATTGCCTTTGGAGGATCCGAACACCCATTTAGAGACATTTTTGGATATTTGTGATTTGTTCAAGTAGAATGGAGTATCGGAAGATGCAGTGAGATTAAGGTTATTCCCATTTTCTTTAAGGGATAAGGCCAGAGCATGGTTGGCTAGTTTGCAGTTAGGATCGATTACTACATGGGATGAGATTATTTTTGGCTAAATTTTTCCCTCCTATCAAGGTTGTAAAGATGAAGAATGAGATCACTTGTAGCATCCCACTCCCGCAAGACCCGAACCCGATATCGATGGTGATATCCTAACCCGTGCCTCACGAAGGTGGTATGCTAGAACGGTCACATCAATTTAAAACTCGAAAAACCAATTAGTTTTTTTTCGAAAACAATAGAGTGCGCAGATATCGGTAAACAATTTGGGCCCTGATACAAAACATTTTTCAGTCAAAATCCAATTTCAATCATAAAACCATTCATACATACATATATTCACAGCCAATTTGGGCCCAATACA
>JANZLD010000236.1:66022767-66035829 GCA_026413575.1 Erythroxylum carthagenense
GTAAGATGATCAATTTCTGATATTTTATTTATAATTCATAATTTTTAAAAATATAAAAATTTGATTGATTGAATCTTGCTTTTAATCAGTACTTACTAATAAAATTTTCTTATTGTATGGAACTACTATACTCAAAACACAAGATTAAATATTTTTCATATTGACATATTGAATTTAGTGTAATGCTAAGTAATTTCTCATATTTTGTTGATACGATTCAGTGTTAATTTTAATTATTTTTATATTAGTTTGCTAAACTAAATGCCATTATTAACTAATTCTTTTATCTGACGCTCTAATGGTAGAACTTTACTAGGGATGTTAATAGGCCGAATATTTTTTTAAAACAAATAAATTTTAAAATGACGTAACTTTGGAAATAACTGGCGGGCCATGGTTGGCCTGTGACTCAGTTAACCCTGGCCGAAAGCTGATTGGGCCTAGCCAGGCCGATTTTGCCATTCCTAAATTTTATGATTCATATTTTTATTTTTATTGATTAATATTAATAATTAATAAAATAAAATATTATGACTAAATAAGAAATTATTCTTATTTACTAGTATTGTTTCATAGTAATTAAATATTATAAAATTTTAATTTATTATCATATTAAATCGGTCAAAATATTATTAATTTTGTAATAATGTATAAATATGAAAATTCAATAAAATAATAAGGATGTTTACAATTTGTGAGAATTAGTTAATTTAATTATTAACTTTATAAATATAAACAGTATATTACTTAGTATTAGTATTTATTATCCTATAAACAAATTTTAATTTATTAAATATCAATAAAAATAAGTAACGTTACACATTAGATATTATTAGTCTTTTTAATATAAATATCAAGATATCAATATAATTAATAAATTATTGCACACAAATAACTCCTATCTTCCACTGCAAGAAAATATGGAGTTTAAAGACACAAAAAGGTGGAGTTTTTCGACGTCGAAAAAACAAGTTCGACAAAAACTATTTTCGACGATTTTCTTAGACATACAAAACACCCCCGTAACAATTATGGCGGCTTATTTCTACCGCCTTTTCTTTCACGTCTCTTTTCCTGGCCTTTAACATGCCAAGAGGTCTATTTCGTTTTATTTTTCTTTAACATACAACTAACAACCTTGACATGTTTGACTTGTTCCACGTTATTAGAGCAACTTATTAAAGCTTTCTATATATTAAAAACAATGGTGTTCATTTAGTCTCCAAAATAATTAAAATTTAATTTACTATATTTATTGGTAAATAGTATATAAAAATTAAATTAAAACAATTAATTAATTCATATCTAAAATTTTATTTGATATCAATAATATATTTTAATATTGACAACCAACATATTTTTAATTTTGTTTTAAAATAGAAATAAAAATTAATAAATAAGAATCACAACATAATAATGCTCTTTAGGTGGTGTAGTTACAATGTTATATCATGATTACACAGATGGCAACTTGTTTTTATTTCTTCAATGTCAATGAGTGGCTTAGAGCGGCACACAGATAAGGATAAGAAAAAAGAAGGAAGAAATCGTGTACCATTCAATTTCTAGTTTAGGTTGGTGACCGAGTATTTGTGTTTTTCATATTAATCTTATGTAGAGGACAAAGGGAATATATTTCTATTTCCAGTACCAGACTTTGACTTATAAGGGATGGATACATTGAAACATATGTCTCCGTCTTGGTATCTTTTTCGTGAAAGGTAAAAATTTTATTAGGGTTAGGATAGAGTAACAACCAAAGTATAAAGAACAATATTAGATAAGGTTCTCTTGTGCAATCGGAACCTTAATGTATAGTAATAATTAACTAATAATATACATCACCTTCTCATAAAAGAGAGTGGTCAAATTATATTAATCTGTATCAATATACTTCTAATATTAGAAACAGCTTCTCTACAATGTAAAAATAAGATTCTGTACTATCAAACCCTATTTTATTACGAGATTTCAGGGTATGATGATGATGAATATACAGCTAATATAATCACGACCAAACTTATTATTCTTATGCAGTTAGATGTAAGGTATTAAAAAATGAATCATAATAAGGGAAGGAAATCAGATGATTCTCTATATAGTTAACTAGTTATGCTTAAATATTTTGAAAGCAAAGAAAAGACAACTCAAGCCATGAGGCAGGTAGGTGAATTTTCTTCCAATATTGACAGCTGCCATGAAATCCAAAGCCCAAACAGACAGAACAGGAAAAGATCAAACCAAAAAAAAAAAAAAAAAGGAAACAAATTCAGTTCCCACCTTAAATTTATCAATTCACTAAGCAAAACACGGACCAACTTCCCCTAGTTTATTCCAATCCACCGCTTCCCAAGTATTCCACTCCGTCACTTCGTTGACTTTGGGCAGGTTGCATCTTCATGGTTGTTCTCTTCTCTTCTTCAGGTGCCAATCCCAGATTGCAGTCTCCTCTCTTCTTCATTTGTGATGGGCTTAGAGCACAGAAAGTTGTTGACTAATGATAATGGGTTCAATCAAACTCTGATAGAACTCTGTCAACCTTTCTGCGATCTATCAAATGATTTAGGCTTTTGTGAAGAACAGTGTTTGGATTACTGTGGCTATTACTGCCCTTCTGCCCTCGCTCCTTCGCCTTCTGTTTTACAATCAGGTCACCATTCTCACAGGCTTAGCAAGTTGTTGATCACAGCTTTTTCTGTTTTGACCGCGGCGTTTGTTCTTGTGTGCTGTTACGGTGTGTATGTTAAATTCTATTCGGGGCCGAGGAGGAGAAGGTCATGGGAGCAAAGAAATCTTACAACCCACGATGAGTTTATCGATGAAGATCACGGCCCTGTCGTTGACCATCCTATCTGGTATATCAACACCTTGGGGTTACAGCCATCGGTCATTAGTTCGATTACTGTTTGTAGGTACATCAAAGGCGATGGTCTTGTTGAAGAGACTGACTGCTCTGTTTGCTTGAATGAATTTCGAGAATACGAGACTCTCAGGCTCTTACCAAAGTGCAGCCATGCTTTTCATATTAATTGCATTGATACTTGGCTTAGATCACACACCAATTGCCCTATGTGTCGTGCCCCAATCATCACAAACCCGGCCACACAAACAACGTCAGAGTCTGGTACTGATAATGGGGGCACTCAAGACGAAAACCAGATATTGAGATTGGAAAATGATGCAGAATCCAGCAGAGGAAGTGAGGAAAGAGAAGGTGAGTCGAGTATTGAATCAGAGATAGATGGTGAATTGCAGCGGGAGAGCAGGAGAAAAAGTTGGGAACATGTTGATGGGATTCCATTTCAGCCAATGAGAAGATCGGTCTCTTTGGATTCTTTATCGGCTTCTAAGACCAGCCACGCTCTTACCAATGTTCTTAAAGAGCAATCTGATGGAAATTCTGGTATTCAACTGGCTAAGGGTAATGAATTCGACGAATATATTATTTCAAGCAGAGTTGGTGGACATCGTAACTCGTCTATGGCGAACTCTTCGCCTATTGTACCAAATACACTGAAGAGATCATTTTCTTGGAGCGGAAAATTGTTTACGTCAAGGTATAGACGAGGAAGATACACATCGTTTTCCTTTTGACGATGCTTGCAATTCAGGTCTTGACATCCTCATTAAATGAAACGGAGATGTTTTTGAAACTCTTAAGTTGGGACTTTTGAGGTTTTCTGTTATACAACCAATGATAAATTGATAAAGATGTTGAAAGGAAAATCAGAATGGTCCACCATGTTGTGCTTCAATTTTTGAGTTCTAGATCATGAAATGTAACTACATTTACTCAATTGTAAGCTGTTTTCTCCTTCTCCAATCTCTTCTGTAAATGATAGAAATGAGTACAAAAGGCTAACTGGGGATGACAATAAAGACAACAAGAGTGTAAGCACAAGCCAGCAATGCAACTAACGACATTCGCATTTGGGTCACCAAAATGAGGTTAGTGCCCGAAATTTTGGTACCCTAAGGAGTTTATGAGCTCAGGCTTTAGTGATGATCAATGTGGTAGTTACAAGGAGTCCACTTTTATGGAAGATTTACAACATGAGCTTAGTGAGGAACATATTTGTGGGGGCCTTGATATTACATTGTAATCTAAAATCTTAAGACATTATATTTACGGGTCTTTTCTACTTATATGCTTCTCAGTGATTCCATCTTTTTCTAATTTGAGATTCCTACTTATACTTAACATCTCAACAATTTCCCCCTCAAATGTGAACTTCCACATTGAGCTTGGAATCTCCCTTCAGCGAAAGTCTTTTTTTTAGCATCTCGAGTATATTGCGTAAGTAAGAGCCCTTCGACTCCACTAGTCTGGGACCTCCAGGAGTCTCCTTGCTCTTCTTCGTGAGGAGGCAATCACGGGATCTGACTACCTCGACTCTGATATCACTTGTTGGGAAAAATTATCAGAACCACAACAACAATAATAGCAAGATAAATAAAGTGCAAGAAACTAAATCAACGCACACGCAATTTATGTGGAAAACCTCTCTCAACTGGGAAAAAACCATGGTTCGGATCTCTACAGACTAAAATCAATCCACTATAATAATTAAGAGTACGATCGGCAACCAACAACAATAATCTCAACAATGAGTACAATTATCTCTAAGTTCTACTACAAATTGAAAACCATAATCAATTTAGTACTCTCTACAAACCCAAGAGATATCAACATCGAATACCTGTCAATGATGATCTACTTTTTCTTAATAATTGCCTTCTCACATGCCTAAACAATGGAGCAGACATCTCTTTTTCTCCTCCTTCGTTCTGATTTTTACGACAATACAACTTCTCCAACACAATTTATCTTATCATAAATTGACTTCTTCAATAAGCCACCAAAACCTACCACCTATGAGCCAATCAAAGAACTCTTTACTTATTGAGCCACTACTTGTAAGTGATGTGTTTAATTCTGTTTGATTTTGCTTGCTTTCACATGTTAAAAATAGTTGTGATTTAATTCAAATTTGATAAGAATTGAGTGAAATTAGTGTGGATGTTGCATGAATCTTAATTGGATTATTTTGTGAACATGACATGACTTAAGACAAGAAGAATTGTGCATACAAATGGGTGTGACACGTTAATTGGAGGGGCACACATGTTAATTGCATGATACACACATTAATTCCATCATACACATGTTAATTGCATGTTAATTATATGACTCAATAGCATGCTATAAACCATATGACATTTAAGTTACAACCGTGTATGGTATTAAACATGTCATAGCTATGACATGTTATGATTGTGACTTGTAAGTCACAACCATGACTCCCCTCATGCCAGACATTCTTCTTTTAATCATTTTATGACGTTGCAGTTGCAGAGATTGAGGGCACAAAACCCTAGACATAGTAGCATACTATAAAAAGGAAAGGAGAGGGTGGCAGCTGAGAATTATTCATCATTCACTCTTCATTCTTCACTCAACATACTAGAGACACTTTGGGAGAGAGAAAATAACGAGAAAGAAGGGAATAAGGGAAGATAACAGAGAGAGTCGACGAAGAAGAGAGAAACATGGCAGAGAGTTGGAAGCAGATCTAAGTCTTCGACCATCTAGTGAGAACAAGCTGAAGCAAAAGGTGAGAGCTAATGTAGGAAGCTTAAGAGGGCCAGGAGAAAATCGCATCTCATTCACCCGATCTCTGTTTGCTTGCTCTGTTATTCATTTGCTGCAGTATTTCTTGATTATTTACTGAACTTATTACTTTGTTAGCTTAACCAACTATTACCTTGTTATCTTTTCATAGTTCATTTAATATTCAATGCTTTATTGCTTTAATACTTCTGTTGACAGTAATATGGGTCTGAAGTGTATGGAGATGATGAACTGTGTTTATACTATGATGGGTTGTTCTTTTTTCTTGAGAATTAATGTAGTTATTTTAGTTGATTATGCATGATTGAGTTACGGATTTGTTGTCTTATTTATTTATGTGGTTTCTCAACTAAATAGATGTAATAGAATGACCAAACTTTGCAACATTTTTAGTATTAAACGAAGGACCGAGAGGAGAAATTTAATATAGATCGAGAAACTATAGATGCTTAGGTTAAGAACTAGAAATATGTTAACTTAAGTGGTAATTAGTAGTCGGGCGTCCATTATTAATTTGGATAATAACTAGTTAAATATGAAAATTAGATTAGTTCATTATTTGAGTTGATTTAGAACCCAACTATTAATTTTAATATGACAACTTTCCAATCATTTCCTCTTATTCATATATAGGAGATTAAATTAGTGAAATTAATTATCAAGAGTTTTCTATTTTGATTAATTTATTCATCTTTGCTCTCAGTTGATTTCGTTTAATTTTCAATCAATTTATTAATTTTACTTGAAAGTCTTCACACAACAAATCGGGATAGAATGTTTAGAATTGCATTTTTTTAGTTTTATTCAAACTTAATTCGAGTTAACCAATTTTACCTCCGTGAGAGACGACCCTAGGTAATCAATTATAACTACCTCATATACTTGCGAGTAAGATAACCTAGGTAATTTTTAGAACTTAATTTGGGCACAACAATAAGTAAAATAAAGCCCACCCTTTACAAAACTGACATAGCTAGTATTTGAGATTTAAGGAGATACCCAATATATTCCTCCCTCGACCTAAATCACTAAACACCTCCACCTCGTCTGAGAATCAGACCTTCTTCTTTACAACCTTGTCTCTCCAGATACAATGGCCCTCCACATAACAAATATTGTTGTTGACCTTCCTCCCTTGTATCACCAAATGAGCATCGTGGTACACTTTGCACCACCTCCCACTACCAACATATCTAAGCCCATACTTTGTCAATTCACTCAAGGAAATAAGGTTAGCACGAGCACTTGGCACATACCTCACATTATAGATGATTCAAGTCATACCATCAAACACTCAACTCTCTTGACCCTCCTTGACCTTACCATGAATACCTAATAACAAATCATCATCACTGTCACCTATGACCACATTAGCTCAATCACCATTATCATCTACTTTAGTCTTGCCCTTTTTCTTTGGCATCAAATGGAGACTCTTCAACTCCTCCATCATCTTCAGACAATGTCTTTGGATGTGGTCTTTCTTCTTATAATAGTAACACTCCACATTATTAAAGTCTTTTGCGAGCTATTTCAATCTACTCCTTAAGCCATCTCCCCTTCTCTCTTGATTATGCCCTCTCTCATATTCCCTCACAAATAGTGCTCGATCACCATCCCCTGGAGAACCTCCATCAACAAGTGTCATCATCCTTTCATTCTCCCTCAATACCACTATAGCTTCATCTAGCGTAATCTTCTCCCTACCAAAGAGCAATGCCATAATAATGGGTCAGTAGGAGTTGAACAAATTAATGTGGTCCTATAAGGTTATACCCTCCTCCATCCTCAATTGGTATAACCCTCATCTTAAGCACAAGATGTTAGTCAACGATTTGGAGGCATACACCTTTTGGAGCTTATCTATCAAAGCTTTTGGATTTGTCTCACTCAAGTAGTTGTACTTGATATTCAAAGATATAGCCAATTGAATCGTACTAATTGCCTTCTTCTTCATTGACCCACTTGGCATCATTCAAACTAACCAGCTTGTTCGCTTCCAAAATCGCATCTAAATCTTGTTGTACCAACAAGTCCTCAGTAGTACTTTTCCATACCCAAAAGTTTATTTTCCCATCAAACAAGGGAACACAAAATTTTGAAACATTATTTTCACCCATTCTCTTCTCACACTAATTCCTCCTTAAATCAAACAAGCAGTAATTTTCCCTACACAAGAATCCTCCAAGCACAGCTCTGATATCTCTTGTTGGTTCTAGGGAGTCCACTTTTATGGGAGATCTACATCACGGGCTTAGTGAGGGAACATACTCATAGGTCTTGACACCACACTTCAACACAAAACCTTAAGGTATTAGGTTTATGGATCCTTTTCACTTATATGTTCATCACTAATTCCATCTCTTTCCAATGGAGATTTCTACTCGCATTTGACATCCCAACACAATGTTTATTAAATTGAAGAACGTAGTGTTTACTAGGTGATATGGGTAGTAAATCGACTCGAATATGGTTTAACTCAATCCAAATTAATTTAGTTAAATTTCAAATGTTTTGCCTGTTCGAAAAACTGACTATGAATCACAAACTATATAATTGTGTAGCCTATAACAATAACCATAGAGTAGATAAAAATAATCAACTTTTTGAGAGATAAAGGGAGCGCTAATTTCTTTCTTATTAAAATTAAAAATTTTAATTATAATTAAAGTCAAAATTTAGTTATAATTATAATTTAATTTTGATAAAATCAAATATCTTATATTTGATTATAAAGTGTCTCAAACTTCACAACTGAGTATAACTTATTCTAAATTGATTTTTTCACCTTTCAACTATTCTTTTATAGGCGAATTATTAAGTTCTTAATATGTTGGTAAGAATTATAAATTATAATTAAAATTAAATAAATTAAAATTTATTTTAATGTATCTTTAATTGTCCAATCAAATAATTTATAATCATAAATCAGAATTGAAGTCTATCGATATGTCATAACCACCTAAATATTAGAAATGTTAAAGTAGTTTGACTAAACCTGTCCGTACATGGTTATGATATATGATTTAATCCTTTTGTCATATAATATTCTAATTAAATATAGAGTATGAATTTAGTGTTTACTCTTTTAAATCTAATTATATTCGTTCTTCTTAATTAGTAATTAATATTTGAAAACACCTTTTTAAATCTCAATTCACTATAGTCATAACATTCCTTAAGTCACTGTTAATTAAGAACATTAGAATATTCTCTCTAATTATTTGAAAATGATAAATCCTTTATTGACTTATTCAACTATCTTTATATAATTTATACTATATCTAAATACTACTGATTGAGCTACCATAATAAAATAGGTCTTAAGAATATAATAATTTTGACATGATATGCTTTAGTAATCTCAAATCTAAGGTTTGGTTATACAAAACTAATATGAAGAGATTCACATATACATAAGTAATACTCCGCTTGGGATCTTAGTAATTAAGCTAGTTCAGTGAACTTATTTTCTAATAAACATAACATATTTGTTTAAGAATCTTCATACTTTAATTTATAAGATCAATTACTTTCTTCAAAGGAAAGAAACATAACATGTGCTACTTTTATCATTCCATCAATATCTCGCCTTAATAAAACTACAATTAGGAACAATTTAAAAATAACACATAAATTTAAATTGAATTTTATAATTATGATCCCATTATAATTTTAATTGTACAGTAATTATTCTAATAATTTTACTTTTAATATTAAACTATCAAATTTAATTAACAAAATATATAAAGATAAAGAATGTCATTATTAATTAAAATAATATTTTCATGCATAAAATTGAACCAATCTAGAAATTGAAAGGATATTAACTAACATTGGCTTAGAGCTCAACTGTTTGGGGCAAGTCTGAGTTAAATAATATGAACTTAGACTACAAAAAGTCTCAGACTTGATCTGATTTGTTATCATTCCTACTTTATGACAGCTAAAATGTTGATAAGCTAGAAGCTTTTTGTCAACAAAGCTAACATTAGTTACTAAATCCCAGATTTAATGTATACTCTAGAAAATCAATAATATAGAGATAAGTCACTTTTCCTTTTACTATTTACAATTTTATTTATCTAAATGATAATAATTATACCAAGATAAAAAGAATTCAGTATTCAAAATAAGCACTATCTTCATATAACTAAAGCACATGAGTTTTGTAAAATTGGCATATTTCTTAAATTCAATATTTAATATAAAGTAATTTGTTTCATAAGAACCCTAATTTTGATATCTTATGTAAATATTTTGCAATGATTTCTTTTTAGTTTTTGAATTTTTCTCCTTAAATCAATCTTAAATATAGCCCATTTTGAAATGGTTTTTGTTAATTAATAGAAATGAGCCAAACTTTCATAGACCAAAACTGAACAAATGACTTAATAACAAGAGGGTAATATATATATATATATATGAGATTTACTATAAATTCATATCTTTTTCTTTTAACAAAAATATGAAATCAAGAAGCCCAAGTTCTTAGTTTGAATATTTAACTTGCATATTTATAAACTAGTTTCGATTATGTAAGCCTTCTTACAATAGTTAAAATATATAAAAACAATTGTTTGGGAGAATTTGTGATATTCTAGGTGTCATAAATGATCCAACGTTATGAATTTAGTGGGTATGAATTCCTAGTTTTTATGATAACTTATGGTGTGGTTGATGGAGCACATTCATATAGGCTTTCATGCAAATTTTGAGGTTTATAAGCTTGTTTTCTCTTCTTAAACATACATCATCAAATTGAGAATTCAGAGCGTAAAAGAATTCCAAAACGTGAACTTCTTAAGCACAAACAACAATAGCTAGAGGTATTTTGTTTTGCTTCTGCATTTTTTTTATATGCTATTCTAACGTATATTATTATTGAATATATACATTTTAAGCTCTACCTTGTTGGAGTTTTTTAGAGAATTTCAAATTCTGGAAAATTTTTCCGATTCGAAAATTTTCAATTTAGATTTTTTAAAGGCATTTTTCTTTCGATTAAAGGTAGAAATCTTCTATTAAGTGTTTTGAAATTGTTTCTACATTTAAAAAATATGTTTTTGTGGTGTCTTTCTAGTCTGGCTTTGTTGGTATTTGACATATCGCAAACTGGGTCAATTTGACTTGACTGGAGGTTGAAGAAGACCTCTCACTAAATGATGTCGTTTTGGTTGTTTTAAAGATAAATTATGCGCAGTGATGACATTGTTTTAATAACCCACGAGATGTTGTGCATTTATAAACCAGATGTTGTCAATTTAAGAGTTGTTCTAATAATAACACAGATGTTGTTATGCATTTTAGGGTGTTGTTTTAATAAAAACATCAAGGCACAGGTTCAGACCCTGCCATCTAAACTGATGGCTTATGTTTGTATATGTTATGCGTTGATATTATATTTGTATAAATATTCGACATGAAGCAGATTATCACATGCATATTATGTCTATATTTTACATTATGAATATACTTTTAGTGAAAAAGTTTTTGTGATTAATTGTTTGGGCTTAGTCATAGTAACCCTAATTATGTATAAATTATATATTTATATAATTAATCACAAAAGTGTAAAGACTTTTAATTGTAGTTAATTATTTTAGATAATAAATTTTATCCCACAGGAATTTTTTATTATATTTAAATAATTAATTAGGTTGAAATATCAAATTATTTTTCTAATTTACCCATAAGTATTAGAAATTGGTATATAATTTGATAGTTTCATCATAAAGTTTTTCACAAATATGTTTGAATTAAAAATTTAGCCCATAAGCAATTTTTATGTCATTTGATTTATGTCTTTTAACATATGTTGTACATTGGTAATACATATATGTAGTTTGTTAGCCTCAATTTATTGATAAGTAGCATATATGTTTAAATTATACAGCTATTCAAACTGTCAGTTTCTTTGAGATAGGTTGTGAAATTTCCAAATTAAGGGGTGAAAACTATAATTTCCTTTTATAATAAAAACTAGGCTTTTTGGAATGTATATGTTCACTCACACGATCTCAAAATATCCTCTAAATTGTGACATCACACAATTATAGAAGCTTACACAGAAAACTTACACAACTATCCCTAATAATAGCGCCAAAAACTTGTTGAAGTTTTAAATTAAAATTTTCTTTAATACAAGTATACAGATTATATTATATAGTATAAAAGGTATCGTTCCCATAAGGATTGTAGTAGTCACCTAACAATTCTTATAAAAACTTGTTTAAGGTAAGAAAATATGATGAATAATTAAGAACTAAACCAAAAATAAAAGAATTAATGATTGAATGATGAAGCAAGTAGCAGTGAACAGTTGATTTATTAATGATGAAAACTTAGGAATTACTTTTATCCTTATTTATTTTCACTTCACCTTCTTGCTTTAATCATACTCCTAGATATCCAACAATTATGATTACCCTTTCTCAAGATCTAATATAGTATTCCCAATTAAATAGATAGAAATTGAATTGTGACTTCTCAATCTATCAAAACTCTTTCTAAATATCATATTGGATTTGAAGCAATTCTATAGATACCTAATAAACAATTAAGATCTCTCTTCAATTGTTTATTAGTTTGATGTTTATAGGTTTGTTACAGTACTAGCTCTCATTGTGTAGCACAACACAAATAGTTTAATCTAATCTCTCAATTCAAATTGAATATAAAATAATAAGCATCATAAAGTATATTGAAAATCAAATCAAGAATGTAAAAGATTGACAAATAATTCAAGAGTAATACCTAAAGAACATTTAGCAATTCATATCCAATATACTTCTTAATTGATTCATCATTAACATTAAACAACAAGGAAAGACAATAAAAAGTAGAGATGTGAAGTCTAAATGTCTTCTCCTTTTTTGGCTTGAGCTCGAAAATTCTGTAGCTTGTGTCTTTTTGGAATTTCCTCTCTTTGATCTATTTTTGGTATTTCATATCAGCCTCTTTTGTGTTTTTCTTAGTCGTAAATTCTTCTTGATCCTTCTAGGGTTCTTTTTAAGGTTTTCTCACTTGTTTTGGTTTTAAAAATACCTTTGAATCTTCAAAAATACAAAAATCTTGTGAGTTAGAAAAGTTGAAATTTGCGTGATCTATTACATGACCATGCGTTATCTGCCCATTCACTCTTTCTCATATACTATCATGAAAGAGTCTCTTTAACACTTCATCCTCCATTCTTGCATGATCATGCACATGCATGATCATGACTGCTTGCTTTCTCTAGCTTCTTTTTCATCTTTTATTGGAATTTTTAGTCTCCACTTATCATCAAATCATATTAAATATCTCCTAAAGCAAACTTTGAGATTAAATTCTTGTCATAATTAAACAAAACACAAAAAAACACAAACAAGAAATGAATCTAAGTCCTAAATGCATGATTAAAACCTAAGAGAACACTTAAAAACTCACTC
>JANZLD010000236.1:66093202-66103747 GCA_026413575.1 Erythroxylum carthagenense
ATTAATTATATTTTATATTTTAATTAAATATATTTTAATTAATTACATTTTAATTATATTTAATTAAAAATTAAAAAGTTTAGTATTGGTAGGAATCAAACCCATTCCTCCCACAAATGGAAGGTATAGACTATTACCTTAAACTTGGGTATAAAAATACTATTCATTCAATCATAATAACCAATCAACCATCACCATTCATTCTATTCTCATTGATTTATTCTTATACCTCTTAACCAAGCACCCCCTGAGTAATAATATGCTTTGACTTTACATTTTATGTGGAGCTCTCCTGGTTCATTTGACGTTACGCTGTTTTACAATTTTAAGTAAACAAAGAACATGCTCTTCAAAAATAAACTAAAAATTTTATACTACTCTGATACCATATAAAACATTGACTTTTTAGAAACTGTAGTACATTCTTCTTTTATATGGAGGCAATATATAGAGGTAAAATTATGCTTTGACAAACTTATATGCTTATCTAGTCTAACAGATTGTATTTATCCTTGTATATTTATCCAGTCTAAAAAATTATATTTATCCTTGTATATTATCCAAATCAACAATTCACATCCTAGTCTTCAATCTTTAACCTCTCATGATCGTTGTCCTTAAATTTTACTCAATCCAAGTTTTGGGGACGTTGGTTCCTATTATTCAATATATAATATAACACATTATCACATAGATTATGTTAATCAAGATTATTTTATATACATATAAAACAAAGAATCACATACTTAGATTCTTGTTGTAGTTCTATCGGTTAAAGAATTTTTGTTACCAGTTTTATTGCAGAGATCTTCTTTTGTTCTGTGAACTTGATGGAAGAATCAGAAGAATCAAATACACACAGATGTATATCTTCTTAAACATTTCGCTTATTATTCGTTTCATATACAACAATAAACTTAACTACCTTTGGTAGTTATTTCAAGAACATTGACCATAATACCCTTCATGGGTGTATTTGAGTCATTATCACTCATTCACGTATGATGGGTTTAATCTCATTAAAAACAAACAAACTTTGCAGTGTTCTTACTTGTTCAATAACCGGTGTGACCAGCATATGACGAGAACACATTGTCATATATCTGTTAGGAGAATATAACATCTCGATTAACAAATTGATCTTAGGACTTATGAGTTCTTGAGTAGACATTATATGCTATACCCTAGGTCATATCTCGCATTTGCACTTTTCTTTTATCTCATTTAGTTTCTTATGTCATGACTGTATTTAAGTTCTCTACTAAAGAGATGTTGGCCATCTTTGAATACTTTACATGCGAGTAATTGGTCTCAAAAAATAAATGACCTTCCTCTATTATTAATTCTCTTTTAAATTAAATTAAATTTGCTTTCCTAGAACTATTCCATAGGATCACATCTTGCATGATCTTTTGGCAGTAATCTAAAGTAGCAAGCCTTAAATTCAATTCTCAAGAATGAAATCAGAGTCATAAGGGTATATGATGAGGTTCTTCTTAACCTCAAGGGCCTCACACAATGTAAGATGAGATTTGGAGACTTACATTAATCCCTTTTTGTGGTCAGTTATGCAGACATGGTACAAGTCATGTGCTACGGTATTTACCCACTTCATTTAACTTGAACATTTTTCATTCAAAAAATACTGTACAAATGATAGTTCAAACATACTCAATGTTTAACTTGAGTTCACGTATCTATTCAAAAAAATTGTTCAGAACTCACAACTGATGACGTAAGACAGATATAGTGATTAATAAATCATTTTAAACCATTTTTCTTGCAGCATTTATAGTTTAAGTTTCTCGCTCTCAATTATCACCTAGATAATAAACTTTAAACATGTCTCATCTCTAGCGAACATAAACACCAGAGGTAACTTTCCATGTGAGAGGGCCAATCTATAATATGTCTCATATACATGTGATTCATCCCAAAATATATTTATGCAAAAACACATATATTCATGAATCACATGATACACAATGTATAATCTTCATCATGCATTATATCCAAAAAAAAAATAAGTCTTTTGTCTTATTATACATATATTACATCATTAAACATATAAGCATAATAAGACAAAAGAGTTATTTAAGTTTCATAAGCAGTAGCCACTAAACTTTTCTCAATGCAACTTTTGCGAAAGGCCACGTAATGCAACTCTTCTGAAAAAAGCCACTTGCCTCTAGGTTGTTAAGAAGGAAGAAGAGTATTCTTCCTCTTCTTATTGCAGTGTTGTTGTTGGTTTTTTTTTTCCATTACTTCTTCTTTCTTCTTTTGTTCTATCCTTCTCTCATTACTTATGTCTCTTGTTTACAAAAAACATATAACCCACATTGGTTTCGCAAATAGCAGAGTATGTTTTTTGATATTGTTGAATGTTAAAAAATTTTATTTTAAAGAGAGAAGTACCGAGAGGAACAAAAAAATAACAAAACAAACACAAATCTTGTATATTACAAGAAGACAATTGTAGAAGATAACTTCTAATAACAGTGCAAAACTTGATGATAAATTCATATAATTATGCATATATAAAAATAGCCAAAGTTTAACACAGATTCTTATATCTTGATATTAGCATGCAAAAACAAAACAACCTTTTACCTCTGATACCAATGTTAGTCAATATAGAATATAACACATTATCACATAGATTATGTTAATCAAGATTATTTCATATGCATATAAAACAAAGAATCACGTACTTGGATTCTTGTTGTAGTTCTACCAGTTAAAGAAATTTTGTTATTTTTTATTGCAGAGATCTTATTTTGTTGGGTGAACTTGATGGAAGAATCAGAAGAATCAAATACACGCAAATGTATATTTTCTTAAACGTTTCGTTCATTATTGGTTTCACATACAACCAATAAACTTAACTACCTTTGGTAGTTATTTCAAGAACATTGACCATAATACCATTCATTGGTGTATATAAGTCATTAGTTCCTTTGACCTATATCCTATTTCCATTTGATTCTTGATGTGGTTGATTAGTTGTGTTCCTTTTTGCTGCTTCCCTATCCTCCATAATGTTTTCAATTGACTTGTTATTTACGTAATATCCCAATCACCGTATATTCCTTCAACAATATAAAGTGAATTAGCCTTTTTCTCTTGGTATTAACTAGCTGATGGGATGTTGTATATCTAGCAAAGTTGGTGATGTAAAATCTTATAATTCAAGCTCTATATGCTTCCTAGTATGATTTTATTCTCACCCATCTAATGCTCTTTATGTAATTTGGTATTCCAATTTTTCTATTTGCTATAGAATGGATATATGCAATCCCATGTATTATTTTGTAATCAGAGGCACCAGTTTTCCTTTATTGTTGTGTCGCTGTCTTGATGGATGTTTCTAGCAATATTAATTCCCTCGATTTATTGAAAATGTATTTGATTAAAACTTATGCTTCTTATTTGGAGTTTAGGAATTGCCTTTGGTTCTTTTCTTTCCATATTTCATAGATCACCCCACTTAGAGACATTTTAAAATTTTGGCTATCCCTTATTTTTGAGAATTGTATCCCTACAACCTAGTTAATTATGCCTTCTATTAACTGAGGCATGTGTGATAAGTTGCACCTAGCCATAGTGCTCCTCCATGTCCTAGGTGAGTAGGGACATGTGAATAATATCTGATCCCTATTTTTTGGATGTGTTTGACATAAACTATAAAGTGAAAAGGCTGTCCATGTGATCATGTCTATAGTCATGAGCTTATTCTTTATTGTCATCCTCATAATAAAGAACAATTTAGGTAACTGAATCGTACCAATTTACGCTATTTCATTCTTGATTAATAAGGACAAATAGGGAGGCATATGAGGTTGTTGTGAATTGCTTAGTTGTACATTTAGGCCAAATCACTTTGTCTTTGAAGGGATGGGAGATAAGTTAAGGAGGAGTGCAATAAGCTGTCTCATTCCCCTAGGCAAGCTAGTCCATAGATGGCCACTGATTATAGCTTTGATCTGAGCATTAAATGGGAGAAAATGTTGGGGAGAGTGAAATGAAGGATGTAGGTATAAAGGACTAGCCTCTAACCAATTATCGCACCAAAAACTCATTATTTGACTATTGCCTATTATGTATTTCAACCCTTTACTAATTGTCTTCCTCGTATTGAAGAGGACATTTATAGCATTAAATGAGCTGACTTTGGCTTTTAAGGACCAAAAGATTAAGTCTTTGATGTACTCCTCGTGCATCTATTTCATCCAAAATGCTTCTTTATTATTGAATAGACTCCAAATTATTTTTACCATTAGTGCCTTATTGGAGACTTTAATTGATTTAATTCCAAGTCTCCCTTGAGACCTAGAAAGGAATATGTCTTTCCACTTAACTTTGGGGGTCCCCTTATTGTTTCTTGATCTGCTTCATAGGAATTTCCTTATTCTCATTCTATATCTTTTATTATTTTCATAGAGAAGGCCACATGAGAACTCTAATAGATGTGCTTACTATTGAGCACTGAATCTATCAATTGAATTCTCCTTAAATAGGACAAGCTTCTATTTAACTAGATACTGGCTCTTTTTAAAATGGAATCAAATATGCGTCTACAGTCATGATAGGTTAACCTGCTTGAGGAAATAGGTAATATCGGGTATTTGAATGGTGTTTTACACAATTGAATCCCTAAGATTTATTCTAAGCCTTGTTCTAAGAATTTTGGTAGCGACGAGATGAAAATTTGGCTTTATTATGCATAGAGAGGCCTAACATTTCATAAAAATTCTGTAAGCAATCAAATAGAATTTGCATTGATTCCTTGTCAGCTCGAATTAGAAAGAGTAGGTCATCTGTAAATGATAAGTTAAAGTGTTTGATTCTCTTACATTTATGGAGATATCTGAAGGGTTTTGTAAAGAGAGGTTATAATAGATCATTCTTATGAGGACCTCTATAGCAAGAGCAAATATATAAGGGGATAGTGGATCTCTTTGTTTGATACATTTAAACTCCTTAAATAAGTGAGTGGCCTCTCCATGAATGCGTACACTATAAAATACCATGGATATGCATTGGTGTTCTTAATGTTGGAATCCAACCGTGATCGAATCACGGATGTAGCAGAAAACAAATTTTTTTTACGAATTCTGAGCGGATCCCAATAATCAATTAAACTTGAATAAAACAAAATTCGATTTAGAAATCGTAGCTTGTTTGCTTTCTAAAGAAAAACTTTGAATCTTTTCTCTGAGCGATCAATCACAAGCTGTCCAATTATCCATCCTCTAATAGTATCCACAGAGCAATTCTCAAACTGTTTTGAGAGGAAGAAGACAAAAGTGCTAGCTTTTGGAAAACTCTTCCCTTTAAATAGAAAAATCAAGACAATCTTTCATTAAAATTAAATCTCTTTAATTACAATTAGAATCAAATTCTAATTCTAATTTATTTAATTTAATTTTAATAAAATCAAATATCTCATACTTGATTCCCAAAGTTTCTCAAACTTTATAATTAAGTCCAACTTAATTAAATTGATTTTTTATATAAATTGATCTTTGATGTATGACCCATTAGGTTCCTAATAAATTGGCAATGATTATAAAGTATAATTATAATTTACAATTAGAATTAGATAAATTAAAATTCCTTTTAATTTATCTTTAATTCTCCAATTAATAATTCATAATCATAAATCATGATTGAAATCTAGCAACATGTTATGATTACCCAAATATCATAAATGTCAAAGTGATTGACCTAACCTGTCCATGTATGGCCATAATGTATAATTTATTTCTTTCATCATTTAATATTCTAATTAGACAGAGTATGGATTAAGTGTCCACTTATCATCCAATCATATTCGTTCTAGCTAATTAGTAATTGATTTATAATTAAAATTTAAAAACTTCTTTTCAAATATCAGTTCATTCTGACCAAAGAATTCTATAAATCATTACTAATGAAAAACAACAAAATATTCTCTCTAATTACTTTAGAGTGATAAATCCTATATTGGCTTACTCAACTATTTACATATGGTTATACTGTATCCAATAAATACCGACTGAACTATCCTAGGACGATTTATAAATAGCATCAAAATACAGTAATTCTTATATTAGATACTTTGGTAATCAAGTCTAAGAATCAATTATACAACCATTGTTATGATATAGTCCATAGACACATAAGTTAAATTCCATTCAAAATTCTTATAATCGGGTCAGTTCAGTGACTTATTCTCTAATAATCACTCATACATTATTTTAAGTATCTCTAATTTATGAGATCAATTACTTTCTTTATAACAAAGAAACATAATGTGTGCTAGTTTTACTATTTCAATAATGTCCAGTCTTGATGAAACTACAACTAGGATTATTTAAGAATAACTGTGAGTAAAAATTGAATCTCATAATTATGATCTCATCATAATTTTAATTAAATAGTAATTATTCCAAGGATTTTATCTGTAGTATTAAAACATAAAATATTAATGAAATTAATACGCAAAGATAACTTACTCATTTTGATTAATTCAAATATAATGTTATACATTATTCTGCATCCAATTAATGGCTGCAAGGGCATAAACTAACACCTTGTAGTGGAAATCTAAATGAAAACAAAGGCTTTTAATATGTGTAGAATAAACCTCCAATTGAGAGTTTTAAAGGCCTTTGAGATGTCAATCTTCATTGAACAACTTTTGATGGAATTTGTGGAGTGATATTCCTTTAAAATCTCCCGAACAATCAAGATATTATCTCTAATGTTGTGACTTACAATATAAGTAGACTAAGAAAATTGTATTAGCAAATTCATAAGTAGCTTCAATCTCAAGGCCAAAATTTTTGAATAATTTTGTATATGAAATTGCAATAAGATATAAGTATGAAATCGTACAAGGAGGTGAGGTTAGGAATTTTAGGAATGAAATAGAGAAAGGTTTTGTTTAAATCTTTGAGGAGTGAGTTTGAGTGAAAAAATTCTTCAATAGATTTACAAATACGGTTTCCCATCATGTTCTAGGAATTTTGAAAGAAAAGGCGTCAAAATCGTTAGGTCCTAAGGCTTTTTGTGGATTCAGGTTAAAGGGAGCATTATTAATATCCTAATTGGTAATGGGTTTGCATAGAGATTGAATATGGTGTACTTGTCATGTCTGACTCAGTTCTAAGGAAGGATTTGAAGTGATTTAAGGCTAAGACCTGTAGTTGATCTTAATCAAAACATGGATTAGAATTGGAATCTAGACAAAGAATGCCTGATATCTTATTAACTTTTATTCTATGTATGATAGATCTATAGAAGTAGGTGATGGCGTGTCAAATCAACAAAAATAAATTCCTACTCTAGAACACTTAAGTGAGTAAAGTGGTGAATAGGGTCGAACCATAGAGACCAATGTAGTAATTATTTATTTGTGTGAAATCAAAAATAAAAATGAAACAGATGAAAATAAAAATAATAATAAAATTAATTTGATTTGGGAATGATTGATTTTAGAACACGAAATCACATCAAGGGAATTTAAAAATAAAGATTGAAAGCAATATAAGGAAAAGCCTAGCCAAGGTACTCTTGTAGCATCCCACTCCTGCAAGACCCAAACTCGACATCGAGGGTGATATCCGAGCCCATGCCTCACGAGGGTGGTATGCTAGAACACTCAATTACAGTCCAAAATCTCAGTATGCAAATTTTTATTTTTATTTTTTGAAATACGAGTACGCGCGAAATTCAATAAACAATTTGGGTCCGCTTTAGTTCGAAATCATTTTCGATCATAACACAATTCCAGTAATCACATTACAAATACAACATTAGCTAACTGGGACCCACTGAACTAAAAAGAACTATTTTGCGGAAGTATAACTTTTACACAAAACCAGAATAACACTAATGCAGACGCGAACTGATCCCGACCTCAATCTCTGACTCGCATGCAGTAAACATACTCCCGTTTGTCTAACAAGGTACTCTTCGATTCCTGAAAAATAATTGCAATGTTGGGTGAGTTTGCAAACTCAGTAAGAAACCATCATCGATGGTTCACCCAACTCATGCATATACAAACAGTACACAGATAATCACACAATATCATTTACAGAAATATCACATGCATGTCACTTCACAAATATAAGGCAGTTCGCCTTTCACACAGTTCACATTTAAACATTTGTATATGCAATGCGCATGTGACACTTTCATTTTATTACGTTGTTGTGACCGTGCGCCTGAACTGTCCCAGTGACGGGCAAATTACGGTGAGCCAGTGGCTCTGAAATACGTTGGGCCTGAATGCCCTGATACAGTGAACCTGAGGCTCTGAAATACGTTGGGCTCGAAGCCCTGTTGCGTTGAGCTTAAAGCTCTGAAATACATTAGCTGCTCCGGTCACAACCGTCATTATCTGATCATGCCCTTTTGCATGAAATGCACATGTTTCAATTCAGATTCAATTGTTTCACAACATAATAACGCACGCCCCAATTCACATTTGCACCAAGTAAAACAATTATACACATAACACTTCAATAACAAGTTACCGATATTTCGGAAACCTATGGTCCGAAACTAATCACATTCAAACACATAAACCCTCCATTACTTCCGCATGGCATACGAGCATAATTTAAACACACAAAGATTGAGGAACCAACTAGGTTACTCACCTATAACTTCCGAGCTACTGCCTGGAAGTCCCAACAAAATCCGTGGAATGTCGTTCCAACGGTACCACTATAACAGTCAAAGAATTTCTCATTACTAAATGCACAATCAGAGCAATTCAATGATACACATGACGCAAATAAAAGATGTACGATGCATGTTCAAAACCTTCCCGACGCTAATTCCCAAATTCCACTTTCTTCAGTCTCTAAACACATTTTGACTCAATTGGTCAGATATGACTCATTCCAATTCAATACCATATCATATACACTAAAGATTCCCAAGAAAACCTCCAAAAGTATCGATTTTATTTCAGAAGTCTCACAATTATACTCCAATTATCATACAACAATTCTTAGGTTGAAATAACAATCTAAACCCAACTTTCATTCACAAATTGAGATCTTACCAATTTGAATTCAAACTTCCTTTCTTCACATCAATTGTAGACCTCTTTCTCTAGTTTATAACGAATCAAAAATCACCTCAATTGGAGTTCTATGCCATTAGTTATGACCCAAAAACCAAACCATAATAGTTAAGGAAAACCAGTCTCACCGCGGCCAAAGGACGTTCGCCGCGGCGCAAGAAGGAAGCTCGTCGCAGCGCAACAGACGCTCGTCGCGGTGTACAAACGAAATTCGCCGCAGTGTACAAACGAAATTCGCCGCGGAGTGGAAAGCTGAAGCTTGCCGCGGCGAGGACCCTTGCACACGCCGCGGCTAGAACGATTTATTTTTCTCGCCGCTTCGTGGCGCAGGCACGCCGCGACGTGCGAACCAGACCCTTTCTTCTCCGACCAATTTTGTCATCTTCTCACTACCAATTTCAACCATAACTCAGCCTAAACTACCACAATCTTTCACAATTAGCACCATATATGCAATTAATCATTCAATAAGTAATATATATGCAATTTACTTACCAAATTAAGCTTTTCTCTTCAACACCCAAAAATCTCCAACTCTTTAACACATACGGTTCTCACTCCCCAAAACCATACAAAGATTCATCTTATCAAGGGTTTTCGCATGGCTAGCACAAGGAGGAAGAAGGAGCTAGCAAGGAAGCAAGTGATCACTCAAGGAAAGAAGATGGAAATATGCCCTAAGTGAAGATTGTCAATTAGCTTATAGTGATTTCTCAGGGGCATCGAAAACTTAGGGCATTGGTGGTAATCACATAAACCTTCATCAATAGGAACATGCCATATGTCCTTTTCCTCACAATACATTTAAATCTCTTTCTCTTTTCACAATTTATTTCCAGTCCAATTCGTCTCCAAATTTCAATGGCTCGACATATTAATTTCTAATATCATATATCTAATTTTTCATGGCCATCGGACAGTTATTTCGGTATTATACAATCAATCAGTCTGTCACTCGGAAAATTTTCCGGTTCGAACATTTTCTCCCAAATTTTCAGAAAATTTCTAAAAATCATTTCCAACTGAAAATCACTCCTAGTACATTCCAATTCACATTTTCAAACACAATTATCTCAGAACTCGCAGAATCAATCATATCATAGTCACAAACAAATGCCGGGAAAAGTCATGAATGCATGTACCTATATGTGCATGAGTAAGATGTCGGTCAAATGAATGAACAAATCTAAAAATATGCAATCAATTTCCTAGGTCGTCCCAATTTACCAATATAACCCTTCCATCGATAATGGGATGTTACAACTCTCCCGTTTGATACTGTAATTCGATCATCGGCTCAAAAATATGAATTTCGTTCATTCTTATGAACAAAGTTATAGCAGATAGTGAACAAAACATATCAATCAATCCATTCGTAATTATTCAATAATCCCGAGTAAAGCTCCACAGATTATTACCCTAACCAATTAGACTATTCCCGAGTAAAGCTCCGCAGAATATAA
>JANZLD010000236.1:66329286-66350362 GCA_026413575.1 Erythroxylum carthagenense
GCTCTGTATTTATAGTGAGCCCAATATGGTTAAGGCTTTTTGTTCATTAAATGGCTATTGTAATTATTGTTGACTATCTGTAATAACTTAAAATGCTTCCTTTTACCGTGGGCTCAAGTAGTCTACTGTTTTTCGCGCGAATGAATGTTTTTTAAAAAATAAATAAATATTTATACTGAGTTCTGTCTGACTAACTGATGTAGTACGCCACTCTCGCGGGGCACGGACTCGGATATCACCAACGATGTCGGGTTCTGGTCACGCGGGAGTGGGGTGTTACAATTAAAGGGTAATTTTGTCACCTTACCTAATAAGCAAGATTCACATGTGTCATATAATTCACAATCAAATGACCCTAAGCTCCTACACTTTTCTAGCTTAGTCATGCATTTCTCATATCTTGGATCCCCATCCAAGCCCATTTTACTCATTTTTCGCATCTCCAATGCGTGTGACCCATTAGGCTCTCGGTTATATTAGCCACTTGAATTAACACTTAATTCAAGCAAGTGATAATTGGTATCTAGCAACACATCATGACCCCCAATTGACCGAAAAGTTAGTGGTTTGACTATGATGTGCAATTCATCCTTTCACCATTATAACCCACTTGGTTCAGAATATGGTTAAAGGGTCAACTCCTATTAGACTGACTATGTCACATCTAGCCTAAATGATGTTAGTTCTTGTCCTCGAGGCTCATTGCATAATTAGATATATCACTAAAGACTATCTTCATGACATTTCCACTCTGGCCAGAGATTCCCATGTAATGACCTTGACAAGAGGCCATGGGTATCATCTCCTTTTATTAGGAGTGGTTAATCCTTTATTGGCCACTCAATTACCTTCGAATACCTCAAGCTGTACCTAATCACCACCGTATCAGCAACCTCTAGGAGTCAATGAAGAATAGAGTCAAAGCACAGGATTAGTATCCAAGATATCCTTGAGCACCTCAAGTTTAAGGATATTTGCGCTATTGCTTTGATGAGACTATCATTGACACTAGAATAGATTATCCATATGATTGTCTCATGGCAGGTCATCTAATGTACTTACTACTTTTAGCAAGCATCTAGATGTTAACTCTAAACAACTCATACTTACAGCTTATAAGATCCACTGCTTGATCTAATCAAGGAGTATAACATGTGCTAGACTTTCTAGATTAATAATGTCCCGTCTCATTAATCCTATGACTAAGGAATTTACATACTAACATAATTAAACATGATAGGAATCTTATTATCAGGATCTCATCATGATCTCCTTCATGCTATGTAACATATCAAGGACTTCATTAATTTGATTGAAGATTACTATCAATTCATAAAGAACATGAACATCAAATTAACGAAAAAGTCTTTCTATTAATAAAAAAATTTGTACAATAAGTGCTAAAGGTGATTGCTTTTAGAGCACTTCTCTAACATATATGAAGAAATCTTTTCTTTATAGTAACTTAAAGGAGTAAATTTATTTGGAGCAACATAAAGGATTTAGTTAACTTATAAAAGAGCAATTGGTATATAAATTAAAGAATTTGGGTTGAAATAGTCCTTATAGTAATGGCATAAAAAATGATTCGTATATGATCTAAATTAGCTATATGAGATATGAGTATGATTATTATATAAATGTTAAGAGTCTTAATGATGGATCACTTATTTTTTTGCTACTATATGTGGATGATATATTAATTATTGTAAAAAGTATGCATGGTATGAGTGAACTAAAGAATCTGTTAAGAAATGAATTTAAAATAAGATTTAGATACTACCAAAAATAATAAAAATGGAGATTTAAAGGCATAGGAATTCTGAAGAGCTATAATTATCTCAAAGCAGCTATATTGAGAAAGGGTAAAAGCCCAAAATAGGGCTTAACCTTTGAGAGATTGATCAGTTTGGGACTTAAACTTGAAACTTTCTCAATGAAGGGCCAATATTTCACGAGTTTGCTCAATTAAAGATTTTTTTGGATGGAAATTAGGACGTGTTTACACACACTATTACATGCAGGCCAATTAGTGTTTACATGCCACATTAATAGACCTAATTTATTGTCCAAGCTAGGTGGAATTTAGGAAAAAATTTATTAATTTCATTTAAATTTTGGTTGTTGCTAAAATAATTTTTAACCCTAAATCAACGATTTTTATGAACACATGTTTCACCCTCTTTTTCTTCTCTCGGTTATGCCTTCACTCCAATCCCTGGATGCATCATCACTTAATGCATCTGCCTTCACTCCAATCTCGCTTGTGCCTTCTTGGTTGTGTGAGTATGAGATCCCTCTTTTAGCGTTGGAGGTGAATGGGCGATAAGGTTTTTGGAGATTCGAAATATACATGTGCTGTGATTGAACACCTAAAGTAGGTAATGAGTCATGCTCTCTTCTAATTTTTGTATATAAAATTATGATGTTTTAATATTCACTTTAATCCTTTACCCTGACAATGTTACATTTACGTAAATTATTTTATCTTCTTTAAATGGGTTTGATTAATAGGTTGAATAGCGTGTAGACGATAATTGTTTTCATGCACAATTCTATTATGCATTTGTATATAGGATATGATCAAGTTTTCTCTTCCCCATATACTTGACATTATACGTAGGATATCATTTGTGTCACTTGGTTTAGCTTTGTTGGTGGTTATATGTTTTGTTTTTCTCTATCCGCTGGGTTAAAGATAAAGTAAGACATTCATGGAAGAGATGCAGATTATTAGGAGTAAATAAATTCAATTCTGTAGACAGCATTTAGTTGTCGGTGGGCGCACAATCAACATTACAACATTATTCTGTAATACTTGAGAATGAGCTCAAGTAGTAGTTCTTCAAGGTAATGAGGTTGATTAGATGATTTAGTTTGTTGTTTTTTGGTTGTGATTTTGTGTTTGGTTGGAATTTTTAAAATTTTCAACTTTGGCTGTAGAGGGACGCATTCTAAGCTTGATCTGAGATTATACAAACTGATTTCTTCAACTTACCCAGTTGAATGAGACTATGACAGAGAGGCTAAATATTTTTATTGTAACTTGAAAGCACTTAGATAGACTGATGAAAATCCAGGAAGAAGGTTTTATGTTTGTCGACTCTTTTTGGTAATTTTGGTACATTTTTATGTTGTTTTAGCCAAATATGTTCATATATTTCATTAACGAATTGCTACTTTTTCTTTGATGGTAGAGTGAAAATGTTTGTGGATTTCATGAATGGCATGATCAAAGATTTTGTCCAAGAGCAAGACAAATTATTTTAGAGCTGAAAAACAAAGAGAAGATGCTATATCATCAAAATAATCTATTGAAGGCTGAAGTGATAGAGTTAAGAGAGAATGCAGTACATGTTTTGTAAGCTAAAAGGATTGCAGAAAATTTGAAGTTGAAGAATAAGTTAGTTACCACGAGGACTACTTACGAAACACATTAAACAAAGTGTTAGTAATGGTTTGCTTGCTTAAGCTCGAGTTTAGTAGTTTTGCTTATGTTTGCTAATCTAAATAATGAAGGCAAAAAGGACAATAGTTGTACCCTTAATGCCTTACTTAGAAATGGTTTGGTTTGATATGCCAGAACAATATGTAAATGTTCTTCACCTAACCTGATGTTGGAAAGTGTAAGGTGTTAGATGTTTTAACATCTGTTGTATTACTAATTTGATGTTCTAGCCTAAACCGGTTTGATGTTTTATTTACTGGCCTAAATATGTTTAATGTACTAGCCTAAAGATGTTTGATGTTTCAACATTTGATAAGGAAGATTAGTGACAAAATATGATCTTTATTCAATGGAGATTGAGTATTGGTTAGTAGTCAAAACGAGTTAAAATAGGCAGTGATTGATTACTTTAAAAAATGTTATCCATATTTTACCTCCAATCCAATGATTATCATAATTGTTAAGTTGTTTTATAAGTCATCAAATTATTGATAAGGAGACGAAGATGTTTAATAGACCTATAATTCCAATTCTTTGTATTAACAATGTACATGTTCTACCATTCGTAAACTTCAATGAAAATGAAAAGACCTAAAAGATTACCACTACTACGGAAAACCTAGAAGATTAACACTACTATGGAAACGAATCTTAGTTGTACCATAAAAAGACAAAACAACTTAGAAATTACCTCTCAACCCTTCCAAGGACAACCTCTTTTGTTGTGTCCTTCTGTATGACAGTGGCTACTTGTAATGATCAGGCCCCTCCTAAACACATGGTCAGCATTTTACTTTTTGATTACTTTTGTATTCTTTTTAGGCTCATTCATGCCTTTTTTTCCTAGCTGATTTAGGCCTACCAAGCCCTTGTTAAAATTTTGGTAGCCTAATAGTTTCTTCATTGCTAATGGGTCAGTCCCTCATACTAGCCATCGGTTGAATTGCCTTCCCATATGCTTTGACATATTCAGTCTTCCATAACTAACTAAAAGTGTACTCTTCAATATTAACTCTACTATCTCTAATAGCACATACGACATGTGCACAAGGAATGCTGGAGAGGGTATATCTCTTACAAGAACATATTTTGTTTTGAAGCCTCACCTCATATCTGTTCTGTCCATGATCAATCCCATACCCTCCTTCTCCATTATAATGCAATTATGACACTCTTCTCAATTGCTTCCCATATTCTTAGCCCTAAATTACCCTTCCATTTGGCAACCTTTTTCCTTTTTTCCATAATTCTTTTCATCAATTCTCTTCTAATATGCTCAAATAACCCTAAAACTGACATTTTCCTTGCATCAACAAGAGTCTTATTGAAGGCCTCACATAAGTTATTGTCATCCAACTCAATCATAGAATCTTTCCTCTAGAAAGCCCGACACCATTGCTGAAGTGGTGCATAACTCTCAATATCTTCTGTTGCCCTTTACTTATTGGCTCTGTGCTTATCCAAAATTTCTTCGTATTCCCTTATTGTGAAGGATTTTGCAATTTTCCAAAAATGCTCCTTCGTTTCTTCCCCTTTATGTCCTCTTCCATGCCATTTGACATAAACATATCTAGCACAAAACCTATGCTCAGGATCTGGACACAAACCGGCAATGGCTCTATCAAGTCCCTGCAAGGGAAAACATTACCATTTGAATAGGCATGTGGACACAACTCTACATAATTCATAACATTTACATATTTCAAACAATATTGATGTGAAAATTTTACCTTTTATTGATCAGTCATTATAGTCCATCTAATTCCGGAGCCTAAGTGAGTTAAATATTCTTTCAGCCTTTCAATATAGAAGTTCACCCTTAGTTTTGGTTTTCAGCCAACATCCATCTAGGCCAACAAAAGGCCTACATCTATGCCTAAACCCATGTTTAATACCTTCTCAGCATATGTACATTCTTTCAAATACAGGTGGAGATGTTGGAATTGGCCGAAACACTGTCAATGTACCAATGCTTCCTGGGTTGGTCTGCCTAATCACTTCAACATAAGACCAAAGCTTCCCAAACTCCTCTTCAGTGTTGATCACAACATTATCTACTATTTTTTCTTTGTTCTTCTGACCATACTCATAGTCACTTCAACACCTAAACAATTCTTAACATAAAATTTGATATCGTCAGATAAGATGCTGGTGTTCATCTTAGAATTTGTATACACCCTATTACAGTTATGATTGTTCATGAATTTCCTAACATAAAATGACTACAACTTCCTATCAAATGCTCAATATATACACCAAGGGTAGTTCTCTGTCCTACATTTACCTTGGACAAAGTTGGGCTATTTTTGGTAAACATGACAACCCTCTTTGTTTTGATGGATAACAAACTCACTGCACGCTTAAATTGTAAATGGTTAAGAAAAATCATCATTAATTTAATGTAACACTTAGCTTCATTTTTATTATAAACAAGGTATTTCCTTTTCCTCCTAGTAGCATCATCTATCATATCAGCAACATCACTAACAAGTTCTCCATATTCATCACCGTCATAATATTCAGACAAAATTACCACATCTTCATCATTTGCATCTACTTCATGTGGTCCATTATCTTCATCATCTTCATCATGACCATTACCTTCATCTTTTTACTCTAAATCCTCTTCAACATCTTCATCTAAACCATTACCTTCATCTCCTTGCTCTAAATCCTCTTCAACCTCCATATTTGTATCATCTTCATTCTCATATCTGTATCATTTTCATCCTCCACATTTGGCACATTGTCTAAATTACCTACATTACCTCCAAACCTTCATTATTAACATCCTCACCATTATCTTCAACTACATTACCCTGATTAATCTCATTACATTCATCCTTAATCACTTCAATAGGGGTATCCACACCATGTGCAACATAAATATCATTACCACCCATGCCCATCATCTGATTAACCATATTTAACACACTAACATCATCTTGTACAACTCTCAAACCGTACATAGTTCAAAACTAGGCATAAGATAAAATATCTTTTTCACATTGTTATACCCACTTCTCTTACATACATCAACCAGTTCAAAATAGCTCAGTTAGTCAGGATCAAATTCAATTTCATCCACAAAACCACCCTTATACATAACATTATCACCCACATTAACGAAACATCCTGCATGGTGAAACCTTAAAGTTACTTCATCAAATGTCGTTATGCCAAACCGAAAAAACTAACTCCAAGAAAATGAAAAGACTCAGTAAAAATGTTGAAAGGAAACACTAAAGTGAAAGTGAAAATTTCAAGCCTAGCATAACGCATGATGCTTAACATATTCATAACAATTCCATAAACCAACTTATTAAGTTATATAAATTAAGGTACGTGGCGTTGTTTACACCTATGAATCAAGAAACATGTTTTTGCTGTGGCTCCTAGGCTCGTGAAAATTTTCACCTATAAGTCTCATGGGAGCTGCATCACTAGTTTCCAGCTTATACACCTACCTAATGGTTTATTATGTCTCAGTGTTTCAAAAATATCCATTTTAAATGTAATCCTTATTCAATTCAATTGTTACATCAACTTTAAGTTACTAGTAATTAGAGTCTTTCAAATTTAAGTTACTACTACTTTAAGTTAGTAGTAATTAGAGTCTTTCAGATTTAAGTTACTACCAATTAGAGTCTTTAATATTTAAGTTACTTCTAGAATAACAAAATTAGAAATTTATGTTATTATCAATGATAGTCAGAGTATTGCAAACAACAACATAAAAAAATACATTAGTTGCAATTAAAAAAATACACACTCATACGACAAATACTCCCACTAGTAAAGCAAAAAGGATGTAGGAGGGAAATGGAATTAAAAGCATCAAATTAAGATTTTGTAGGACCAATTGCTTTTCTATTGTGTTATGATTGGTAGGAAAGATGAATTTTTCTACCAATTAGAACACAATAGAAAAGTAGCTAGTCCCAATAGCTACCCATTCTACAATTTCTTTAAAATATTTCATATTTGAAGTTTTCTATTATTTTCTTTAGCATCTAAGGTTCTGCTAGGATTTGACAGTGGTTCAAGGTGAATGCTCCTGACCATTTTTGGTAGAAGATGAAACTAATAATAGTTTGCTTATGCCCATCTCATTCGTACTATCTTCTTTAGTCTACTCTAACCTTTGCACTTTCATCTTTTTACCGCTCTAACCTCATAATTCTCTAACCTCAAACCTTTGGAACCTCAGAATCAAATGTTTTATCACTCTTAAGTCTAATGGCTAATACTTAATTCTAGGACCTACCTTAATTTCAATAGATTATGCATGAACTAGGCAAGCCAACCCCTTCAATGAAGACTGGATCGCGAATCAGGGAACAGTGAAGATGTGTTAACCAAGTAACACAATCCCTTCAATGAAGGATAAGGCACAGATCTGGCGACAGTTTTGATGCATGAACTAGGCAAGACAACCCTTGCATGAAGATTGGAGCAAAATGGCCGGCTGTGAAGATGCGTCAAAGAGGGGAGCAACGATGGGATTTTAGGGTTTTCTGTAACTTTTAGGTTTCTCTTTTTTACTTTAAGAAATTTACAGAATTTAGGAAATTTACAAAATTTAGGGGTTAAAACTTAAAACCTTTTACTCTTTTATATGTGAGATATAATAATCATATGAGGTAAGTCGAAATTCTTAGATTTCTTATCGTTGTTAGAGAAGTTAAAAGCTATAGTTTTTGCTTGGCAGAACAAGTTTTTATCATTAGCTGCAAGAGCCACCCTCATTACGTCTGTTTTGAATAGCATGCATGTCCACTAGGCAGCTCATAAGGTTATTCCTAAAAGAGTGATTATGGAAATGGAAAGGCTACTAAAATCTTTTCTGTGGAATGGTAATACCGAAAAGTGCAAAGGGCCAAGGTCAAATGGAATGAAATTATTTTTCCAAAAAACTAGGGGGATTAGAAGTTTTATCGATTACCCAATTATAACATGTCTTACTAATGAAGAGGATTTAGAGATTATTTGTTGATAAGGAAGCGTTGTGGGTTAAATAGGTGCAAACCTACCATCTCTCTGTCTAAAGCTTTTGGCAACTTCAACTGAACAAAGACTATTCTTGGATCTTTAAGAGTTTATTGAATCTTAGGGAGAATATTTATCCCTATATGAAGTATAGGCTAGAGAATGGTGAGGATATAAGTTTTTGGTTTGATAACTAGACTTATTTTAGTCCCCTATGATTGCGAAATGAATTACAAGTTCTAAGAAGTAGGATTCCTAAAGAGGCAAAAGTTGCAAGGTTCATCCAGGAGAGGAATAGGATGAACAATATCATGTTTTTTTATTTTGCTTGAAAGCTGTTTTTCTGACTTGCCTACTGACACTAGAATGAATAATATGATATGGACTGCTCATACTAGCGGTGATTTCACTGAAATCAGCTTATAATATAGAGATGGCTCTAGTGGTTACAGTCCTACGGGAAGATGTAGATTGGAAGTAGGATATGTGGCCAGAATCTGCAATCTTCTTGTGGATAGCGATTAAAAGCAGGTTGAGAACAAAAGATCATTGGTTTGGAAGTTTTGGTCCCTTTTGTGTTTTTATGTAAACTAGCAATTGAGAGTAGAAACCATCTCTTCTATGAATGTGAGCTCAGTAAATCGATGTGGAGCAGGATATTGCACATGATTAGAATTCCATAGTTCTCATTTGAATGGGAAGAAACATTAAATGACATCATTAGGTGCTCTAAACTTGGCCAGTGGGATAGTCTTATTATTAAGACATCCTTTCAAATGGTGGTCTATTATATATAAAGGGAGAGGAATAGAAGAATTTACAAGAAAGAGGAGCTTCATAAATATGAACTAGCTGAGACGATAGTTAATTTGATTAAAGAGACATTGATAGCCAAAGGGAAGCAAAACTACATTAGCCATGAATTTAGATTGATTTGGTCAATCTGATTTTTGAAGTGTAGTTTGTGTATATGTTGAGTAATGTAGTTGTTCTCATTTCTTCTTAGAGGATTCTTGTTGGATCCTTGTAGAATATAGTGTATAAGTTGTAGCTTTCGTAATATAATTGAGTTTTAATTTCCAAAAAAAGATTAGTCTGGCAGAATTATTCAATGCTTTGCAGGCTCAAGAAAAACGAAGGTTTATAAGGTCTTAAGGTTTTTTTGAAGGGGAATTACTAGACAAAGTGCAAACAAACCAATGACGAAATGAAAAAAAGAAGCAGAATAAAAAGGAAGTCTCAAGGACATATTTTGCTAATTGCTCACTAGCAAAAGGAGGAATAACGCTTTGTAGCAAGTTGTTTTGCAGCCAATAGCTTAAGTGACAAATGACTTATAGACAGTGGTTGCACCAACCATATGACATTTGATCGTGATCTTTTCAAAGAATTGATACATTAATGGTATCCAAAGTAAAGATAATAATAGAGAATACTTGGCTATCAAAGGGAAAGGAATAATAGAAATTGAAAGTTTCTCATATTCAAAATTAATTAAGAATGTATTATTTGTGCTTGATATTGATAAAAAATTGTTAAGCGTGGGACAACTACTTGAAGGAAGTTTCAAAGTCATCTTTGATGGCAATAAATGCTTAATCAAAGATGTAACATATAAAGATACGTTTACAGTTAAAATAAAGGGAAAGAGTTTTTCTCTTAATCCATTATAGGAGGAGTGGACAGCTTATTACATAATTGTTAGCATCACTAAAACCTGGCATAAAAGACTGGGCCATTTCCACCATGTTGTAGCATTGAGCTTGTAGAGAAAAGAGCTTGCTCATGCCTTAACTGGAATTAGAATTACAAGGTTGCAAGGTTTGCCAATATGGTAAGCAAGCAAGACTTCCATTTTAGAAATCTTCCTGGAGAGCAATAGAGAAGTTGCAACTCATCCACACTGATCTTGTAGGACCTTAAAGAACTCCTTCACTTGAGGGGAGTAAATATTACATAATCTTTGTTGATGACTTCACTCATACGTGTTTGATTTATTTTCTCAAATTTAAATTTGAAGCAGTAAGCATTTTTTAGAGATTTAAGCAATAAATTAAGAATTAAAGTGGTTTTTAGTAATTTAGATGATACTAAAAATCTTGAAGAAGAAGATCAGCTATAGAAGGAAAGGGGTGATTAGTGTTTGATGAGGAGATTTTTTTATGCATCGATTTGCTCTTTATTAGGGAAAATTTTTTCATATTCCCAGTGGAGCTCATTTTTGCCATTCGAAGCTAATCTCTACGTTGACATTTGGTGATAAATAATGTTAACAATTTTATTCTGAAAAGTCAATTTAGCATTAAATTAATTATGTTTAATCAAATTCTTTTGGTAACTGAATCCATAAATTCTTAGGGGAGGAATGAACTGATCCAAAATTGAATGGAACTTTACCATACAAATCGTAGCAACAAAAAGAAAAGGTAATTCATTTTAATTGACACTAAAAATAACCTTCTCCTCAACTACTTGTTATTTATTATGATCAAAAACAACAAAGCTCAAGTCCAACATTAGACCTGAACCAATTCTCTTGTTCTTAATACCCTTAATCCTATCAAGGAATACATAGGAAAAGCTTTTGTATATTGAATACTTAAAACAAAAGCTTAAGTTACATATATAATAACATACTTGCGGAAAAGATAAGAGAGGAAGAATCTTATATGGAGAGAGAGTAGGAATATAGGAGAAGAGAGGTAGAGGAAGGTAGGGTTTGCAGTAAAGTTGACAACATAGGAAATGGAGTTTTGATGGGAGTGCATTGAGAGGTCTATATTTATACAAAATTACCACAAAAATTAAAAGAACCACCTAAATGTTGAAAACAGAATGAAGTACCTAAACATCCCTTACAGAAGTTAAGTATTCTAACAGATCTTTCATTAAATACTTAGTAGGCTTTTGACAAACAAGCATGGAAGGTGGAAAAAAAAACATCAACCTATGCACAACCAACATAGAAACATGATTCACCATCTTCCAAATACAAAGACAAACATATACAAAAACCCATACACCATAAGCAGAGCATAAAACCCACATAATCTCCAAAACATAGCAGAAAAACAGAAGACAATAACAAGGTGGGTTCTTGAAAACAGAAAAGAAGAACAGTACCAACAGAGGACACAATACTTCTTTAACGATGACGAACACATTATAGGATATGACCATAACAGAGGAGGTGACACTTTTTCAATGATGAACCAAAAGGAAATACAATGGCTAACACCAAAATGAAGAAATATACCAAACGATGTCTTGGTTGATTAATTCGGAAGAAATATACCATTTGGCAATGATTCAGAAAATCGTTGTCAGGTTGGCCCATTACCATTTGCCTTCATCTTTGGCAAGGAAATTTTATATAATAAGTAAATTTTATATAACAGTACTAAATTTATATATAATAAATAGAGAATTATGATTAAATAGACTAATATATTATATAAGCAAGATGTGAGAAATTTTATCTATTATCTATACATTCACAAATCATTGTACTAGTTACAATTATTATATAGACATTCATATAACATTATATTAATTACCTTATATAATTATATATATTGCAATACAATTCAAAAATAATTGCAAAATAGTAAAAATGGAAATCAATATTAAATATTAATATCATATTCTTAAAACTCAAATTTAATATTATTGTAAGTTTAAAAATAAATTTAGGTAACAACAATGTCATTTCAAAAAATTATAAAACCAAAAACACAAAATTAAATTTTATTACATAAATACATACTTTTTATTAATGTCTTTTAAAATATAAGATTTGGCAATTTTATGTGGTGTCACAAAACTATATTTATTTTATGTAAATTATACACTATTTTAAAGAAATTATATATTACAAAAAATTGCTAAATATAAAAATCTATATATATGAAAAGAATTGGCGACGGTTTAAAAACTTCCTTTAGTGATGTTTCTGTGACGTTTCTAAGAAAACATCACCAAAGGACAACAATTTGGTGACGATTTTAAAAATTCATCACCAAATACGTCCCTTTAGTGGCAATTCCATGAGATCGTCTCTAAAGGGCAGATATACAATGGCAACGATTACCAAAAATTGTCGCCAATTGTTTAACATTTGGTGATGATTATGAAAAATAGTCACCAATTGTTTAAGATTTGGTGACCTTTTCTTAAATCATCACCAATTGTTTAACATTTGGTGACATTTTCTAAAATCAATGCCAAATGTTGCAACATTAAAAAAAAAAACAAGAAAGCAACGTCATTTGTTGTCGTTTTCATTTCATTTTAAACAGAAAAAATGAAGCTTTCCCCTCCCCTTTCATTTTGGTTTTCTTCGTTTATTCCTCTTTGGTTTTCTTCTTCCATTGCCACCCATGTGGTCTTCATTTCTTCTTCCACCGTTTTCTTCCATTGTCTACTTCCATTGTCTCTAGTTAATCGTCCATCGAGGTTAGTCGTCCATGCTTTACACTTAGGTTTTATTTTGCTTTCATTATTGTTGGTTTTTTTATATGGTTTAGGTTGTCTGATATTGGTGAAGAATGGAAAAAGAAAGCAACTTTTTTATTTGTTAGGGATGAATTTTTAAAGCCTACAAAGTGCTCGATGAAAGTTCTATTAAGGATGATGATTGTATAAGTAGCTTATACATATACCTTAGAATAAGGAAACAAAATCCAAAAGCCTTGGATTTGGTGGATGAATAAGATTGCATAAAACTTTGCATAAATTCCAAATTGATTTTAATTTAAGAATTAATTCACACAACATGCCCCAAATAGCCTCTCCACAATAATTTTCAAAAATTCCAAAGGCATTAAATCATAAATTTTCCTCTAACAAAGGCTTAATATATTTAAAATTTTCAAAAAAAAATCCTATAATAAATGCATAGGAAGGCTTATCTAGAAATCAAGTGCTAAAGGGAGAACTATACCTTGAATTCAGATACTCTACAACAAATTTGACTTACCAATTAGGTTATAATTGATTGGCCTTCAATCAATTATGAGGAAATTAAGTATTCATAGTGAAGATTATATAAAAGGAAATAATTCCAAGTTAGTTCTTCAATTTCCTTAGTTCATTCTTTTAGTAACTAATTAATGAATACTTGATCCTTTAACTTCAAATGATGATTGAAACTTATATCATTCGTACATAAGTAAACATAAAGTTCCCATGCTCTTCAACTACGAGTTTGGTCTTTACAAGGGAGTTCAATTTATTAATAGTAGTACAAAGTCCAATTTAGTCCACATGAATTGGCCATATGTGAGAAATTGATATTTACTTTGTGTTCACACTTGAATAATTTATATGATTGTGATAGATAATGGTAATTACATGTGAATGATGACTTTTATGTTGGTTCATGCTTCTTATTCTTAGTAGGCTCAATTTCACTGTTTGTTTAAATTAAAACTTATTATTTCAAGTTCTAATGAGTTATCATTGTGTTATTCAGATCTTCTTTGCTCGTCGTCCGTCATCTTCGCTTGTCTGTTCGTCCAGGTAAGTCATCCAACTTTTGTTCAATTTTTATGTTATACTTTAATAAAGAAGATTTTGTGTTTGGGTTTTGTGTGAATGGAAGGATAGTGTCAGTTATGTATGTCGTTGTTTGGAATATTGTTAGAATCATTGACGACTAGATGTATGAATTACATAAGTATTTACTACATACGGAATGAGTTTGATCTTTTATGGATGATGTGTTTTATAAACCAATTGCATGGTAGTATATAGGCTAGAAACTCATGAAGCAGCTCTGTTGAGGCTTATTAGTGAAAATTTTCACAAGCCTAAGAGTCATAGCGAGAAGACCCTTTTTCGATTCATGTGGTCTGACAATGCCACGTACCTTAGTTATATTATGATTTCAAACATAGTATGTCAACTATAATTCATAATTTTGGACTAGTAATATAAGAAATCCACCTATAATTATGGATGATGTGTTTTATAAACCACTTGGATGGCACATAGGCTGTAAACCTATGATACAGCTTCATTGAGACTTGTCGGTGAAATATTCCATAAGTTTTGGAGTCACAACGAGAAGACCCTTTCTTGATACATGTGGTCTAACAATGCCGCATACCTTGTATTGATTTATTATTTAGTCACATATGATTTCAAACTTAGTATGTTAACTTATATTTCATTTTTTGATTTAATTCAAACTTAGTATATCAACTTATATTGATTTATCATTATGTTATTTAGAACTTAAATTGCATTTAGTAATTTAGTAATATACTTTTAATTGTATAACTAGATGGAAAAAAGTTGGATGTCTCATTGGATAAGGTCCACTGAATACTTAGGAGCTAAAAGTTTCATGCAATTTGTAAAATATCAAATGGGTGTAGAATGTTGTATTGGTTGTCCATACATAAATTGCTTTAATATGAACATTCAAAGTCAACATGTGGTATATAATCATTTGCTAATCTGAGGCATAGATAAATTTTATACTCCATAGCTTTATCATGGATAACGTTCAAAAGCAAGTTGCGGTAGAAGTGTTGATATAGACGTTGATTATAGTAACAATAATGATGTAAAAGATTGTGCTATTAATGACAATGATGATGATGGGATTGATGAGATGTTTGAGGATTATGGGAATTATATGGAGACTATGAATGAAATTGGTTTGCCTAATATAATTGGTAGTATTTCAAAAGATAATTTTGGAAAGTTATTGAAAGTTGCTCAAGAAAACTTATATCCAAGGTGTTCGAAATTTTCGTAGTTATCTTTTGTTATAAAGCTGTTGCATTTAAAGGTATATAATAAATAAAGTAACAAGTTTTTTGACATGTTAATTGTCTTGCTCAATGATGCATTACTGTTAGATGCAAATTGCCTAAATCTTACTATGAAGCAAAGAAATTGTTAAGAGACCTTGGATTAGGATATATACCGATACATGTTTATAAGTATGATTATGTTATATTTTGGAAGGACAATTAAGATCTTGAAGAATGTCCCATTTATGGTACATCAAGGTGGCAAGTTGATGATGTGAAAGGGAAAATTATAACGCATAAAATATTGAGATACTTCCCTATTAAACCACAACTACAAATGTTTTTTATGTCATTAATGATAACATTATGAGCCATCCAGCAAACTTAATGGTATGGAAAGACTTTGATGGAAAGTTTTCACAGTTTGCAAAGAATTGTCGTAATGTTTAACTTTGTTTAGCCTTAGATGGATGTAATCCATTCCATAGTATGAGTACTTCTTATAGCATGTGGCCAGTAATTCTAGTGCCACACAATTTACCTCCTTGGAATTATATGAAGGAGCCTTTTATGTGATTGTCTTTACTTATTCTAAGACCTACTGTGCCTGATAAGGATATCAATGTATACAGTCAACCATTGATTGATGACTTAAACCATCTTCAGGAGGTTGGATTAGAAACTTATGATGTTATTAAAGGGGAAACATTTATAATGCATGCAACTATTTTGTGGACTATAAATGATTTTCCAGCTTATGTGAATTTTTTTGGATGGAATACTAAAGGGTATATACCCTATCCTATGTGTAACCATCAAACTCATTCAATAAGGCTAAGAAATAAAATGTTATATGGGACATCATCATTACTTAAACATGGGTTTAGATGGCGAAAAACCAAATTGTTTAATGGGAAAGTAGAATTCGATAAAGCTCTTTTGCACTTTTCTGGTGATGATGTGGTTTATTAACTATACATTTGGGTGACATTACACCTAGAAAACACCCAAGTAATAGAAAGCGAAAGCAAAGTGTTATTGAGCTTAACTGGAATAAAAAAAATTAATTGGAAGGAATTATTATTGAGGTATAATTTTCATATGATGTATACAAGAAAAAATTATGAGAATATTTTAGGAACTTTGATGGGAGTTGATGGCAAATTAAAAGACACTATTAAGGCTAGATTAGACTTGGAAGATATGAATATAAGAAAATATTTGCATTTAAAAAGAAGAGGTGATGGGTCATACATCATTCCTCTTACCTGTTACAACACGTCAAAAAAGGAGAAACAAACTTTTTGTAAATTTCTTAAATCAGTTAAGTTTCCTGATAGGTATGCATCTAATATATCTCATTGTGTCAACATCAAAAAGGGAAAGGTTTTGGGGTTAAAAAGCCATAATTGTCATGTACTTCTGCAACAATTACTGCCTGTTGGAATATGACAAAGAATGTGTCCCTAACATTAAGACAATTGGGTGAGTTTTTTTAAAATATTATGTATGAAGACAATGAAAGTAGAAGAGCTTGAAAAAATGGAAAATGTAATAACTTTGATTCTATGTAAGCTTCAACTAGTATTCCCCCAATCTTTTTTTGCTATTATGATGCATTTAACAATTCACTTACCATATGAGACAAAACTTTGTGGATTGGTACAATTTCAATTATATTAACTTCTACTTTTTTCTTATATTAACTGGACATTTTGTTTGATGCACTTAAATGACATGGAGATAAGATTTAATAGACAAGAATGTAACTCTGATTTTGATCAAGATGGTAGCTTGTCAGTTTTTTCCTAAAAGTTATGGCCACTTGAAATAAGAAAATATGTGGAGTTAACTAAAGACGAACTCAAAATTGGCCATTAGAATATTTTGAACAATTATGAGGAAGTTGAAATATATATATATATGGAGTATGTATATTACTATTTATTCATTACTTCATATTTAAATTTTGCAGTTCAATCTATATTTCTTGATTTTTATTTACTTTTTTACATAGAGAGCACAAAGATTTGATTCGAAGCAAAGGGATTGTTAATGTTGAAGAAAGACATAAGCTTAAGTTCCCATTATGGTTTAGGATCCGAGTAAGTTATTGATGGAATATTATAAACTTATGGCAATTTGTATGTCAAATTAAATTCTATTATATTTTGACTTATATATGATACGGTTACAAAACCA
Source organism: Erythroxylum carthagenense (assembly GCA_026413575.1). Taxonomy (NCBI): domain Eukaryota; kingdom Viridiplantae; phylum Streptophyta; class Magnoliopsida; order Malpighiales; family Erythroxylaceae; genus Erythroxylum; species Erythroxylum carthagenense. Next base: position 66,346,690 of record JANZLD010000236.1, read on the forward strand.
TAAATTGTAAGAGGTGAAGACAACATTATATGCTTTAGCATGTGGACCTCATATATATGAAAAAATATATAAGTTGCATTATTAATAGAGTTAAATTTCATATACATGATTGAGACAGTATACTTAGAAGCCAAAATATGGGGTTGTTGTTAAGAGATGTCAATGATGATTTTATTGACTTTTATGGTGTCATCTCAGAAATAATAGAGTTCCATTATAGCAAGGATAAAAAGGTTGTTCTATTTAAGTGCAAATGGTTTAATCTTGTTGACATAAAAGTGAACGACAATATTACTAACATAAATGTTAGTAACACATGGTATGATAATGGCCCTTTTGTCCTTGCAAGTCAAGTGAGGCAAGTAATCTACCTCAACGACACTGTATTAGGCAACAATAGGAAATTTGTTCAAAAGAATCAGCACTAAAAAATTGTCTTCTGAGTGAAGATGGCGATGAAGTATATTAAGAGATTAAATCAAAGTTGAAAAATTGAGCCCTACAAATAAAAGATGCAAATATATCATCATTCCATATGACAGATGTTAATCCCATTATACTAGAAGAAAATGAAGTACAAGTCAATCTTGTAGTAGAAGAGATGAATATTATATTGAGGATGAAATATATGACAATGATGATACTTTGGTCGAATATAATAGTGATGAAGAGTCGAATCATAATATAATTAATGATGGATTTCAAGATCTTTATCATGATAACTAAAGGTAATAAAAGTGTTGTTTATATTGTTTAAAATGTAATGTTGGTAACATTTATATTCATATGTATTATTGATATCTAAGTTACATTAATGCAAATTGTTGATGTTTGACTTATGTTAATACATATTGTTGATGTTTGAGTTATAATAATGCAGATTGTTGATGATTGAGTTATGTTAATTTGGATTCTTGATAATTGAGTTATGTGAATACGGATTGTTCATATTGTTGACGTTTGAGTTATAATAATGCAGATTGTTGATGATTAGGTTATGTTAATGTGGATTGTTGATAATTAAGTTATGTTAATACGAATGGTTCATAATTAAGGTATTTTTATGCATATTGTTGATATTTGAGTTATGTTAATATGGATTGTTAATGATTAACTTATTTTAATGCATATTGTTGACGTTTGAGTTATGTTAATGCGGATTGTTGATGTTTGAGATATGTTAATTTGGACCATTGATGCTTGAGTTATAGATATCCAATATAATGACACTTGGTAGAAACAAAAGGGAGAAGGTGGCAAGTATCGAAATTGTTCCGACCCCACAACAACCAGATCAATCAAATCCTAGCCAATAATAACAATCGACTTCATCCACTAATGAAACAAGTTAACAACAACTTCTATCTATCTCAACTAGTACAAGATAGATCTACAGGTTTGTTAATCTTTAACACCTTCAAATAGACTTATATATTACATGTTTAATGTGCATTTTCTTATCATTGTTCATTTATTACCAGGTTCCAATATTAACATAAAAAAAAGAGGTAGAGGTATATCTAAAGGTTGTGAGTTCCAACAAATGAATGTTGCAATGAACAACAAGTTATCTATACATATTGATACTTCACAAGGTCACCCTCTAGACAACTTCAAGTTGTCTGTACATATTGATACTTCACAAAGTCATCCTTTAGATAAGATTCATTCAGAAAAATTATCTGATGAGTTAAGGTTAATTGCCAAAACTAAATTGCCTTGACTAAAGCATGCCAAGCAGTTGAAGGAAGACAACTTGCTAGAGAATGCTTTGGATAAAGTTTCGGTAAATTTTTATTTTATTAATTATATGCAATATTGTTTTACTTATTTTAATATTAATTACACTTTTACTTGTTGTTCATAGATAAAGCTAGAAAGCATCGATATCGACAGCCTTGATGTTTCAAACCATGTCACTTCACTATTGAAACAAAGGACCAAGGATCATCATTATCGACTGCATCAACATTAAAAATCTTCTATAAGGAGGCAATGAGATATGTTTGCGAATGGATGTCTTCAGAAAAGTGGAGCAATTTGTGTGATTATTGGGGCCCTCCCAATGTTTAGGTTTGTTTTAATAAGTTCAGGTGCTCCATCGCACTAGAAGGTTTTAATGGTTGTGGAAAAGAGATTTTTAGTATTTGTTTTAAAATTTTAAAGTTGAGAAAGAGCTTGATTTTTGTGAGTTAAAGGAAAAATCCAAGTGTAACAACTAAAGTCATCAATGAAAATTATGAAGTAGCAATAACCAGAAAGAGAGATGGATAGTGATGGTCCCCAAATATCACAATAACTAATTTGTAGTGGCATGGTAGAAACACGAGAAGATGAAGGAAATGGAAGATGAAGGAAATGGAAAATGAGTACTTTTCCTAATAACAATTATTCATTATATGGGATGGAAATTTAAAAGGAAGAGACAACCTAGAAAGTATGGCAGAATAGGGGTGACCTAGATGTTGATGCCACCAAATGAGCGAAGTGGATTTGGCTTGGAAAGCAATCGAATTATTGAAGTGATGTGGGATCTTGATAGGGTAGAGATTATTATGGATAGATCCCACAAATAATGGCATCTTAGTTTTGAGATCCTTCACAATATAACCAAATGGATTAAATTCAATAAGACAAGAGTTATCTTTCACGAACTTAGGAACAGAGAGTAAATTTGCAATAAGATTTGGAAAAATTAAAATATTGTTAAGGTGAAGGGAAAGATGTTTTATGGAGAAAGTAATATTACCAATAGAAGAAATAGGAAAAGTTTGTCCATTACTGACAATCACTTGATTTGGACCATTGTATGAGATTTCAGATTCAACAAGATGAGGATTTGGTGTCATATGATTGGTGGCACCAGTATCTGGAAGCCATTCAGTAAGAGTGCTAGAGGAAGGATTTGACGAATCTTGAATATTTAATACGGTAAACGTAGTGTAAAGATCTGTGGTGTCAAGTGGAGGGTGTTTTAGATGATTTCGAGATTCAGAATATCTGAACCGGTAGTGAGCTACAATATATCCCCATTTCCAACAAATCTGACATAGGGTAAGAGGTTTATTTGGGTAATTAGGCTGCTAGGCTAAATGATTAGACTAGGTCTGATTTGAGTTAATATAATGGGCTTGAGAGTGTGGGTCATAAGTGTATAGGCTTGTAGATTTAAAGGTTTGATTGTTTTTGGGTGTGATTGTTTTTGGGCCTACCAGAGCTAGAAAAATTCATATGGCACGACCCATCGTCCATCTGCTACTGTCCATGTAGCCTAGTAGGGTTGAAAGAATGTGAGCCCCTTCATCCTCGCGCTCCTCTACTGCTGCCGCTTCCACTAGTGGGATGAGAACCTGCAAAAGAAATAGCAAATGTAACTCTTGTGGAACAGAAGAGTGAAAGGATAAGAGTCATTGCTCATGTACAAGAAGTTTGGCTCGAAGGTCACCAAAAGAGACCGACAATTTGCGATGTTCAATCGCTGTGATGAAGGATTCTATTGGACCCCGATCTTTGAGTGACATTGAGAAATATTAAGTGAAATAAAATGAGTGGTTTCATATATGTATTGTGAAATAAAAAGTAATTATGCTTTGAGGAAATTCATAAGAAAAGAATGATTTGATTTTGATACCTTCGAGTTTTGAGTAGATTGGTATGGTTTCTGAAATTAAGT
>JANZLD010000236.1:66735002-66759959 GCA_026413575.1 Erythroxylum carthagenense
GTTTGGTTTTAAATTGATGATTTTGAGGGTTAATTCTTAATGGATTGGTTAGGGATTGATTGATCTTGAATCTTAGAAACTAAGAATTGCACTTTAGAAGAATGGAATTTCGGAATTTAATTTGGGGGTTCTCGAAATCAGATGGTGATCGAATAGTGAATTTAATTTCGAATTAAGGATAATTCCTATGTCTTAGAATTTGACTTTGAAGAATTTAGAACATAGTCAATTGAATTATGGTATTAGGAATTGCTATCAATTAGAGTGTAAGAGCAGAAATTGAGATGATTCGGGAATAAGGTCGAAAATGTCATAACATGTATAGTACGCAATTTATTCGATACATATGCATTATTTGATTATTAAAATTTGTGCAATTAGTAAAATTGGTATTATTCTGATTGTTATAGAGGCTCAAGTGAAGCGTTGATCCTCCGGCGCAACGGAGACTTCTCGACAGTAACTCGGAAGTTTAGAGGTGAGTAACCTAGCTGGTTCCTCAATCTCTGATGTGTTAAATGCTTTGTATGATCTATGTGCGTATGTGAATTAAATGATCTGTTTGACTGAAATTTAATAAATATTGAATGAAATGTACTTTTGTGAAATTGTGAACGCATGCTAGAAATTGACATGAAATTAGTAATTAATAGTTGTGACTAGAGCAATTTCTAATCGGAGCTATAAGCTCAACCACTGTGAAGTGGGGCCTAAGGCCCGAAAAAGGGAATAGTGCATACCCAGAGGGCTCTCCTATCCCTAATGCACGTGGGCAGTAGTGCATACCCAGAGGACTCTCCTACCCCTAAAACGCGATTACTGGTTAATGTGCCCAGAAATGGAACAGTACTGATGCCCAGTCACAACACTGAAATGAAATGAAAACGTTATGCATTAAGTATTTGATTGTGCTATGAATTATATGAAAGGCGAAACGCCTTATAAATGTGAAATTGAATGTATGTGATCTTCTAAGTGTGCAAATATATGATATGATGCGAATTGTGTGTATATGCATGAATTGGGTGAACCATCGATGATGGTTTCTCATTGAGTTTGCAAACTCACCCAACATTGCAGTATTTTTCAAGACAGCGATAGTAGACTCCTAGCTCCAGTTAGCGAGATTTTTCCTGCTGTGTGAGTGCGGGCAAGAGAAGTATGGCTCACAGGTCGGTCAGCTGAGATCTTTTGGGGATGACTTAGTTAGGAGTTATTTTAGTTCCTTTTGGATTTGTACAGTGTGTAATCATGACTGAATAGTGTACTAATGGTTTTTAAGAAATGAAATGAGAAGTACTTCGGTTTTAAAAATTCGGTAAAATTTTTCATTACATTTTTATTATATTAATGCCATGTGGATTATAGAATTTATCGTATCGTAGTACACCCTCATCATAGGTTATGTATCGGAATGACCTACGGGCGTTCCGGTGCGTACCCTACGGTAAAGGGGCGCTACATGATATCATTGATTTGTCTGCCTTTCAATACCTTGTGTAACTCCGACTAAATCAAAATGCCCTTGACTTGCACTTGCCACAAGCCAAATTTCTCCCATCGAATTTATCCACCTCAATTCCAAGAGGATTCAAAACCCTATTTTCTGTACTCTTCTGCCTTGATGAATTTTACCGTAGAAATAAATAATACACCAGGAAAGAGAGGTGGGTCACAACAGACACTCTTAAATACCAAGTTTTTCCTTAGCCAAAACTTTCCTAGACATGTACTACCATACTATCACACTAAAACTCTACCGCACTTAATAAACCTTTCTCAAGAAAATCTTTTCTGATGTGGAAGATCAATCAAAACTGCGACCACAGAGCATACTTAGAATTTTCAAGAAAAAATACACCTTGGCTCTGATACCACTTGTTGGGACTTTAGACCTTCCAAACCCACACCCAAGGATTTTTTATAATCAAAAATATCAAAAAATAACAACACAAGATAATTTACGTGGAAACTCCCAAACCGGAAAAAAAAAACCACGAGCACCTAAAAAAAATCCACTATGTGAAAAATTCTTAAAATCACACAATTTTTCCTCTCACTCAATCCTCGATCACACTTACAAAGAAATACACAAGATAAACTCTCTAACTCTCACCTCAAAAGAGGAATTTAATTAGAGTTAAATTTGTCGTACAAACATTTGACTTTGTTTGGTGCACTAACTAAGGAGGTAGCAACCTCCTTATATAGGAAAGAGTCTTGCTCCAATTGTTGTCTCCAACCAATATGGAACAACAAAGGAGCCAAACCCAATAGTATATAACGTGATCATAAATGGGGAAGTTATGCTAACGTAGCTACTGTAGACTTAGTGGAGAAGTTGGGTTGTCAATTACTAAACACTCTAAACTATACAACCTACAATAGTTGAATGAGAGTGGAGAAGTTAGGATAACAAAGCAAGTATTAGTTTTTTCCTAATTGAAAGGTATAGAGACAAGGTACTCTGTGACGAGATTTCTATATAAGCGAGTTATATTCCTTTAGGGCGTCCTTGAAATTTTAATAGGAGAGCTATATATGATGGGTATAAGAATAGATATACCTTTTCCATGCATAGTAAATTAACAGCCATGGCTCCATCGTCACCTAATCAATTTTGTAAAGATCAACTCAAGATTTATGAGAGTAAGCAAGAGAGATTAATGAGAAAGAAACAAGAGAAAAAAACTTGGGGTAATTCAAGCCTTTTAGATAAATTAGAAATAAGGGATAAATGTAAGAGAAAAAGAGTGAGTATGGTAGTGAGAGTGGGGGATGTGAGAGATGGATTCTTGGCTTTTTTTTATTTTATAGATAAAGAAGTTGATCTAAGGGTAAATTCAAATGATGGGAATCAAGCATATGCTACTTGAGCATCAAAAACTACTACAGATCCATTGAACAACATTAGAGGAGCCTTGATACGAAAGGCAGACAAAAGAAGCCCTTATCAACTTAATGCGAAAGAAATGAAGTACTGCTTTTTCAAAATATGGAATTAATACCTGAAATGATGATTTGAGTGATGGAGACGTATCACGAGAGGGTTACAAAATGTAGCTTCTACTTGATATAAATGACATACATCGATTTAAACAGACTTTTAAGAGGTTGAGAAATAGAACGTAATAAGCGCTAAAGTTCACATTGGTTTTGCATACTAAAAAAACCGAAACAAACAGATGTCAGAGTTCAACTGGTAATCTACAGTAAACTCGTGTTTCTAAAAACTTGTAATCAAAACCTGTAACCTTATCACTTATAATCCTTTTCTTTCATGTGAGTTTGACGATTCATATCCTTCTTATTGTGTTTATTGTTGCAATAGGTAGATTCTTAGTCACATTCTAACATCGAATCTAACTAATCATATTAATGAGTCATATCATAACTAAATAACCATTACCGCTGACATGATTGAATTAACAAACGCAAGAGGAATATTAGGAAATTTTTACACCCAATTCGGGTTAGACAAAATCAATAAAAACAGAAGAATAGATTCCAGAGAGGTGGGTCATTGATTGATTGAAAATTAGTGTTTCCAATTAAATCTGGACATGGGTTTAAAGATGGTGGTTAACGTTAACCACGTAGAAGCCCAGCTACATACATGGAAGCTTGGAAAAGAATAAAATAAGACACAATAGTTTAGATTTAATTATGTTTATTGCCTCGACTTACATGAACACAGAATAGATTTTAAGGAGAAAATCAGGTGATGACCAACAGGCGAATAGATTGATGTGTTTATATGATCTATATCGATACAGGGGTGATAACAATGATAGCAGTTTCAGTAAACAGTAATGCAGCTGCACAATTAGCTAACAAACTTTTTGTCAGATCTTATAGATGACATGCTTGACATTTGCACCTCAGAAGGTTAAAGATTGATATTAAATACAAAGTGCAAAAAATTACGATAATGTACACATATATATACACATGCAGATACAGCTTGCTATCTTACAAAAGGCAGAGGATGGTGGGGCCATGCGTAACTCTTAGTGTCGGAAAATCCCGTGACAAATCGGAGCACCACCGGATAAGGATAAAAAGGTAATTAACAAAATCTAATCGCTTGAGCTTGACGGAGACCACCTCTATATAAATAAAAAATTGCTTTTTACAGTGCTTTCCTAAACTCCTAAAGATCTATACCAGCTTCAGCTTCGTCTAAGCTGTGTGTATTCTCCTCTATCATGTAGTCACAGAGCTCCAAAAGTTGATCAGCGAGGGGCGGGATGCCAGGGTTTTGGCCATCGTTATACAAATGGGCGTTATAAGTGATCTGCCAAACGTCGTGTCTGAAATCATGTCGATTCTTATATTCCATGTGCCTAACCTTGTCCCTGATTGTGGAGAGATCCATGGGACGTTTTATGATGTCCAAATAGTCAGGAGCCTCCTTCTTGGAAACCGGTTTTAAGAAAAGATAAGAGAGATCCAGTCTATCCCTAAGAGTATCCACAATTCTCTCCAAGATGTTTGCCAAGCCGACCTGGAAGGAAGATAGAATTTTATGAATCTAGTACAGTTAAGTATTTCAATTCAGATATGGTATCAAGGTGCATTAACATAAAATGAGCTTCAAAGACACAAGAAGTGATATTCAAGCCCAACATATTTTGACGACTAATTTGAAAGATTAATCTTCCTTACTGTTTCCTTTGAGAGAAACACCCACTTCAAAGGCATCCGGATTAGAAAAATGATTATAGTCCCTTCTATTCACTTACTTAACGACATACCTTACCGTTTTTCCTTGCCCACAACTACTTTTACACGGTACACAAGGACAAGGGAATGATATGAAGCTCGGTGTTATCTGTGGAATTCAAAGCTAAAGCCTAGCTCTGACTCTCAAGGCACAAGAAATCAATTCTGATAAAGACTATAGCTTCCGAAAACTAGAAAGATCAATTGACCTAAAATTATAAGGGAAAAAAAAAACTTCCTTGACTCGGTCTACAGGGTTAACACAGCATGACTAGATATACTAGTAGGAGGGTTGTTAAGGAGAAATTCTCAAAACAACTGAGAAATGACTTGCCAAATAAAATTAGTGTCAAATGCAGTAAAGTGTTTTGATTAGAAAAAGAAAAAATAAAATCAAAATGGAACAGAAAAACAAATTGGTAAAAAACCCCTGGATTTCTGCAACATCTAGAAGGAAGACACAACCTAGGTTGCATTTTATCTGCACCACTCAGGAATCCTTAGAAGTCAAGCATCATGTCAATAATGGGATATCAGAATATACGGCAGATACAAGGGAGGCAAAGGTTAAAGCACACAAGGACAAATAAAATAACCAGTAAGGTAAAATACCTCTCCACCTCTTCGCCGCTTGGTTACAGGGGCATAAGCAGAACTGTACCTCCCAATTTCAGTAACAGGCCGCCTCTTGGCAGCCCGATCTCTTTTGGCCATCCTTCCATCATTTCTTCTTGCCCTGTAATCTTCGGAGAAATCATCACTAATTTCAGGTTTCTTTTTCTTCTTTTTATTAGCCTTTTGTTGTTCTTCCTCCCTCTCCCTTCTAATGACTTCTTCATATCTTCTAAGTTCAGCTATTCCTTGTTCTTCAACTAATCTAATTTCTTCCTCGCGAATTCTCCTCACTCTACTTTCTCTCGATCTCTCCACTGTTCTCCTCTTCTCCTCCTCTTCCCAAAACCTTCTTTCATCCCTAGTATGCTTAGCTGACTCTCCAGTAAAGTGTGCATTCTTTTGCTTATCATAATTGCCATAACCCGATAATTCAACTATCTTTTTAGTTTTCCGATATTCAAAACCAGGAGTCCCATCCTGACTTACCTGGTCTAGATCAACAATCTCTTTGGACCTTTTAATAACTATCTTCTTGTGAGCTTGCTCTCTTTCTTTTTCTGCGGGTGGGCGTATAACAATAGAGGGTTTATGAGACTCAACATGGTCTTTATCTGTGTTTACCGGTGGCTTTATAACAATGGAGGGTTTATGATATTCGATTTGACCTCTTTCCGCATCTGACGGAGGCCGTATCACTATAGAGGGCTTGTTCAGTTCAACTGTTGCATCATCATGTTTTGGCTTGTTGGAAAACTTTATTTTATTAATTTTAGCCACAGACTTGCTTCCACTTTGGGTGTCTGCACCACTTTGCTGGACGTCAGAAGAAATAGGTATATCAGAATTTTGTGTGACAACGTCAACAGGCTTATCAGAAAACTTCTCCATTGAACCACATTTGAACTTCATTGGTAGAGCTTTTGTCTTCAGAGTAGATTTTTCATCCTCAGAAGCCTCAGATTTTGTTAAACTTTTGGTCTTTTTCTTCTGCAATTTAAGCTGGGTCCTAATAGAAGGATCTACAGCTGATTTTCCAGAAGTTTTTTCTAAGTCGACAGTTTCACTCTGGCTTTCAGGCTCTTCCCCATACTTAGGACAGTTCTTATTGGTCCTCATGTGCCCAAGCTGACCAATTGAAAGATTAGCAATCATAACTAACACAATGTCCTGAAATATCAGAAGCCTGGGTTACCAAGTTAATAGGGTGCTTACCTGGCCACATGCTCCACAGACAAAACTCTCCCTTGATGATTTCTTCTCCTTAAAGGTCTGAATATATGAGCGAGAAATAAATAAGGATGTTGGGCTCAAAAGAGGAAATTTCATGGAAATACTAACTTTTGCAACTTGAAAAGATGAGGCATAATATTTGAAATTTAACCACGCATTTGAGTAAAAAATGCACAAATAAACCAGTAACATGTTACCAAGTTAGCAGTAGCTGGGTCATTATCCAAATGACTAACCAACATAGAAATATGTTAACTAATATACAAAATATTGAATTAACTGAATCTACCTCACAACATAGACAACCAATGGATTATTGAAGAAAACAGAATCAACAAAAAAATCAAAAGATATGATAATTGGCATTGTGGCTAGCTATACGAGAAGATATGAATTTGGAGAAACAAATAAGATGAAACCACAAAACTTTTATTTTTTTCTTTTCCAACATGGTGCAGCAACAATCAGATTTGAAGAAGCTACCCACAAAAATTGGTAGATAAAAACCATAAAAAAACAACCAAACATCATTTGATCTAGGCTTATGTTATCAAACATATCTTTGCCTCAATATGAGCACCATAATCCTATCTCTATACCAGAAAATACCCTGTAAGCAAAGAGTTTAGAAAAGCTAAAAGAAGTGTTTTTTGAACAGTTTCTATGATCTGTGGAATATTTTTTCAGAATTGAAATTTCTGCTATACTTTTTTCATTTATGACAAGGTAAGTTGAAGAAGAGACAGTTCAATCTAGGCTTAGCAATTCCAACCCAGCCCAGCCTGAGGTCAATGGTTCAGGCTTGGACTGATCTACCCAAACCCTGTCTCCAAAACAAAGTCATTTTGATAAGCAAGTTTAAGAAACTCGAGACCAAATTGACATCTTTTTGAGAGATTAAACCAAAACGACATCATTTTGGATCCATCCAAGTTTTTGAGTGTCTGGGCCTGGCTAGATCAGGGTTGCCATCCCTAGTTTCACCAAGATAATTGCTTTCACAGTTCTCTTATTTTGCATTATTGTGCTCTTGCATGATATGCCATTTGCATTGTTAGCAGTCTAGTATCATTTCTACAAATGAAAAACAACTAAACACTTATTTAAACTATTGTCAACATCTTCAAAATCATGATTCTAGAAGTATTTCCAGTAAACCAGCTAGATTTCTCCATAAACGGCTGTCACACAACTGAGGCACACAACGGCTCAAGTGAAGAAAGGAAACATATGTATGAGTTCACTTGCCTTAAGTCCGTCCCCTAATATTTTCACTTTCGTTTTGATTTGGGGCATGCTTGAAGTGATATCCTTTTTAATTGCTTTCAGTTTCTCAGACATTTTTTTCCCAAGCAAAGCTTCCACCTGACAGTGACAGGTGTCCAAGTGATTAGTATTTGATTAATCGGCCTCCATAAAAGCACAGACGATCTAACAACCAGGAAATGACACAATAGAACGACTGTAAATAAAAGCAGGCTCAACAAGAGGAAAATAAAAAAATAGAAGGGCACAAAAGTTTACCCCCTTGGAGTCTCTAATATTGTTCTGGCTCAAGATAAATGATCCATTAGTCTGGGCTTTGTTTGTTTTCTTAATCCGTTCAGCCTGACCAACAAACTTTGATTTTGATCCAGTTAGCAATCCTGTTTTAATCCCCACAGATTTTGCCTTTTTCTTCTTCTTCTGTTCAGTTTCATCATCTGCAGAACAGCAGTCTTGGTAACCCATACATGCAATCAATAAAACAATACGCATTCTAACAATTTCTTCACAATAACATAAAAATGTATTCTTTCATCACGATGCCACCAGGCATAATCCACTAGTTCCAGAATATAATGGAACATATACTAGGCATTGGCATTTGGAAATACATCATTTGAATGTTGAACAAGATCCCAACCTGCGCAACTTCCATCAACATGCAAAGGATCTTGAAGGTTTCCAAATATTTTCATGCACAATCGGATCACTTCCTTAACAAGTTAACATTTTAACAGTGAAACAAAAAGATAGAATGAAGCCCATATCAAGTCACAGTGACAAGTCAAATATCAAGGTGTTAATTCAGCAAGATCAAACTATACCCAAGAATCACATTCTGAACCATTAATTCATTTGAACTGATCTGTAGTAGTAGCTACACATCATATACCCATACCGTCCATAAGAAGCCTGCATAACTCAGCCGCCTCTGCTTCTTCATCTTCAATGTCTTCTTTTGCCTGTGTTTGTGATGGGCGCCTTCTCATTTTTAGTCCTTTTACGCCGTCTTGCTTGTCATGCCTGGACTCATCATCACCTTCATCGCCCTCACATTCCTCTGCATCAAGCAGGTTCTCTAGGTCTCCAGCAAAGGAATCCAGATCACTGTTTGGTTCAGAGTCGCTCTCCATTTCATCACCATCCACTGCTGAAAGAGACTGAACTTGCCGATCCCAAATTTCTTGACATTTTTCTCTTGTCTGCTGCTGTAACTGAAGAAAGGACATTCGCTGCCCACGGGCATACTTGCTAATAGTTGTTGGATCAACCTTCACACCTGATGCAGCTTGTTCACTTGAAAGCTTGCGTATCATAGCAATACGATGCCACCGTGTTTGTTTCGCAATTTGTTCTTCAGGGACATTAAACTTTAGAAGCACCTGAAAATGAGGGAAAAAGTTGACAAATAAGTTGGATTCTTCTTAGTTATTATCTTTCTGAACTTTATAGCTGCAAGATTTCAAGTTTGAAGAGCCGGAAATGTGTCACAGGAGAAAGACTGCTTGAATGAGGGGACAAATTTCTAGAATGCCCATGTCAGACTTAAATCAAACCAAACAGTCAATGCGGAAAGATTGACTATAAAATTCATATTTAAAGGATGAAGTCTCACTTGGCCCGAAATATCTATAGATTCACCATCAAACAGTTTAAATTGTTAGTTTGGACAAGATGTTCTGCAAATTATCAAAACTCAACTCATCTTCCACTGCTGCTTGATCTATTATGATCTAGTAATTAAACTTCCATTTTTACCTGTTCTGATGAACAGCATTAACCAGTAATATAAATTTATTTTAAACTATGATATTATATTCACATTTTGCAAATTATCAAACTACAAGGACTTCTGCAGCAAAATTCAGACATGGGCAATTTTTTCAGAAAGCATTAATTGGCATAGAATCTTAGGGATTTATCCTTAAAATTACTTCTTGAATATAGCAGAAACTATAAAAAGCAAAGGATAGGAAGAATTTATTCACAGTTTCATTTTTCTATACAGATTTTTTCCCTACAACCCTTAATAAATTTTCATTTTGAGGAAAGTTCCAGGAAAACTTCATGGAATGCTTAGCTTTTGTCATTATGTCCACGTATAATCAAGACATCAGTAAGAGATCCATATTAAATTATAAATAGCTTTCCTGTTCATCCAATGTAATTATTCTTTCAATCTAGAGGATCCACTTAGGCTATATTCTCTATATACGAGTATCTTGTACACATTCCGTATAGGGTATCAACAGTAGAGTTTGAATCTAAATAAACCAATCCGAAAACCCCCACCCTCATTTTCTACGCATATTACTTTTAAAATGTACCTAGCAGTTATAAGTAGATTCTGGATCAAGCTCACAATTCCAGACTTACAAACAAATCAAGTAGGGTTTAGATAGTATCAAAATAATGCCCTCCTTTTCACAAAAGTAGCATACCTCTCGTGCAGCCTCCATGCTTAATCTCCGGAGGTCAGCATCTGTCCCAGTAACAGTGGAACCTCCTCGACCTGCTGCTGCTTTTTTCTTTACCATTGCATTAGACACAGGTGCTTTGGGAGCAGCACGTACATAGCTGAATCCAAGGCCTCGACCTGAAGGATCGCCTACACCAGTAATTTCAAGACGCTCAATATTTTCTCTATCCTGAAATGGCCAAATTAAAAGTTAGACAAGTCAAAGCCAATCAATTCATGGATTAGCAAATTCATAAAAACCACAGAGGAAGCAGAATAAAGCAATCAGAATTTCAGTTATGATTGAACAACTTAAGAGTGACTGTTACTTTCTTGAGGAAAAAGAGTTCATAACATAACTATATCAATAAGTTGCTATTTATGTCTAAAGATAAATCTTGTACCCTTTTTTTTTTGTTCTGACAAATTTGAGAAAATGAGATTAGCGTTACCACCAAGGAATGAGTAGGAAATCCTTGTGTTGCACCCCTCACCTACCTATCCACAAAAGAATTCTTCCTTCTACTCAGTACCTATCTACCTAGTACAAGCCTTTTTGTAATTGTATTTTATGATCTTTTAGTTCACCTTAGATTGCTCTTTAGGTGACACCCCATACGAACAATACCTCAATGACACATATGAGATAGCTTATTAAACAAATTAAGCGATGGTCTTTTAACAGGCAATTTTACTGGACTGTTTTTAAACAAGTTTACTTTTTAGCTATAAATTTTGTTAAGAAACCATCCCAAAAATATAAATTGTAAGACCATACCTATCATTAGAAGGAATATGACATCCTCTCATTGGGACAAATGAAATCAGAACCTTGTTCAAATACTACTTCAGTTCATGCACAAAAGAAATCTAAATACCTCACCCACAGAATTGGATATCGTAGTGAACAATGGCATATGGACTGAAAATTTGACCACGAATTCACCTTTCTATTCCTTTTTGGCCCTTTTCTTTCAAATTACAGCATAGTTAGTAACGATAGTTGTTACCCTTTTGCTTTCTAACCAATCCTAGCCAACTCAACAAACAAAAAGGCTACCCTTTCATCCTCCATGATAATAAAGCAGAAAATAACAAAGAATTCACAACAGTACTGAATTTTTTTCTTCAACAATTTGGAACTAGAATCTTAGTCATACCCGAATGACAATAATTAATCGCATTAACCTTAAAAAGAAATTGAAAACTTGATACAAGGTGAATCATCCAACATATATGTAGCTAAGAAAAATCATAGTTCTCTGCTTTATTTACCTGGCTTGTACAAGCAACAAAATTGCTACTAAGGCTCCATGGAGTTATCTGCAGCTCCCTCTCAATGTGTGATGCAGCAGCTAAAGCAATTGCTTCATCAGGCAGCTGACTCATTGCAGTTGAAACATTAGTAGGAAGCGTTAGCCTTGTAATCCCCAAATGTTTCAGACGATACAGACCGGCTTGCATACTTTCACAGGCACAAACCTAAAAAGAGAAGGTTAAACTATAAAAGCTTAGTATAGAATGACGTGCATGTGAATATCAGCAGTAGAAAATGATGCCAAAATGATAAGACTGTACATATCTTCTTCAAAACTAATAATTAGTTGTTCTTATACAAGATTTAATCCTAGTATTTTTCCTCCAAAATAAAAAACCATTCTATGCTAGTGGGTGTTCCATTACTTGCAATTATCACACTCGTTCACATTCATTAAAATCCTTTTAACGTCTCGATAACAATCCAAATAATAAGGCACGTCTATGAGACAAACCCTCTAACAGAGAAAACTAATAAATTCATCAAGTCCAAACATCAAAATAATTCTAAGAATATGTGAAGCATGTAATCTAAGACTCAGCCATTATCTTTTGTTGGTAAGTAAATAAATATAAATTTCTACCTCTTAACATACAATATATTTCCTAAAACCTGAAAGAAAGTAGGTTTAGATGTAGATCTTCGGCAAGTTACATGAATCTTACTTCTGTAAGGCCATTCAATAATCTAAAATGATCTAAATAGATGGTTCCAGGGACCAATTTATCTGATATTTTTCCATTTTACCACAATACCATTTGATAGAAAATAGATAAACAGACTTACCACACTCCAGATCAGAAATATTTATCTTTTGCAAAACCATAACCTTCAGAGAAAAGTTATAAAAGAAAATGGAAATATAAAAGTGATCCCTAAATTACTAAGCAAAACATCCGGTTTACCTTGCATTTCATAGACTTAACAACGAAAAAAAAGGAACAACTGAGAGAGATGACATGATTTGCAACTTCCACTGATAAGAACTACAATAAAAGAATTGCTCATTCTTTTTCCGTATTATGAACTTAGAGGTCTACAATGAAAGTAGACAAAAGAAGAATATAATAAGTATTCAGTTTCAGATTAACTGTCAAAGTGAGGTTCTGTTCAATTTTCAGGGATCCTCAATATAAGTTGATTTGTGCTAAGTGTTCCTTTCCATAAAACAAAAACCAAACTCCTAGCATATCCAATCTCCAGAGGAGCACATGTCTAAAGTGTTGTATATCGCTTCTGATAAACCAAAACAACAACAACAACAAAAAATTCAAACAGAGGATGGCAAATATATCAAAAAAATCGAATAAAAAGAAACAAGTGACTGCAACAGAAAGCAAGTAGATCCCAAATCACAAGGACAGAAAGATAACATGGAAAGAAAAGGAAAAATTACAAATTAATGGAAAACTCACATTCTCTGGTAACACCATTTTTTTTAATTCCTCTTCAGATGGAATGATGAAATCAGGTTTCTTGGACCAAAGAATGTGTCCATTTGCATCCCTCTGTATGTTACAAAACCATATAAAACAACTAGTTCAGTAGGCACTACCATTGTACAAATACTGAAAGAAAGCATACAAAATATACAAGTGAAACAATCAACAACTAACGTGTTCCAAATCAGCAGTAATTGTTCAAGCAAACACTCCCTAACTAACAGAGGAAACTATAATAAGCATACCCGCAAAGAAGCACACTCTTTTAGCTTCTTCCGTAAGATTGTTTCTGAGACATGTGGAAACTGAACTGACAACTCATCTGCACGGATCCAAGGAATCAAGCCACGCTTTTCTGCAGCTCTGAATGCACGGTACACATACACCAATAACCTATTTAACATATATGTCTGAAGATTTTTAGATCCAGGAGAGAATACCTCCATAAGGGGCTCCTGCAAAGATATATCAAAACAGTTAAATTTGTAAATTGGAGAGTAATCAACAAGTGCCAAAAATCTACCCAAAATAGGGAACTTGGAGACAGTAAAAGTGTCTTTATCCCCAATCTTCAACTAAATACTCCATGTATAACTCAAAAAGCTTAAATTACCATTTAACATTATACACAAGTACTATGAATGAAAAGCAGTAAGAAAGTCTCAGCAATTTGCAAACAGATCCTGATCATTAAATGACTTTTTGCAACACTGATAGCTGGTCTTGCACAACATTATAAATTCACCACAGTATGATTTATTTTTCCACTTCATACTATGAACGAAATTAGACCACAAGGAACTCCTGCAAACACAACCTAGTCTAATTGTTGCATTAAGAGAATAAAATGAATTACATACAAAGAATGACAAACTGTTTCATTTTCTTTTTTGCTTACTTTATCCACCATTTCAGAAGAAAATATTGTAATTCCTCCATGTCACAATGTCTGATAAAATAAAAGAGTAATGATTCCACAAGCAGAAATTTAACTCAACTACATGTTCACCAAGAGAAATTGGTGGCAGGTTAGAAGTGTACAGATGTTTTACAACTCATTTTGTGATAATGATTTGCTTGGTAGGATTGTGTATACTAGAGGCAGTGATATTCTCCAAGGATGATGACATCATCCTGAATTAAAGATTTGGTTAATCTATCCTTATGGTACAATTTATTTCATTTTTAATTGATACATTTCCACGTTATTTCCCCCATCTATACGAAAAGAAAACCTCTAATTGGATACCAAAAAACAAAGCCTCGACTTAAAACTTAAATCCCTGTGCAACCATAACAACTAAGCAATATCTGTGCATAATAATGAAACCACGAGAAAGTAATAACTAATATAGTAAGAACTCAAAGAAAAATCAACAAAGAAACCTGCTGTCCAACAACAGCAATTCTGTCGATGCGCCTTATAGAAAGCTTTCCCTTGGCTGATCGAACCAGTAAATAATCTGTAGACTGCACCTTGTGGGGAAATACGGGTGCCTTGTACATGTTTGTTTCAAGAGATGATTGCGTGCAACCAGCTTTGATATCTCCAAGGAAAGGAGACTTATCAGTAGGCTCTAGTACCACAAAATTGCCCCAGTCTTGGTTGCTGTTGCGTAGCATGATGCCATTCTGGTCAACTGGACTTGATTTTTGATAGTATGTACACAGGTTCGCACCCATGCCAGCATTGCTCAATAATAAAGGCCTTTCCTCACAATACCTATATAAAAAGACCAAGACAATCACTATAAGATCTCGTTTTCATGAACACAAGAATTGTTTCTTTACACTGGAACCAAAAGATGAGAATAACAGACCAAACTTCAGCTAGTAATAATTACAACATACAAGTTAAAAAAGAAACACCTTGATCTCCTTTCATCACAACTGAATACACATAAACTAGTTCAGTTTTTTTCTCTTTGGTTTAAAGGCTTGGAATATATGATAAGATGCTGATTTAGGATTATAATAAAAATAAAATACAACATAAATCATCTTTTTATTGGTAAAGCCAAAATGGGAAATCGAAAAAGCCCTAAAGCATAAAAATCAAAGAAGGATAAAGAAACGGAACACATCAGTCTTCTTCTTAACAGAAACAAGCATGCCATGCACCAATCACCAAATTCCAACTTTGTCACATTCTAATACCCAGTTAACCACTGCCTTAGTTTTGTTTGGAATATTATATGTCAGTATTAATAATTTGTTTCCCATTCAAATCTTCTGATGCAATTATGATTAGACTAATCCCCATTTTGCAAAAGAAAATAAAAATCTACAATTAAGAAGATGAATTATAGAACATGTTCAAAAGCAAATCAAAGAAATGACGCATGAAAGATGCAAGTGTGGGCTGTTTGGAAGTATCATGAAAATATATGACTTACTCCATCAGAAAGATGTGACCATCTTTTACAGAGAGATCTGATTTCTTCTTAAATGCCCCGGGAGGCCGTAAAGACTTGTTCTCACCAGGAATCCTTTGGGCTCTGGCCAACACATCAATTTTTGTGCGAACAAGATGAAGCAAGGAGTTTGGTTCAACATTTTGGGTGGCAAGTGATTTATGGTCTTCAAGTTCTCTCCCCATATAATATATCTTCACTGTTTCTGATGGCTTAAAATCTACAACACAACATTTCAAGTAAGCTCATGTACCTCATTTATAGAGTAACACATCTAATGCTGCAAGAAAGCCTTAAAAAAAATTAAATTAATAGGAAGAAAGAGAATGCAACCTAGCTTTTTTGAGGCCTTTGCTTTAACAGAAGCTACAGTTTCTTCAGCATCCACATGCAGCTTACTTCCTTTACCTCCCAAGCTCTTCAATATGATCTTCATAGGTCCTTGGGTAGGCAGCTTTCCTCGTTCTTTGACGGCCACCTCATTATCGTGTGGATACCATAAAGCTTTTGGTCGGTGAAAATTAGCCAAATCTTTACTGAAAATTAGAATATTATAGTCAAAAGACAATATCAAAAAAAGCAGAGTAGAATGTAAATGTGCAAATTCTGCACCATCTGCATTTTGAATCACATGAAAACACAACACATGATGTAAACCCCACTGCAAATATTCATTACAAAGTCGTAAAGAAGGATAAAATAAGATCATAACATTCTGTAAACTGTTAAATAAGAGGATCCCACAAGTAACAGTAGCACCAAAAGGATTTATATTTCTGCAGAAGTTGTTGTTACTCTTTGCATGTCTTTGGTCTCTTTGAAAGAAATAAACATTTGAGATCAAAGATCAATATTGGAGCTAAATCAGACAATTTCTTGTCCAATAAACCCTACAATCAATCAAGTTTTCATGAGAGGACATATGAGATGCTTTGGCTGGACTGGGTGGAACCTTTAGTGAAGCCTCCTAGCGATGATGATGTAATAAGCAATTTGTCAGAACCCAAAATTTCTCAGTCAAATTTATGGCTTCAAGGTTGTCCAATGTCCAAATAACCTCTTGCTTGCCTCGAATTTAGAGAATCATTCTTGTATGACAGAAAATTAAGTTCAAAAGAGGAGCAGCTCAGATAGGAAACAATGGTCATCTAGACAGTTGTATTAAATGGAGATGAAGATTAAGAGACGAACAATGTATGTATTAAAATAATCACCAGTCTTACTTGCTTAATTTCAATTTCATTGTCTGGAGCTTAATTGCAGGTGCTGCATGATGAATTTTGATACCATAAGCAGTGCGTTTGTTGGAATTAGACTGCAACTGCTGAGAAAGTTTTCTGTTGATATAGAACTTGTCATTAGCAATATTAAATTGCCAACTAGACGTGTATCCACCACCTAGTTGCTCAGGAGAAGCCCTGGTTTTTAATGGTCTAGTTATGATCATTGCCCCTGCGTGAAGCCGAAGGTGCTGACTATCCTTGCTATCCAGAATTTCAAAAAGCATCTGCTCATCTTGAAGATTGAGAATAAGCTTAGGCTTGATATTAGGTTTCTGTGATTCCCATAATATGTCATTTAGCCATGATCCTTCCAACAAATCTCTGTTCTGCAAGGTCAGTTGGTTGAAACGCCTAATCACATCGTTTTGGTGAAGCTCAATACCACTATTCTCTCTTCTCACGTCAAGATTATTGCATTTATCAACTTCACACTGATTTTCTAACCTCAAAAGTTGAGGATGGCAACTGCTTGCAGAGAAAGGAAACCTTTCATGTTCCAAAGAATCTCTAGAACCAAATGATTCCAAGAGGACAGAGGAACTATTCAAGGAAAAACTATGATCCTTCTCATCCTGCTCTACAGAAATCTCTGACTTAAAATCCTGTTGTCCAGTCTCTTGCTCTGTTTCCCTCATAAACAAAGCTCCCAAAGCAGGCCCTTGGCTATCATAACTCTCTACAGGACTATCACCAACATTAGGAGAATTCCCCCAGATGATGCTTTCTTCCCAATCTTGTTGATCAAGCAGGTCAAATCTTGAACAGAATGGTGACTGAAACTCTGCAGAAATATTTGCCACGACATCTTTACTCAATGGCTCTGAACTAAGACAGGCATCCTTTTCTTGTTGCTCATTTTGAAGATGGATTTGGACAGGTCCTTGTGCTGGAGCAAAGTGAGTAAATTCTGTGCCATCGTCAATAAAAACTGAGATGTCACGTTCAATTGCTTGTGACATGGACGAAAAATTTTGACCAGATGCCCTTAAGAATGCTGCTTCATCCTCTTCAACTGCTCCAGAGAAATCCATAGATTTATATTTATCTGGGAGTGAAGTTAGAAAAGAAAAGGGATATAAAATCAGAACAGGGATATAAATAAAGAAAATTAGAAAACAGTGAAATAACACCTGAATCATTTATCTATTGGCAGGAATTTGCAGATTGAGGGAGGGAGGGAGAAATCGAGGACAAAGTAATAGACACAAATGCACTAGCATGCGCACACACAGATCATTTCCCAAGTGCAAAGTCAAGTATCATGGTAATTGTAGCATTACTACAGCAGTAAACACAAAATGACAATCAGAAAGATTTAGTTTGGAAGATGAGCACTCAAGAAAGCCATACCTTTGTAAATGGAATATCTATGATCTCTTTTTTCTGTTCTCTTTAAAGGCTCATGGATGCCAAAAATTTCAGAAAACCGTAAAATGACCAGCCCATCTTCTACACACAAAATGGGCAGTGGCAGGGAAGCTTTACATTCATGAGGTCCACTCCTCTCTGCATCAGCTTCACCCTGTAAGTTATGAGATAAAACAAAAAACATACCAATATTGTCAAACTCTGAAGACTGTTGTTACACATAGAATGCATGAAACAGATGCCAAAACTTGAGTGCAGAATATTGAATGCCATATTTCACCAACCACTTAATGGAAAAATCACAGCATGCATCCGAATCAAAGCCACATAGGACTTATAGTGCAGGCATTCAAAAGAAATAAAAGTTAGTTGACAAGATGATAACAAATATTCACTATGTTGCTTGTAGCTTTCCAGTTCTCTATATCAGATGCAGCCAACAGGCAAAGAACAACATAAGAGCTTGCTATGCAGATCTAACATCTAGAAATTAGAAATGGAAATGTGTATTTAGGTAATCCTTTATTAATTGAGTAATTATAGGTAAGGGTTTGAGTTACAAATAAAAGACTTGATATTTTTCTTTCTTAATTGCACAGATACTTGATTGTACGTGACACTATATCCTCTATCCCCTATGGAGTTGCACAAAGATAGTATGGCTCAACTCTATGCACGATTGTTGAAAATCTTGCATCGGTTTGCATTTGCTATATGCGAGAGCATGAATCAGAGTTTTAAGTGTAAGAGTGGGGGAACTTAAATGGAATTTTCTATTAACTTCATAAATGATTATTTTTCATTTGTGTGATAGGACTTGAAATTGAATCTGACGCACCAAACAAGAGTGAGCTTGTTGAAATCTTGGGATCAAACCAGTCTAGTAGCTCCCCATTTGTTCATGATGAACATAATTAATAATCAGCAGCTAACAATATAAGCTGAGAAGTAGGCTATAATGCTAACAATAGCAACTACAGAGGCAAAAGATAAGAGAGTATGAAGAAAAAGATGAAATGAAGCATGTAGTTGTAATACAGCATCTCTTTCCAGCTATTTGCCATTTAAAGCATAATAAGCACAATTAGTTGCCAACTTGCTTGAATATTCAGTATCCACACAATGAAATTATCAGGAACTAGAGAAATTTAGCAATCTCGGTGCTTTGATACATTACAATATCAATTACAATTATCAATACATGTGAAATGCAAGCAAGTATTAAATGCCAACACTGAAGGTGATTCAGAGAGTGGCAATGACTTCTTCAAGCTTGGTCGTAAGAAAGTAAAATGTTCTTATCACATCCAAAACATTTACCCAGCTATCGAACTCCATTTCGAGCAGACAACATATTGAAGTTGCTTAAAAGGTTTTCAATGAACCAAGGCATTCAGTTAGCACTCGGAGTTTGGCTTGCTCGAAACATGTTTATTAATGTAATTAATCAATTCAAACATTAATTTCAGGCTTGATACTAAACAACCCGAGTTTGAACATAGTACACTCTGCATTCAAAGCACATTGACTGCTTCATAATTTGTTTACCTTGCTTTATAAAAGTTGTTTGGAATTGTGTATACATGACTTTGCTTAAATAAATCCAATTAATAAAAAAAGAAACAAATTCTGTGTTATTTGGATAGTTTCTAATCTTAAGTTAGCCCTTATAAACTTTCAACTCTTATTTGACATTCTGATTCTGAAGTCTTTTAAGAAAAAGAGGCTTGTGAGAATATTCCTCCAGTTTATCCTGATTATAATTAGGGTTCTCCTCTCTTTTCCTCTCCAGTATAGTTTCTCTTTTCAATTTCTTCTTCGGTTATTTCTCTTTATAATGGCTAAGGGAAGTTATTTTTCTCCCTCTAATTCTCCTCTATTGACCAAGATCTCTTCTTCCTCCTTTCTTCAACTATGATTTAAACTCCAACACAAGATACAGACCTCAGCAGCCTATGCAATTCCATGCCACTCCTTCATAATTTAAATTATTCATTGTCCCTCTTTCTTTATTTTTTTTTAACCTTTCCCTTTGTTGCTCCTTTGTAAGTTATTGAACGTTTATTTCTAGATTAGCTTTTGTCTTTGAAGCTGGGATTTTAATTTTGTTGTCAAATTGTTACACAACTATTGTAAATTAAATTTAGTTTTTAAATTATTGGGAATCCTTCTATTTTATGTTTAAAAACAGTTTTCTAGGTATGGACTTTTACCTGAAACCTGACTGAAATTGTAACTCGCTTGTTTATAAACTTTAGAATCAAACCAAAGCCAATTTTGAGTCAAGTTTAAGTCACTTTTTTCTTAATAGAGCCAAGCTCAAGCTGCACTTGAACAGTATAAAAACTTTCCAAGTCAGACCTGAACACAAGCAACCCAACTCATTTCTACCCCTAGTTGAATAAAGGAACAGAAATTTTGGAGGAGTAAGGAACAGAATTTGAAACTACCTCATCAAACTCTTCCAAGTCCAAGTCTGAACTTTCATACTCCAAGGACACTAGTGCTTTGCCATCTTCTGGAGACTTCTCTCCTGAAACCATAGTAACACCCAGCTCACCTTTAAAAGGCAATGCTAAAGTATGTCGAATGAATAAAGGTCCAGGAGCCAAAAATGATTTGATATCATTTACAACTTCTATGAGATTTTTTTTATCGAGTGGGATTCTGCTAATAATTCAATCTAAACCGCTAACAATATGAAGTGTCTGAACCTTTGGATAAACGCTGAAAGACATTAATTTTCTCAAGTGGAACTAATTCAGAAGAGGAAAAAAAAGCAACTGAGGAAATTTGGCAATTTGAAAAAGATAGCACTATTAGGTAGTGAACCTGATAAAGTAGTTTCAACTTCAAGTTTCTCATCTAGATGAGGATGTTCCTTGTCCTCTTCTTCCTCCTCATCATAATTGTCATCATCAAACACAGAAACACTGGGCTCTAATGTTGTTGCAGAAACTTCAGAAGAGAAGTATTCCTTTTTAGGTAATAAGTAATCCTCCTCGGTAGCATCTTGAACCTCAGGACCCTCATAGGGCTCATCAAAATCTAAAAAATCAACTGCATTTTCTGCCTTCTCGTCATAATCTAGCAAGATATATCAGCATTAAATACACAATCAGAAAAATGGCAAGATAGATCGAAGTAGATGAGTAAGCAAATATGCCATGCGTATTCCAACAAAATAATCATACACCTAAGCACATGTACACATGTTTAACTGGTCCTTTTCATGCTTTTCATCCCCTGCAGAAACTAAATAAGCACAAACCACTGTGCACAGTTACTTCAATGAACCAGAGAGAAAGAAAGAGAATCAAATAGCAATATCTATGATCAGGCCCTCCCCACCGATTTATTACTTCTTAAGACAGTCTAATTAAGCAAATAGAAAGCCCAAAAACCAAAGGTGATTGAGGTAAAAACATTCTACCGATTTATTAGTTCTTTAGACAGTCTAATGAAGCATATAGAAAACCAAAAAACCAAAGATGATTGATGTAAAAAATTCTACGTAAAGTAGCTCAATGATGCAGAGACATGCAAGCTGGTGGAAAAAAATAACCCTTGTGGACGACTAATTGCTATCTTCTATTGCTTGTGGCCATGAAGAAATGCCCACTTAACTGTGTATAGTGAAAAGATTGCAGCATAAGTTGAGATATAAAGATAGGCCCGTATCAGTAAATCTGAATTCTAGCCAATTTTCTCAGTCAAAAATTCAAAAAATCCTCTAACTGAATAATATTAAAACCACGAGAACAGTCTAGAGTTAGTTAAATACTCTGAATGCCTATATTGTTCTGCTTGGAGCACGAAATGATAGCCCTCCCATCGTGTAGAAGGCATCCAATTTGGAACATCTTAGCATAAACAACTTTTGTACTTCAGTAGAAACTCGCTATATGGGAATTTCTCCTAACTCGTTAACAATATAAAGGAAAAAACCCCAACTAGTTGTCACTTTTAGCCATTACTCCACTTACGGAAGGCTACGTGATTGAATGCAATGAGCACATTCCTCAAGTTTAAGTTATATCTTCAATCTATAGCCTACTTGTTGATTTATTATAACTTTTGAAAGAACTTATATGATTAGTCTGTCACTTCAGTTCAATTAACAATGCATGCAAAAAGGTTAAACTGTTCAATCTATTCATCAAATAGTAGTACTGTATTGAATAATTAACAAGTCAGTTCTTGTATTAGAAACAAAAAGTATATTTCTGCCCCGCAACCAAGGTCCAGTGCACTATGATATACAACAAACCAACAGGTAAATGCCAATTGAATTTAAAAGTTTCTCTCTAATGATTCACTACAGAATGTCAAATTACTAGAGACAGAAAAATTTTAAAAGTGAAAGACTAATAGATGAAGAAACAAAGATACTAACAAAACATCAAAAACCGCATGAGATAGTTTTATCCTGGCAGACAAAATCACCTTGTTCTGCAGCATCAGCTGAAGTATTTGGTGATTTCACTGACAACTGGGAATGGAATAATAAGATTAGTGTCACACCAAGATGGAGACAGAAAACATAAATTTCATAAATAACCTCGTATCATAAAAAATGTATGACCAAATGGAACTTAGGGAAAAATCTCGTGATGTATAAAAACTATCTATATGATGCATAACAAAGACTTACATCTATGTCTGTCAATGACGGACCCAACTTGTCAGCCAGTGCAGAAAGATGTTCCTTTGCATCCTGAAGGTGAGAAACAGATATTTAAAAAATTACTGTACAAAAGAAAAGAAAATGATGACCACAGACTATCCAAAGGCTAATATGCAAAGTAAATCAAGCCAACCTGTTAGAGTATCTCATATTGACTAAACATTTAAAGGGTTTATAAGTGGTAAGGGTCAACTATCTAGTTCTAGTCATTTTGGATATTTGGCCCTTACCACTTATAAACCCTTTAACATTTTCATGTTTAGTCAATATGAGATACTCTAAAACAACAGAATATCACTTAGACTTGAAACAAATACAAAAAGACTAGATGAGTTCTGCAAAGCCTACAATTTGAGTTGCATTGCATCTTAATAACTCAAACCATAATATCATTTGAACACATTTTACAATGTAGCTCTAAGTTCCTAAGCAATTAATTACTAATCTACATTCAGTCAATGTTCCCCTAAACCATTAATTTAACTCAAGTCAATGCACAAGACATCTACTTCCCAATGCCAGAAACAGACCAATGTTCACACATTGAGCTGATTACCACGGGTGAATACTATTCAGCAAAGGACTCAAGCTTTCTACAAAATATTAAAAAATATGAATCTTCTAATTTTCTGAGACTTAAACCAATAATACTTAGAGTGGTTTAGTACAAAGGGAACAGTTCGTCCGCTTCATAACATGCTGAATTTTATCGAGAGTCAATATGAAGAACAGTTTACATCTCTGTAAATATTCTGAAACTTAAAAATGAAAAGCTAAATATAGTTGTTATAATATGTATGGAAAGAAGGCATGGATTAGACATAACATCCGATAGAAACAGAAAATCACCTCATCAAGGTAGTCAGCATCAAGGTCACCAGAGTTATCAACATTCCCGAACATAAAACCCAAAAACCGGTTGCCTCCACCAATTTCCTCATATTCCTCCTCATCATCTGTTAAAATAGCATGTAAGATGTCATAAGTCACAACAAAATGTAAGACAAATCATTATAGCAACATTTTCGACAAGAATCGGATAACAAGTACACCAAAAAAGACAATTTTCAGAATGAAACTAAAGTAGAACAATATCCCATGGAAACAAATAAATTTAGAGAATACAAACCAAAACTAGACATATGGAAAAAGTAATATTGACTCAAACTCAGGACTTGCATGCTAAGGAAAAATGGGGTTTTTACAAAAATAAATTCACCATTAACTGGATGGTTCTGAGCATTGGGAATAATGTTATCTAGAATCAGTCATGGCTATAGAAAGAAGCTGTAATAGCAGTTCATCAATCATATTGTTATTTATCATGGGGCAAATTCCTATGCAGTATAATAAACAGATAATAGTATTAACAATAGCAGTTCAAAACAATAACACCAGACTTCTCTGAAATAAGTTCCCTGATTTCAAAGCATTCTAACCCTAGAAGGCCTCCACAACTTTATTCTGCTCATTTTAAAGCAACAATGGGTTTCAATTCCATGAGCACAGTAAAAACAGAAAGACCACAAGCGTAAGATAGCATAAAACAACTAACTCACCTTCCTGACGGCCATCAGGTGAAGCACCACCAGACTCGTAGCTACCCATCCTTCAATTACGTCTCTACACTATCATCATAGTAAAAATTAAAACCAAATCATATAAGTTGACACTAAGCTATCAATCAAACACAGGCTAGACATGGAATAGTAGCTCCAAGCAGGAATTGTAAATACTATTCCATACAACAAACAACAACAACAACAACAATAATAACATCCAGTATAAATCCCGCTAACACGTCGGGTTTGGGAAGGTCTAGTAGTAAGCAGCCTTACCCCTAACTAATAGAAAGGTTGTTTCCAAATAACTCACAAAAGAAGAAGTAAGAAAAAAAGAAGAAAGAAAATAAATAAATAAATATAATAATAGTAATAATGATAATGATAATAAAAAATAAATAGTTAGTAAATAAAATATGAAATGATAGTCAATAAGCAAAAAGAATAAATAAATAATAATAGAAATACAAATAATAGTTATAAATAAATATTTATAATTATTATTATAATACTAATACTAATACTAATACTAATACTAATACTAATACTAATACTAATACTAATACTAATACTAATACTAATACTAATA
>JANZLD010000236.1:66902932-66914444 GCA_026413575.1 Erythroxylum carthagenense
AACAATTTCCAATCCTAACAATTACAAAACATTCATAATTCCATTCCAATTCCAATTCCAATTCCAATTCAATTCAAATTCAATTCAATTCCAATTCAAATCCAATTAAATTAAATTAAATTAAATTAAATTCGATTCAATTCAATTCAAATTCAATTTCAGTTCAATTCAATTCCAATTCAATTGAATTCAATTCTAATTCAATTCAATTTCAATTCAATTCAATTCAATTGCAAATTAATTCCAATTCAATTCAATTCCAATTCAATTACAATTCAATTCAATTCAATTCCAATTCAATTCAATTCCAAGTCAATTCCATTCAATTCCAATTCCAATTCAATTTCCATTTCCATTTCCATTTCAATTCAACCAATTTTCAATCAAATTCTAATTCCAATTCCAAAATTAATTTTCTATCAATTCAAAAATCCAATTCCAATTACAATTTCTAATTCCAAAATGCCAAATGCCAAAATCTAATTTCCAACTCCAAATTTAATTTTCAGTGCAATTCCAAATTTTTTTCCAATTCCAATTACCACAGATTCCAATCAAAATTTATTCCAATTTTAATACCTTAAAATCTACTCAATCACAAATCCAACATCATGAATCATCCCCCAACCAACACAAAAACACAAGCAAATAATATCCAAATGCCAAGAAAAATTAAACACAACAATCGGTCATTTACAATCTGGATCTGGGTCGATGTCGGGTCCTCAGCAGGCGGCGACGATGGGGTGTGCAGTGATAGTTTCGGGCATTGAAGACGGCGACGCAAGACTGTGCGGTGGACACTGGAGGGTGGATCTCAGCAGGCGGCGACAACTTCGGGCGGCGACGACTTCGGACGTTGAAGAAGACGACTCCACGACTCCAAGAGGACCAACCGACCAAGACAGAGAAGAAGAGGAGGCGAGGCAGTTGGCAAGGGTGACAAGTGGTGACGGAGAGGGAGGTAGTCGGCGAGGGAGCGACGACGATGTGAGAGAGACAGAAGAGAGAAATGTGAGAGCCGAGAGGGAGTGGCCGAAGTCGGGGAGAGGGATTAGATTTTTTAGGGTTTAATTTTCTTTTATTGCTAAATGGTCTCTGGCCCTTTTTTTTTGCGTATTGGTCCTGAAATTTCAAGTATCGGTGGTACCGGCCGATACCGGCCGAAACAGGCCTGTACGGGCCGGAATTAAACCCCGGAACATATGTCGCCGTACCGGTTCCGATAAACGGCCGGTACGGAACGATATCCGTAACACTGGTCAGGCAATTAAAATCATTTTTTAATTTTTTTGATAATTGTTGTCATAAAAATTCATAGCATTTGATATGCTCATTGTTGGTGTTACCAGATATGCATAGTAACGCATTTAACAGGTGTTATATGCATAGTGCAATAGAAGGTTTAGAAATATGGTCTTAAAAGTTAAAAGTGTTTGTGACAGATGTTGAACGTATGCATGGTACTCATTAATTATCATTGTCCAGATGTTGAATGTTACTCATTCAATATGATTGTTGAAATCTTGAAATTTAAAATTATTGAGTTTATTTTAATATAATATATGATATTTTATCTAAAAGAATTTTTCAAAAATAATATTTATTTTTAATTACAAGGAATAACATGATAATTAGATAACTTGTAGTTCATGAATAAATAATATTTTCTATTGTATATGATGCAAGTGTGAGAAAAAATTACTTAATTTTATACTTTTAGCTTATACTATCTAGGGAGTATAATATTAATTAATTCTCTGTCAATTAGATGGATAAATTAAATTATACTAATAGGAACAACTCGACAACCAAGGGACTATATAATATTGAGTTTACTATAATTTTTAGATGATAAAATTGGAAATTTATCACTCTTTAATTATGCATGAGTGACGAATTGACAACCAAAGGACTCATTCATGTTTTAAAGAAGTTATATCATTTAGATAAAAGTCCATGTCTTAATGATATATGATATGATTATGTTCTTATTTTGGTGTTTTCTTTTTATTAAATTTCTTAAAATGTCTACTATATCCCTACGAAGCATTCTTGATTCTAACAAACTAGCAGGTAATAATTTTGATGATTGGTACCGCAATCTGAGAATTGTTCTCATGAATGAAAAACTTATTGATGTGATCAATAAACCTATGAAGGAAGCGCCTCCTGAGGGAATTGATGATGCTTTTGCATTGGATGCATATTTTAAGTACAATGAACAAAGTACTAATGCTAAGTGCATTATTCTGACATCAATGAGTTCTGAACTCTAAATTCAGCATGAAGGTATGAAGCCTACACAGATCATTGAGCATCTTAAGAAGATGTATGGGTTATAAAGTAGGACTGCTAGATACCAGTTATCTAACTCCTTGTTCAGGTCTAAGCTAAAGCCCAAATTTCTTGTAGGACCCTATATTCTTAAGATGATTGGTCTTATAGAACAACTTGAGAAGTTAGGGTGTTTACTAGGAAAAGAGTTATCATAAGATTTGATCTTACAATCTCTTACTGATATTTTTTCACCGTTCATTGTTAATTTTAACATGAACAAGATGGACTGTGATCTTCATGAAATGCTCAACTTGTTGATCGATTATGAAAATCAAGTAGCATCATCTAAGAAGGTGAAAATATCAAGGTCTATGAACTTGGTTGGTAACTCTTCTAAGCGTAAGTGAAAGGGCAAAAAGAAGCTTAAGAAAAATCATCTTGTGCCCAAGGGTGTTTGAAGCAAATCCAAGGATAAGGAGAAGAGTTTTGACCAAGAGTATGCTGAATATTTCTTCTGTACAAAGAAAGGACATTAGAAGAGCTGCCCAAAGTATTTGGCTACTTTGAAAAGCAAGAAACAAGGTGGGACATTGATTCCATTTCTCTTGTAATGCCTACAAGAAAGACTTTATTATTGAAAGATTGTTATTATGTTCCTAAGTTTGTCTCGAACATTGATTCCATTTCGTCATTAGATAAGCGTGAATTTCATACAATCTTTAATAATATCCAATGTAATATATTTCATAGTAATGAATTATATGTAAGTGGTTATATACAATATGGTATTTATGTCTTATCTGAAATAATTGTTTATCTAATTATGAATGTTTCTGGTCAAAAAAGGAAGAGAGATAATCATGTAAATCAAACTTACCTTTGGCATTATAGACTTAGTCATATTGGTGAGATAAGAGTAAACAAGTTATACAAGGAAGGATGCCTTGGTCAATAAGAATATTAATCATATGATATTTGTGAATCTTGTCTCAAAGACAAAATGACTAAATCTCCTTTTATTGGAACTGGAGAGAGAGCTAGTGAACGTTTAGTACTCATACATATTGATGTATGTGGGCTTATAAAAGTTCAAGCTAAAGGTGAGTATTCTTATTTTATCACCTTCACTGATGATATGTGAAGATGTGGATTTGTGTATCTTATGAAACACAAGTTTGAATCATTTGAAATGTTCAAAAGATTTCGTAGTGAATCTGAAAAACAAATTGGTAAGAGTATTAAGGAACTAAGATCTGATCGTGGCGGTGAGTATCTTAGTGATGACTTTATTAATTATCTAAGGAAATATGGAATCGTGTTTTAGTGGACTTCTTTAGGAACATCACAACACAATGGTGTTTCAAAAAGGAGAAATCGAACCTTATTGGATATGGTGAGATCCATGATAAGGTTCATTGATCTTCCTATCTTCTTATGGGGATATGCTTTAAAACCCGCTGCCTATTTATTAAACAAAGTTCCCACTAAAGCAGTCACTAAAACTCCATATGAGAAGTGGAAAGGACGTAAGCCTAACCTAAAACATTTGAAAGTTTGGGGTTGTCCAACTTATGTCAAGAAGTTGTTGTCAGATAAGCTTGAAGCGAAGTTTGGCAAGTGAAAATTTGTTGGCTATCACAGGGAAACTACGAGATACTATTTCTATCACCCGTCTGAATATAAAGTGTTTATGGCCAAAAATGCAACTTTTTTAGAAAAGGAATTCCTTAATGGAGGAAGTCATGGTGTAAAAATAGATCTTGATGAAATTCAAGATTATGACAAATCAACACAAGCTCAAGAGCATCAAATGTATGTTGAGCAACCTTTATTTAATGTCTCGAAATTAACGCATAGGGTACCAGCCTCAAGCATTGAGGAGAATGGACTGGTTAATGAATTTGTCCAAGAACCAGTGCAACAATAAGATCAAGTAGAGGAAGAGCCTATTGAACATGAGCCTCTTAAAAGGTCTATTAGGGATTGTCATGCACTAAATAGATTAAACTTAATAGTTCAAGGTGACAAGGACAATCATATTGATGATGTCCCACATATTTATGATGACCCTAAGACTTACGAAGAGGTTATGGCAAGTCCAGATCATAAAAAGTGATTTAAAGCCATGGAATCTAAGTTAGAATCTATGAGAACTAATAAAGTATGGAATTTGGTTGATCCCTCATTGGATATAAAATCCATAGGATGTAAATGGGTATTTAAGAAAAAAAATTGGAGTAGACAGGAAGGTTGAAACCTATAAAGCCCGTCTTGTTGCCAAGGGATATAATCAAAAGGAAGGTATTGATTATGAATAAACTCTTTCCCTATGCCAATGCTCAAATCTATTCGGATTCTACTTGCTATAGCTGCATATTATGATTATGAGATATGACAAATAGACGTGAAAACAACGTTTCTTAACGGAGACCTCAAGAAATATGTCTATATGACTCAACCTAAAGGTTTCACATTGCCATTTGTTCCTGATAAAATATGTAAGCTACAAAGATTCATATATGGATTAAAACAAGCTTCACGAAGTTGGAATATTCGCTTCAACTTAAAAATTGCAAAGTTCAATTTTATTAGATGCAAAGAAGAGCCATATGTGTATAAGAAGGTTAGTGGGAGCATATTTATTTTCCTAATGCTATATGTAGATGACATATTGCTAATAGGACATAATGTACCATCCATGCAAAAGACAAAGATTTGGCTATCTGAACAGTTCTCTATGAAGAATTTGGGAGAAGCAACTTACATTCTTGGAATCAAGATCTATAGAAATAGATCAAGGAAGCTGCTAGGCTCTCCCAATTCATGTACATTGATATCAACTTAAAAAGGTATCACATGAAAAATTCCAGAAAAGGTTATTTACCAATAGGCATTGGAATTTCTCTTAGTAGGGAGGATTGTCCTAAAACCTTCGAAGAAAGAGAGTACATAAGTAGAGTCCCATATGCCAGCATAGTGGGAGCTATCATGTATATCATGGCATGTATAAGACTTGATGTAGCCTACGCGCTAGTAATAGTGAGCAGGTATCAAGGTAGCTCAGGTGAGGAATATTAGAAAGTGATTAAAACTATCCTTAAGTACTTGAGAAGAAATAATGACCAATTCCTCATATACGGAGATTATGAATTAAACCTAATAGGCTACACTGAGGCTAGCTTTGCATTAGATAAGGATGATAGCAAATCTACCTCTGGTTATATTTTCACCTTGAATGGAGGAGCAGTGAGTTGGAAAAGTTCGAAGTGAGCTACTATAGCTGATTCATTTACTGTAGCAAAATACATAGCTGCATGCGATGCAACTAAGGAAGCTATTTAGATCAAAATGTTCTTAACTGAATTTAGTGTGATTCCTTCAATAAAGGAAGCCCTTCCTTTATTGTGTGATAATATCGGTGCTATTGCACAAGCTAAGGAGCCAAGGTCACACCAAAGATCTAAACATGTTCTGCGGAAGTTTTATCTTATTAGAGAAATTGTTGAGCGTAAAGACGTTCAAATTTAAAAAGTTGAAGGAAAGGAGAATGCTGCAGATCCCTTCACTAAGGCACTTGGATCAAAGGAGTTTGATAAGCACAAGTGGAAGATAGGATTAAAGTTCATGACTGATTGGGTCTAGGTCAAGTAGGAGATTGTTGGAATTATACCCACGACCCAGTTGTTATGTAATAGATTAAACCTTAGTTTTGTGATTATTAATTTTGATTAATAACATGACAAATGATTTTATCATCATATTGCATTTATTGTTTTTTATTCTAATATGATAAGCTCTTGATTAAATTTATACACTTGCTATCATAATTGAGATTATGATAATAAGAGTCAAGTCTTTATGGTTTAATCTAAAAAATGTGATCATAGGATCATCAAATAAGGACTTTAATGATCTAGTTAAATCAATATGTATGTAATAGTATCTATTGGATGGATATTAGTAGATCTCATTTACTAAGTTATATATATAGATGATGCATATGGAGATATGATCATTGAACTGGTTAAACTGAGAATTCTCAATGGTTAATATTACTTATAAACTGTCATAAGGATTTAAATATATATTTTTCCTTTGACCTGAGATCATCATAGTAATCAATAAGTCACTTATTATGTTTTGATGTTGGATACTTAGTGTGTAAAATGCTAGTTGAATGATCATTGGATATAATTAAGTGCTTATCTAATTAGTGGTGAGTCAAGATGAAATCTATCGACTTTAGGTAATGAGTTTAAGCTCTATGTTGTCATTAATTTTAATGACTGTTTCAAGACCTTAGCTAGGATGATTGAATGAGTGAAGAAAAGGAGTTTTCTAAGTTATTCACCAGTAATTAAAGATTGACATGTAACATAGTTGGTTATCTAATAGGGTTTGACAGTTAAACTATACCTTAGGATAATCCGGAGTTGTAATGATAGAATGTAATAATACATTATCTTTAACCAGGTTTCGTCTTTGTAAAGTTGTTACTTCATACTATTCGGCCTTTGAGGAGTTTTGTTAGATAACAATCTTGATTAGTTTTTAATTGGATTAATTATTACTAGCTTAGTGATGAATCTATATAATTACACACTTATACTAGTGAAATATTATGAGATAATTTATTAAATAATCTATATAGCATATTATTATATTTTTTCATTCCAGAAAATATAATTAATTTTAGAAATTTTCTTGTATAAAATAAATGAATAAAATAAAATAAAATAATTTTATTTCATTTTATAAATAATAATTATTATTTAAAAATAGAAAAAAGGAAACGTTGTATGTAAACGTTGCATGCATAAAGGACGTGAAAACAACGGAAGAGATGCGTTGTTTAAAATGGTGAAAGAGTAGTTTTGGTTTTAAACTGATTAAAAAAATACTTGCGTTCGTTTTTGTACGGTGATATAACGAAAAAAAGGAGAAGTCTTTGTTTTGTATTTGGGCATCGTGCTTGGAAAACCGAAAGTGAGAGTAAAAAGAAAACATAGAGATTGATGTTTTCGTTTTTTGTGTTATACGTAAGTCATGAAACAGTAAAAAAGAGAAAATTGTTTTTTCTATATTTAAAAAGGGGGTTTTCAAATTTATTTATAGTTATATTAAGTATTAAAAGTGAGATATAATTTTTAGTATTGAGTACATATAAAAATTTCGTAAATTTAAATTTCTGTATTGTTTAATCTTTACATTTTAAGTATTTATTTTACCTATTCTTATTATTAATGTTACAAAGTTTTTTAAATTTTGGATGCGTATAGAGTCCTTGGGGAACTGCGGGCTTTGGCAAGTTTCTCGGAGATGGCAATTGCTGACGAGCCGGTACGCCAACTTCTCTAGTCGACAAAGCAGAAAGCGAAGATCAAACATTTCGTGGAGGCCCATTTTGGAGTTGATAATGTTTACTTCAGGTTTATAGCATGCTTAATTAGGAATTAACAAAGTTTTATAAATGAAACCAGTCATTTGGTTGGTGCTGTTTGCGCCGACTCCAAAGTTTGGTTAAAAACAAGAAGCATGATTTAAGCTCAGTCTTACAAGTTTGTTCACCTTCTCATCCAACTTCTTGGCTCACTCTGCTTCTACGTGGCCTGAGTCCTAAGTTGATGGCACCTGTGTTAGATCTAATGGCTTTTGGGTTTGCTAATCAAACATTCTTCGTGAGTTAATAATTGGTGACCCAAGAAGTAGTAAACAATTTGCCGCTCATGCTTTGTCTACTTTAAGTTAGAGAGAGTTTTGTTTTTGTTATATGATATTCACGTTAAGCTAACTATTTTCTAAAACTAGTATACATATTTACATATTTCAATTTTTTTAATCTCAAATTATTTAATTAAATTAATAACTATTAGTTTGTGTGATTTGAGTTCCATTATCGAATATATTATCTTTACGTTTATAATTTTATGAAATTAAATACTACAATTTAGCTTAACTATCTTTTATATCTTACTTCCTGCACGATATGCGGGAGTTAGGCCCTAGTATAGTGTTGTGGTATCTAAATTAACTTAATGTATCATACTGTTAGGTCACCATTAATTATTCATCCGGCAAATTCCTTTTCTTTTGCAGTTAAACGTGGGCCCTTTTTAGGTCACTCTTCCTGGAGTTTCAAATTAATCATTTTGTGATCGTTACGATCAAATTTTGCCTTCGATTTTAAACCTAATGATATATAATTTCATTGATTTCTTTTAAATAACGTGATATATGAACCAAAATATGGGTATAGAGTTTTAGACAGACTTGAAGTTTTTGAAAAATATGATAGAATAACTGAGTTGCAAAATGTTTCTATCGTGCACTTCACAAATACTTATATTTTACCCATAAAAATTCTCTTTACCCCTTGTATTGAAGTTTTGACTTTTGACTTTGAATGCTTAAATGTAAACGTAATGTTTTACTCTAATGTCCTAGAAACCAGCTGCGTTCGACACATTTGAGATAATTTAATGAATAAAGTGTGTCTAGTACTCCTATCAGTTGACACATCTAACTTTTTTTTTTAAAAATGTTTCTTATAGGTGTAAATACTCTCTGGATCCTTTTCCTGATGTTTGCGTTGGCGGTATTACTATAAATAATTGTTATTAATCATTAAAATTAAATGCTTAAATCTTTTTTTTTATATAAAAAAGCTTAAACCTTCGGACATGGAAAGTAGGAGAAAAAAAAACATTCATAGACGTCAAAAGGAAAACAAAAAAGAGAGAGGACTCAATTGAAACAGAAATAATTATGATGAATTAATATAAACTGGAGATTGTAATACATTATTAATCACTGAAGCAAACAAGTACAGCCAGAGTATGCATTCGTAAGAACTAAACAGGGTAAAACGGATGACTATAGACTAGAAACACACGAAATGCAGATACTATTCTAAGTGGCGGACAATGGTTCAAAGTAATAATAGTGTGAATTGGTCTTAACTAGTTTCCTGGTGGTGGAGAGAATAAAGGAATAGTAGGGATGGTGGGGATTGAGGGCATGCTTGGGAATGGAGGCAATGTAACCTTTGGGATAGATGGGATAGTAGGAATAGTTGGGATGGTGGGGATGCTTGGAATTGGTGGCAGAGTTGGCTTAGGCAGAGAAGGCTGTGTGGTTGGCAGTGTTGGGATTGTGGGTTGTGGGAGACTTGGCATAGGTGGTAATGTGGGATTTGGCAAAGTTGGGATAGTTGGAAATTGTAGAAGCTTTCGAGCCCCAAGACAAACATTCATGTCTGAGAAAGACAAAGCTATGAAGATAGCAAAGATGAAACTCTTGTACGAGGCCATCGTCTTGTGTTCTTCCCAGCTACTGATGTTCTTGATTTGTTCTGTCGTGTTTGAGAAAAATCAGGGCTTATGTCGGGCTTATATAGCTAAACATTTATGTGTTGACGTCACAAGGTAGGTGACTTACTTAGGAAACATGTTAAAAGAGTTCCTTGTTTGTTCACCTTCCCCAGGAACTTCCTGTTAGAATGACAAGTGTAAGGATTGTTTGGATACACAGTCATATATATTTCTTATACACTAGGAGCTCTGGAGATTCTAGAAGTGAGAAATCCCAACTTGTAGTTCCTATAATTTTTTAGCTAAGCTAAACACTTGTCTAATCTTTTAGCTCAGTATGACGTATGAGACCACTAATTTATGCTGTCATAATACATCAGAACACAAATTAAGACATGCAGTCTTACCTAATATATATTTGGAATGTGGTTAGTATGGTTGCTATTCAAAAACGAGGTTTTTTAAGTCATATGCAATTATGTTGGTGTTCGATACAGTTAAAACATTGTATTTTTTAAAGTAAAATGATTCTAGACACATAAATATTGAAATATATAATTATTTAGTGCGGTGAAAAAAGTGTGGAGGATCCTAGGAAGTAGGGGTGAATAATAGATAAACTAATTTTATTTGGATTGGTTTGATTTGGGTGTAAAATTTTAAAAGTTTTTTAAAGAAATAGATGATATATATTAACATTTATTCAATTTCCTAATAGAATAGGATTTTATTTTATGGATAAGATAAAGAGTAAGAATTTTAATTTATTTTTATATTTTTAAATAAATATATATCGAAACAAAAATACCAATTAAGTAGGAAGTTCAAATAAAGTACAAACACTTTGATATTTAACAAGACAAAGCTAATGACTAGATAAATTAGCATGAATTTTATAGTAATAATACTCTTTTATGTAAAAAAAACTACTAAAGCAACCTAAAAAGAAAACTTTTAATTAAATTTATAAAAAATACTTCATATTTACCCAAAAATTATTTAATTAAAATTATTTAAAATTATATAATATGACTTAAATATATAGATTTCCAAATTAGTAATCAAGTAATTTAAGCTTAAATTTTCTTTCAAGGAATGATTTGCTAAATATCAACATTAAAAATTAATATACATATTTCTCTATTTTTTATCAAAGTAAATTTAAATTTAATAGAAATTAATCAAATAATAAAAATTGAGTGAATTATGTAAAAGATGGTATTCTTTTAACAATCACTATTAACAAAATTGAATTAAATTAATAATAAATTAATAATACTAAAAAGAAAAATAAAGTAGATCAAATATATATTGTTCGTTTAAACTGAAACCAAAAGTTAAACTAAATATTTGAATATTTAATTTAAAAATTAAGATATTTTTTATTTAAAAAAAACATTAAATTTATTTTGCATTAGTTTGATTTGATTAATGGTTTTGTTTTAATGAAAAAATAACTTGGTTTAAAAAAAACTAAATATTTACTTTATTTTATATTTTTAAACCAATACTATTTAATCTACTTTATTTTTCTTTTTAATATTATTAATTTATTATTATTTTAATTTTGGTTAAATGTAATTATATTTTTTATTTTCAAGAAACAAGTATGGTTTTCATACAAGATTACATTTCTGTTTGCATGATTTTCAATAATTTTTCTTTGTGGTCATCAACCATAGTCTCGCTATAACTTCAAGACTCCCTCTCATAAATGAGTATGAAATACTAATTTGGATGATATCTATCTAGTATATGATTGTCTTTTTCAGTTGATCTCTGCATCTAGGGTTATCCCACAAGTTCTGATTTAATAAACTACACAAGCTTTGTGCCATTTTTCTTAGTTGATGAAGATTTCTTTATTTCCATTTTTCTCAGTTGATGAAGACTTCTTTATTGAAGACTTATTGTGATCAGCA
>JANZLD010000236.1:67034719-67047868 GCA_026413575.1 Erythroxylum carthagenense
TATAAATTTTGATAATATTTTTTACATTTAATAAAAATGAATAGTTAAATTATATTACTCATTTTTATTGGTAATTAATATTAAATAATTAAATTCTGTACATTTAATTAACAATAAAATCATACTATGGCAAGAAACAAAAAGAAATAGTAAAATCAGTTTTTATATATTTTCAAAAATATTAAGAAATTAAAATAATAATAATAATAATAATAGAAACTCAAGGTAGCAACTTTTTAATTTAAAATAAAAAAAGGAAAAAGTATTCAATGCATCTTATTCATTAATCTCTATACTATCAAGTCTTATTTTTAATATACAAAAAGTCAAGCTTTAATATCGTTTAAAGATGAGAATTCTTTAAACATGAGATCAAAAGGATACAATATATGGATCGTAAATTCTAGCTTACCTCAATAAGAATATATTTTCTGTTTTTCAATTATTAGTTGTAATAATATATAAATTATTTTCCTTTGAAATCTTCTGTAAGGATTACTTTCTAAAAAGTTACAAGCTTATCAACGAGAGGAGATGATCCGGCAGTTCTGTGCCGTCCAGGACGTCACTGTCATCAGGATCCAAAAAATCCGCCGATTCAAGTTAAGGCAACCTAATTTGGATTTCAGGCAATGGCAGTTCGGGGAATGTTCATAAATAGCATTCCTATGTTACGATATGTGAAGCTGCATGAAACCGCGAAGAAGATGAAGGAGACGACGCCGCAGGATAAGTTTAGAATAAATGAAACGCAGCGTTGAGCCTCAGTCACGGATGAGCTCACGTGAGCTTTCTAGAAGATTCCGGTAGCAATAGATTATAAACGGTTGTAACAGAACGAAAAGGACAGGCAAAAATTTTAATGAATGTATTGATCCTTCTTTCTCTCTCTCATACTCTTCCTCTGTTTGTTGTGAGCGAATAGCGTTTCTTAAAACCCAAATATCGTAACATCTGGTATCAGAGCTTACGTTCCTCGGACAAGAATGGCAGAAAGCACCAGGGGAGCTGAGGTTCACCGTCTAGAAGAAAGTATCAAGAGCATGTTAGAAGCTCAGTCTAGGCAGGAAAAAGAGATCAGCGATATTAAATCGATGTTCCAGCAACTCATGCTAAAAATGGACAAGGGGTATTCGGAATCAGTGGTGAAGGGTGCTAGTGAAGGGAGCCAGGGAGCGGGAGTCTTCAGGATTAACAAAATGGAATTTCCTACGTTTGATGGTACAGGAGTAAGAGGTTGGAGTTATAAGTGTGAACAATATTTCTCTATGGATCAGACTCCGGAAGAGGTTAAGATACGGCTTGCTTCGATTCATATGGAGGGGGTTGCTCTCGAGTGGTACCAACTCACTGTTCGGAACAGGAGGGATGTGCAGGAGATGAAATGGGAAGAGTTCTTGACTCTCCTCAGACAACGATTCGATGAAAACATTTTTGAAGATCCTATCGGAGATTTAAAAGAATTGAGACAGGAAGGGTCAGTACTCGAATACTGTGCATTGTTCGACAGGTTTTCAAATAAGCTCACTCTGCCAGAAGACTAATTGATCGGGTTCTTTCTGAAGGGTCTTAAACCGGAACTGTGGTTGACGGTGAAGATGATGGACCTACAAACGTTGCACCAAGCGTATACGTGGGCGCGTAAACAGGAGGCGATCATGGCAACTAGTGTGCCAGTCTATTTCGGCAAGGGAAGTCGGGTCGGCATACCAGGAGGAAGGGAACCTCTGCTGAATAAGGGAACCCATTTCACAACCCCTGCATCCAAATCGCCCAGTGAGGTGGGAGTGTTACCAACACCAGGAAACCAAGTAAGTAGAAATTTCAATTTTAGAAACCAGCGAGGCAGTAGAACTACGAGCAGTCGGGAGTTTGAAAAAAAGAGAGCTAAAGGCTTGTGTTTCTGGTGCGATGAGAAGTACTCGCCCAGTCATAAGTGTAGAAAGAAGCAGTTTCAGCTGTATATGGTGGAGGATGATGAACAAGAGGAAGAAGTGGTCGGAGACGAAGAGCTAGAGGAAGGAGCTCCCTTCAATCCTAACATTTCACTGGAAGCTATGTGGGGATTAAAGGACCAAACTGATTATAAACAGTTGCGGGTCATAGGGAATTATCGGCAGAAGCCTCTGTACATTCTGATTGATAGTGGGAGTACACACAACTTCCTGGATGAGAAAGTGGTGAGAAAAACCATGGAGGAGATAGTGGAAATCAGTCCTCTAAACATTACTGTGGGAGGAGGATTAAGGTTGGTTTGTAAACAAGCATGTCGGAATTTTGTATGGCATATGCAAGGGGTCAGATTTGTTATCGAAACGCTGGTAATTAAGTTAGGAGGGTGCGACATGGTTCTTGGGGTGCAATGCTTGGCAAAGTTAGGGGATATGTTAT
The DNA here is from genome assembly GCA_026413575.1 of Erythroxylum carthagenense. NCBI lineage: Eukaryota > Viridiplantae > Streptophyta > Magnoliopsida > Malpighiales > Erythroxylaceae > Erythroxylum > Erythroxylum carthagenense. Next base: position 67,037,111 of record JANZLD010000236.1, read on the forward strand.
GCAACTTCAAACAGAGAACCATGGAGTTTCAATGGGAGGGGAAGGTGGTGACGCTGACGGGGCAACCTGAAAGACAGGCCCGAGAAGTTTTTGGTAAGAACCTTAATAAGATGATTAAGGACTCAAGCCACGATGCTTTATTTATGTTGCGTCTTTCGGATCTGATTGAGATTCAGATGCAAAATTTGAGCATCAATGACAACGACCAAAGCAGAGAGGAGATCGAGGGGTTATTGGCAGATTATGGGGAGATTTTTGCAGTTCCTAAGGGACTTCCTCCTCGACGGGCATGTGATCATGCGATTCACTTACATCCTGGTGTGGAAACAATTAATATACGCCCCTATCGATATTCGGGAGAACAGAAGGACTCCATTGAAGCAGCAGTAAAGGAGCTTTCAGAACAGGGCTTTATACGGAAGAGCGTTAGCCCGTATGCCTCTCCGATGATTCTAGTAAGAAAGAAGGATCATACGTGGAGAATGTGTGTGGATTACCGCGAATTGAATAAACACACAATCAAAAACAAATTTCCGATCCCACTCATTGAGGAACTCTTGGAGGAATTACAAGGATCTAGCTAGTATTCGAAGCTCGACTTGCGATCTAGATATCACCAGATTCGGATGAGGGAAGAGGACGTCCAGAAGACAGCATTCCGAACGCATGAGGGACACTTTGAATTTCTCGTGATGCCCTTTGGACTCACGAATGCCCCTTCTACCTTTCAAAGCCTTATGAATGAAATATTTCGTCCTTTCCTTCGGAAATTCTTACTGGTTTTCTTTGATGATTTACTTATGTACAGCTCAAATTTCCTTTAGCACTTAGACCATCTTCGCAAGGTTCTGGAGGTCTTGAAACAACAACAGCTGTATTTATGGGACAATAAGTGCATCTTTGCGGCTCGACAAATAGATTACTTGGGTCATTCAATTTCAGAAATGGGAGTCTCAACCGATGAGAAGAAGATTGAAACAATCAGACGTTGGCCCCAACCGCGAACATTGAAAGATCTACGGGGGTTCCTTGGATTGACTGGGTACTACAGAAGATTTATAGAACACTATGGGCTTCTGGCGAAGCCTCTCCATAACTTGTTGAAGAAACAGGAGGCCGGAGGTTGGGACTGGAGGGAACAACAACAAGCAGCCTTCGAACAATTGAAGGAATGATTAATGTCCACTCCGGTATTAGCTCTGCCCGACTTTAATAAAATATTTGTCATTGAAGCAGATGCCTGTGACAAGGGTATAGGTGCAGTAATCCAACAAGAGGGTCGTCCTATAGCATACTTAAGCAAAGCATTAGCTCCCAAACACCAGGGGTTATCCACTTATGAAAAGGAGTTTCTCGCCATCATTAAAGCAGTGAAGCACTGGCATCATTACTTGAATGGGAGGAATTTCCGAGTTCAGACGGATCACAGGAGCTTAAAATATCTACTGGAGCAAAGGATTTCCACGCCTTTTCAGCAGAGCTGGCTTCCCAAATTATTCGGATATGACTTTGAGGTGGTCTATCAAAGTGGGAAGGAGAATCTGGCGGCAGACGCGCTATCACGGGTTTCGAGCCAACAGCTATTTACAATGGCGGTGTTGCAATTGCAAGCTACCTTGTTAGATGAGATCAAGGCTGGATGGGAGGAGGACAAGAAAATTAAGGATCTCATCGGAAGGTTAGAAAATGTAGAAAAACCTATGGGAAACTATAAATGGCGTCACGAAATGTTGAGATGGAAAGGAAGGTTAGTGGTCAGCTGCAACCAGGAGCTCCGACAGAAGATCATAGCCATGGCGCATGACAGTCCGCAGGGAGGTCACTCGGGGGTGACAGCCACAATTAAGAGAATACGGAATTTGTTTTACTGGAAGCAGATCGCCAAGGACGTAAGAATCCATGTAAAGAATTGTGTAACTTGTCAACGAAGCAAATATGACCGAGCTGCATATCCGGGGTTACTCCAGCCCCTGTCGGTGCCAGACGGGTGTTGGAAGGAGATCACCATGGATTTTATAGAAGGACTACCACCCTCCCAGGGAAAATCGGCTATCTTTGTGGTTGTTGACAGATTCAGCAAGTATGCACACTTTACCGCAGTCAAACATCCATACACCATTCAGGAGATAGCTCAGGTATTCTTGGATCATGTATTTAAATTACATGGGATGCCTGAACGAATTGTATCTGATCGTGATCCCCTCTTCATGAGCAAATTTTGGAGAGAGATGTTCAGGCTACAAGGTGTACGTCTGCAACCATCTACCTCCTATCACCCGCAGACGGACGGACAGACAGAAGCCGTGAACAAAACGTTAGAAACTTACTTGAGGTGTTTCTACTGTGATACCCCTCAGAAATGGGGAAATTGGTTGACCATGGCCGAATGGTGGTATAACACCACACACCATTCAGCCATTAATACGACACCATTCGAAGTTTTATACGGATATCCTCCACCCATATATGTTCCATATGTAGCAGGGGACTCTAGAGATGCAGGGATGGATCAGTTGTTTTAGGAAAGGGAAGCTATGCTTCAGGTCGTTAAATTCCACCTGAACAGAGCTAAACAGAGGATGAAAATGCAAGCGGATAGGAGTCGCTCAGATCGGGAATTTGAGGAGGGGCAAATGGTTTATGTAAAGTTGCAACCTTACTGACAGCAATCTGTTCAAAGGAGATCCAATCAAAAACTGGCGCCCTTGTACTACGGACCGTTTCCCATTATCGCAAAAATAAGCAAAGTAGCTTATACTTTGGGCTTTCCTGAAGGCACTACAATCCACCCCACCTTCCATGTGTCCCAACTGCGAAAATTTGTCTCGGATAGCACACCCACTTCGGGGCAACTGCCAGCGGCAATAAAGGAACAAGCAAAAATCCCAGAAGCCATTTGGGGAAGAAGAATGGTGAAACGAAATAATAAGGCGAAGACACAAGTGCTGGTACAGTGGCATGGAGGTATCAAGGAAGAGGCGACATGGGAGTGGTTCTACGAGTTGCAAAAGAGATTCCCGGACGTGAATTTGCTGGATAAGGTGTTTCTTGAAGACGGAGGGGATGTTACGATATGTGAAGCTGCATGAAACCGCGAAGAAGATGAAGGAGACGACGCCGCAGGATAAGTTTAGGATAAATGAAACGCAGCGTTGAGCCTCAGTCACGGATGAGCTCACGTGAGCTTTCTAGAAGATTCCGGTAGCAATAGATTATAAACGGTTGTAACAGAACGAAAAGGACAGGCAAAAATTTTAATGAATGTATTGATCCTTCTTTCTCTCTCTCATACTCTTCCTCTGTTTGTTGTGAGCGAATAGCGTTTCTTAAAACCCAAATATCGTAACATCACCACCACCAAATTCTTCAAGATGAAGGATAGAGAGTGATCATAACAGGCCACAGTTGGTGAACAGATATGAATTAAACCAATCGCCAAGATGGGAAAGATTGTTTGAGTTGATGTCTCCATTTGTAGGGTGCTTATTAGATCAAGTGTGGAGTTCTAAATTTTCAATCAACTTCTATTTAACATATGTATTTCAATTAGATGTTATAAATTACTAGTCACAGTTAGATTAGACTGAATGAGAACTTCTTTTCATTAAAAATTATAGCATTTTATTATCATCAATAAACTTAATTTATAATATATTAAAATTTTGAAGATCTAAATATTAAAATCCAAATTTTGTTATTATTAAATTAATTTGAATAACATTAAATGCTTTAGTTAACATTTTGACCCAATACATTATCAGATGGCCTTTTACTTCTTAAATTCCATTTGTTATGTATATAACTAAATTTTGCTCAACCTCGGCTCCTCTTTGTCAACTTCTCCAACTTATTAGCAGTATCCTCTTATTATTGGACTGCTATCAGATTATTAGCTTTTTCCATGATCTTAATTAAAATAATTATATACAATTGTTTAGTTTTTTTTGTTGAAAATAGCAGTGAAGTTGAAGTTAATGATCTGATTGTCACTATATCTTTAGAGTTTGAAGCCAAAAAAAGTATTTATTGACTATATTTATGTAGCCTGATGAAAAGTTACAAATTTGACTATGCAAAAATTTTGAATATAAAATTATGGTGTTAAGCAAGGTTATTTAGGAAAAAATGTATAATTAAATAAATGAAAATTTTTGGATTTGTGGGATAGAAATGAATGACTAGATTAAGAGAAAATTAGAACAATTAATTTTAATTCAAAAATAAGCTATTTATAAATTATAAGTTATGAAATATTATAGTCTAATTTAAATATAAGTAGCTTAATATTACTAAAGACTAACTAATTAATATTACCAATGAATTGAACACATCCAAGGATTATACAAGTTTAATTAGACTTTGCATGTGAAAAAGATAAAATTGAATCTAATCTCAAATGTTCTATTTGTAAGTAAACATCAACTTTGATTTTGAGTGTAAAAGGTGAAAATTAGGGAAGTCCTATCCCATAATCTACAGTACCATTTAACCAATAACTGAAAGTTCATTTATCGACATAAGTCCTAGAAATTAATCCTTAATGCCATATCTGTAGTTACTTAAGTGTGGCTAGATGTTGCCTTAGCTGGATCGACGACGTCCTTGGGAATTGGAAGAACTGGAATTGTTGGGACTTGGGAGTGTAAGCTCCGGCAATTAAGGATTTCTGGCAGCTCAAGTTTTGGCGAAGTTGGGACTTCCAAGTCATAGAATTTCTGGTGGTAACTCAAATTTTGACAAAGTTGAAACTTTAAATTTTGAAAGTTCTGACAGCTTAGATTTTGGTAAAAATGGGAGTTCGGGTTTTGGAAGTTCTTACAACTCAGATTTTGGTCAAGTTGAGATTTCAGTTTATTCAACTTTACGAATTGTTGGTTACTTCTCGAAGATTGTGGGTGTTAGCATGTGAGCTCATCGATGATAAGTTGAGGAGTAGTAGTAATATTTTGGATGGAAGGCAAAGATTGGCCATAGCTTGGATATGAAGATGAAATAAAATATTGCTAAATATTAGTTTCTTGTGATTAATGTGTGTTTTTTTCCTACTTCTGCTAGGCTTTCATTGATATGGGAAGTGGAAAATGGCAGAGACCAATTGTTGGTTGGTAAGAAATCTTGACAGTTCAACTCCTCACCAATTGTACGTCCAAAGGTATCACTGTATGGCTGTTACTGGTGTTCAAGTCGATTAGACTGTACTGCTGTCCAGCTACTTCAATCAACTTTATTTCCATGTCATTGGTTGGACTCTCCAAACTAATAAGTTTCCAATCAGTTCGTGTCAGATGTAGGAAATAGGCATGTCTATTATACATGTAATGGATGTCGGCTTCCCTAGCTACTTTATAGCCAAATGCATGAAGCTATTATAGTTTAAGAACAATCATTGTCCTCCAATACCAACAAAACTTAAATTCTACTCCCTCTTATTTAAAATAAATATCGTTTTAGAAGAATTCACACTTGTTAAGAAAGTTAATAAAATATTTAATATACCCTTGTTAATTACATGTTGAAGTGTCTTAAAAATATAATCTGTATAATTAAAATGTGAGAGAAATTAAAGGGTAATTTTGGAAGTAAAATTATAATCATGTATGAAAAGTCACGAATGACATATATTTTAAATAATTAAAATCCCTCTAAAATGACTTTTATTTTAAATAGGAGGGAGTACTGTATAAGCCAATCATGAAAGACGGGACTAAATCTCTTGATGTAGCTAGGTTTTTCACTATTTAAGAGTTCTAACGTGTTGTATATGGTTTACAAATAGGAGTGTAATTTCAAAGTATTTTTTAGATTACGCAGATATTTCTTTAAAAGTTTTTAGTTAAATATGACCTAGAATAGAAGCATGATCCAGAATGTGTTGTCATTTGAAAATTAGGGGTGAAGACACGACCGTGTTAGTTTAGTGGAGTTATTTTCATTGAAGACATGGTATAAGATACGATCGTGTTATAAAATGTCTTAAGTGTCTGGTGAAGCAAAAGGATCCACGAGGACATGGAAGTGACTAAACTCATGTTCATATATAAGAAATAGTAAAATCTATGATCTAGGATATGATTCCATCCCAGACTATAATCACGAAAGTCAGCCTTATTTGAAAACATATTTTTGGTAAAATACAAACTTTACGAGGATTCTGTGACTTGTTATATTCGTAGTTAAGTTAGGTTGGCTTTAATAAATGGGCAAGTTTGGGTGAACTACATCAGCTAAAGTTTATAATTAACTATATTTGTATAAAATTAGTCTATATATACAGGATATCTATAATCTTCAAGCGGGTGAGCAGTATAATGAAACCAATTGTTTTTAACTGCTCAGGATGTAGTCATACCCAATCAGCCTAACTTCGTTGAAATTGTTCTTGTTGGTTCTGACTTGTTTCTTTCTTTTGTATAGATACACCTTTTTTCTCAATATAACATTTACATGCATGTATATTTTTTCTAAATGTTTTTATAAATTTTATGACATTTTTCATCTTTGAGGTAATTTTTGTAGAAAAAAAGTGGTACAAGTAAAATGGGGACTATTCTGGCTTGATTTCCTTAAAAGATGGTGCCCAATTTCTTTTCTATCTCTGTTAAGTTTTAACCTTTTTGTTGATCAGTAAAAATTTGCAGTAACATATAAGCTCAAAATAGAGATCATTTACAGCAATAACTTTTCTTTTTAGATAAAAATACTTGTCTATTACTAACTGCACTTATATATCTATCAATAAGTTTTAAGAATTTTTATAACGAAAATATCATTTTGCTTACCGATTTTGATATTTAAAATGTAGTAAATCATAAAAAATTGTAAAAAAAAGGTACTGTTTGAATTTATTAGGAAAATTTTTAAAGTGAGAAAGTTCAATGAAACTGATAATTTCAAATTATGACAGTAGGGAGCGAAAGATTTGTTAGCATAATAAAGCATACTGAAGGAGTTACATGTGAATAAGCCAAAACACAAGAATGCACTCAATTGGGAAAAGTTGCAAGTGTGAGCAGTTGCATTCATTTGGATATTTGTGGCAGATGAGTTCATGTACCACTTTATGGATATTGCATCTCCTGTAGAGTATGGAAGAAGTTAGATAATTGATCCGTATCAAAAACTCTCATAAACAATGAGTTCATATACCACTTTACGGATATTGCATCTCCTGTAGAGATATGAAATATGTTATAGAATCGATAGTATCAGAAACTCTCATGAACAAGTTGTATCTAAAGCAAAAGTTGTACAGGTTGGAAATGTAGGAGGGACAAACATGGTATAACATATCAATGTCAAATAGTCAATGACATCATAAGGCTCGAGGTGACTAATAAGGATGAGGATAAAGTGATGATCTTTCTTTATTCTTTGCCACTTTCTTGTGAAAACTAGATGACCACACTTATATTGGTTAAGAAGATAGTTGGTATAGAAGGTAGTTACTGGCTCATAACCAATAGAGACAAAATACTATTGAAAGCTCTTAAGGTGAAAGGAAATATGATGAAAGGTCAAAATCCAAGGCAAAAAGATAGTTAGGTGCTACAAATGTGAGCAAACTGGGCATCTTAAAAGGAACCGTTAAAATAAGAAGAAGCATGGTGATAGAAGGAAACATGATGAATCGTCAAAACCAGTTAATAAAGTGCAGAGTAGAGACTTGGATTATAGTCACGGAGATATTATTTATATTTCCACTAATAAACTCTTATGAATTGTGGACATATGATGCCTATAATCATAGAATTTTATCATTAATTTTGTAGACTAGCATAATAAACATAATTTTGTACAAACCCCGATTAATTTGATGTCAAGATAAATGGGATTGTTAATTCTCTCCTTAACGTGTCATTGAGCTTGTGTTCATTAACTTACTATAATGGGTAGGCTTGACCCATATTTTGCGGTGCACAGGAGGGCCTACTATTAGCCGACATTAAATACAGTCGCCCACATTGAAAACTGTATGTGTTTTTTGCTTATTAGGGATTGGAATAGCAGTAGTCAATTCTCTACGTCTCTGTCACTTCGCTTCACAGAAAACAACAATGAATTCAATTGTTCCACAATTTCTAGGTATTTGTCAATACAATTATTGAATATAGCGTGTTACAATTCTAGGGTTAATTAATTGTATTGATTAATTACTAAATTAATCTGAAATTTCGTGTCAAATTTCTTTCAATTGGTATCAAAGCCAGGTTAACCCTAATTATGACTGCTATTTGGGGTAATTTTTGAGATGTTTATTTTTATGGAATTTGGGTTTTTCAGTTTTGTTAATTATTTTCTTTGAAATCTGATTTATTGTTGTTGGTTTGTTTTGGTTTGGCAAATCGTGTGGTAAAGTTGTTGCATTTTTCTATTGTCTGTTGTTTAAAACTCAAAACTCAAAACGCAAACCATTAACGTTTTGCTTCGAATTTTTTTCAATCCTTTCTGTAGTTTTTTTTTTCATGAAATTGATTGAGGACTTTGATATATCGTTAGATTATGAATCTAATGACATCAAATTTGTTGAAAACGGATCAAAATTTAGAAAGATATCAAGATTTTTCTGAACTGGGTCGCGAACCAGGTCAGACGACCCGATCATCAGTCAGTGGGCGAGGAAGATGCGATCCGACCTGACTGGACGTTCCCCACATGTGGTGGTGGCGCGTGCAACCATATCTGGTGGCCTTTTTCCCAAATTTTTTCTGTTTGCTCCACTTGCCCAATTCTATTTTATGGTATTTTTTTGGAATTTTTTGAATGCTAGAAAGTTTATTTTTATTTTTCCTTAATTTTAAAGTTAATGAAAATATAAAGTACTCTCTGAATTTTTTCTTGAAAATTTTTGTACTTATTTCTAGTATTATTTGAGCTTGTGGGGTCTTGTATACTCTTAGTGTTATGTAGTTAGGCACCAAAATTAATTTTGGATGTAATTTATGAACATAATGTTATATTATATTATTAAAATGGTTAATTTTGTAATTGTGGTACTAACTGAACCTATGGGAACAATCTTGGGATGTGTTATTAGATTCTTGTCATTCATTTTGTGTAATTGTGAACTCGCCTATCATGGGACCAATTATTACAAATTGTTATTGTGATGTTGTTATTGGGCATACATTAGATACTATATTAATGATGCACTTACCCTATCAGTTTGTCTTTATCAGTATAGTTTCTAATCCTTTGTTTAATTCATTGAATTATGTCTTTGAGTTTTCAATATCCTATCGATATTATCTTTAGGGCATAATTTAATGTTCTGGGTGATCTATGTTATAATTCGGGACCCTTAAGCAGGATTGCAATTGCAAGAGAATCCAGTTGTGTTGTTTGCCCAATTTTGCTAATTGTTGAAACATTTGCTAAATCTCCCAACTTTGTATCAATTTCTAGCTTTAAATTCTTTGATTAAGCAGAATGGGACCAATTATGAGAACTGGCTTGAATCCTTAAAAAAAATTGGCGGTTTCTAGAGTTAATGTTGCTCTCCTTGAGGATGAGCCTGCACAACCCACTCCTAAGTCTTCCACTGCAGATAAAGCTAAATATGACAAGTGGGTTCAGTCTAACAAGGTCTGTTTGATGACCATCAAGAACACAATGGAGAAGACTATTAAAGAGAGCATCACTGAATCTGACAATGCCAAAAAAATTATCTAGTACAATATCTAGTGGTTGATCGTCTATCTTCTTCTAAACTTGCCCAATATGAATCAGTATATATTTCAATTGTTCTTTGATCTCCTTTCTTGAATAGTAGTCATTTTCCTGGAGTACCTTTTAGATATCGTAGGATCTTATAGACTACCTCCAACACTAACGGTAAGTATTCAGTACGATTGTCAGTATGAAGGATTTGAATACTAGTTTGGAATTGATTCTTTTTGTAATCCTTGTTGTGCACCCATTCAAAAAGATGACAAACTCTCGAATAGCCAGTGTCTTCAAAATGATAAAGATAAGTCAGAGATGGAAAAGGTCCCATATGCTTCTGCTGTTGGCAGTCTTATGTATGCTCAAGTTTGTACACGTCCTGATATTGCTTTTGTTATTGATGTACTTGGGAGATACTTGAGCAATCCTGGTGTGGGTCATTGGCAAGCTGTGAAACAAGTTCTGAGGTACCTACAAAGTACTAAAGATTACATACTCACTTATAGGATGTCTGATCACCTTAAGGTGATAGGTTATTCTGATTTTGATTATGGTGGCTGCCTTGATGATCACAAATCCATATTAGGATATATCTTTATGCTTGATGGATGAGTTGTATCTTGGAAAAGTGTTAAACAAACACTTACAGCAACTTCAACTATGAAGGCAAAGTATGTGGCTTGTTATGAAGCCACTCGACAGGCAATATGGTTGAAGAATTTCATTTCTGAGCTTCATCTCGTGGAGAGTGTTTCCAAACATCTAATCATATATTGTGATAACTCTGTTGTAGTGAGCTTCTCTCAAATATGCAAGAACTCCAGGCGTTCAAAGCATTTTGATACAAAGTATACGTTTGTTAGAGAGAAGGTTAAGGAGTTTCAGACTTGTATAGAGCATATACACATCAATCTTATGGTAGCAGATCCTCTAGCCAAAGGCTTAACTGTTAAGGCTTTTATGAGTCATGTAACTCGTATGGGTCTATTTAGATGTTTTGATGCCTTTAGTGGGAATTTGTCTTTTATGTTAATTTTTGATAGCAACATTGTATTTGACTATTTTGTTATTCAATCTAAAGACTTTTGCTTATAA
>JANZLD010000236.1:67047968-67059502 GCA_026413575.1 Erythroxylum carthagenense
TTGTGTGCATTTCCTTATGACACATTCTGTTTAGGTCATCGAGGTATGGGTATCTTGCATATATGTTATCAGTACTCTTATTGGGTCTGATTTCTATACTGTTGAGGTACTTGTAACCTCATTTTGGACTTATAATTGAGAAATTGTTAGCTCTACTTTAATATCTTATTGTGACCACATATTGTTATATTATTATAGGGATTTGTTTATATTGTTTATTGATGTTAGTTATGTTGTCCAAGTGGGAGAATGATAGAATTTTGTCATTAATTTTGTGGACTAGCATAATAAACATAATTTTGTACAAACCCCGATTAATTTGATGTCAAAATAATTGGGCTTGTTAATTCTCTCTTTAACGTGTCATTGGGCTTGTGTTCATGGACATGCTATAATGGGTAGGCTTGGCCCATGTTTTGTAGTGAACAAGAGGCCCTACTGCTAGCCGACCTTAAATACAGTCACCTCATTAAAAACTGTATGTGTTTTTTGCTGATTAGGGTTTGGAATAGCAGTAGTCAATCCTCAGCGTCTCTGTCATTTCGCTTCACAGAAAACAACAATGGATTCAATTGTTCCATAATTTACAGGTATTTGTCGATACAATTATTGAATATAGCATGTTACAATCCTAGGGTTAATTAATTGTATTGATTAATTACGAAATTAATCTAGAATTTCGTGTCAAATTTCTTTCATATAATAGATGGCATTAAAAAAGATTAGTTTATTTTATACATATTAGGAAACTTCAACGCTATCTCAATAGGAGATGATAAAGCTTTTAAAATTGTAAAAGCAAGACATGCTAGGGTTAAGATGTCTGATGACATTGTTAGAACATACATGTCTCAAATTTAAGGATAACTCAATCTCTTTAGGCACCTTACATGTAAATAGTTTTAGATATACAATCAATGGAGGCAATATTAAGGTGTTTAAAGATGTATTGACTATAATAAAAGGTCTAAAACTAATGGGAAATATCTACAAACTAATAGAAAGTACATAGGAGGATAGGTTACCATAATAGAGTTAAAGGAAGATAGTACTGGGTTGTGATACATGTTGACGGGTCATCTTAATAAGCAAGGTTAAAGGAAATTCATAAGAAGAGCTTATTAAAGGGTGTCTAATGTAATTTAGACTTCTACAAGTTTTATACACTTAGTAAACTATTAGGGTGACATTCAAGATAGGAAAGTATAAAACTGGGCAAATTCTAGACTATGCATACTATCATATGACATCCTATTACAGATTTTTCATTAGCTAGATCTCCTTATTTTGTTATATTTATTGATAACTTTTTTAGGAAATTTTCTGTATACTTCATGAAGCATAAATTAAAGCAACTCATCTATATAGTACTATGTCCATATTTGTGTTATAATGAATGAGTCTTGAACACAAAACCTAATAGAGATATAACTAACATGAGAACTACACATTCTCATATTGTTGACATGTATTGACATTAAATTTTATTCACATGTATTGACATTAAATTTTATGTAAATTATTCTGGCAATATTAAAGGAACATAGGTCCAACATGGGTTTGTTTTTGGTCATGTTTTTGACATAGAACCTGGTTTTATGGAATAAAGAGAGGGAAAAGAAAAAAGAAAAAGGTAAAGAAGACATCTAGGAGGACAAAAATCAATTCAAAAGTAGAAGGGACTCTAGAGCACATCAAGAAGAATCAATCTTAGAGGAAAGCAAGATTTTAATAAAACAATAAAAAACATTATGATTTAAAAACTTTAAACTTGTTAGGATATATGTTATATATCTAAGTAATTAGTTTTGTCATTATTTATTAATTGGATATATAAGATATTAATTAGAAAATGACTTGAATTCAAAAACTATATAGATAATCTTGTAGTTGTGATAGAATCCTACACTACTTTGGTGTCTATCATCATGTCGATATTAAAATTGTCTTATTGCTGGACATGTTGGAAATTACTGTTGAATTTGTGGGTTTTGTAGATTGAATATCATAAAAGGATGAAGTTGTTGCGGTTTGAATTGGATGTGATGGTTGCATGATTATAGTAGGACTCTATTTGCTTGTGTGGATTGTGCATATCTTTTATCAATAACCGAAGTTTATCTTTGTGGTGTAAGGGAACAGAGTGTTGGCGTTAGTTGTTGATTGAGATAAAAACACAGCGGTGATCTTACACGTGTGTGTTAATAGCTAAAAAGAAAAGAAGAACGTGTTTGTGAGTATTATTATCAGTGTGGTGGGCACTGAAAAATATAGCTCATATGGTTTTTGGAATTTTGGCAATTAGCTATTTAGTGGGCATTAATGGCACACTTAAAAAACGTAGCTCATGTTGGCTTTTATGATTATGGCTTTGAGGGATAGGAGATAACATTGCTGGAAGTTTTGGCATAATTGGGTGCTGGAAAAATATACAGCTAAATGTGTGCATAATAAAATCATGTAGTGGGCATTAATTGAGTGCTGGAAAAATATACAGCTGAATGTGTGCATGGTTCTGGGTTGATATACATCGTAATTTAACTTTTGATTTTTCAGATTTGCTTTTCTAGGTTTGTGTGTAAAATATATATGGTGCATCTAGTATTTTATATAGTTTAATTAGAGTTGTTAAAGCTTCACTTCTAGATCTATTACGAAGGAGCTGAATCGATTGAGAAATTGTCTTTTTTTCTGTCTCAAGTGTATTATGTTTTTATTCTTAGTTGATTCATTACTTAAATTATTTTTATTAATTTTCGTTTAATTAAAAGTATTTTAAAAAAATCATCTGTCGAGGTTAGTACGAGATGGTTGTACTATTAGGTGTGAAATTCTTTCAAGGAAAGAAAGATTGAGAGATAGTATCAAGGATTGAGTGATGTTGGCTCAGTAAAGCATTGAGTAAATCTATTATACCTTGGTTAAAGTTATTAAGCTAGATGAGGGCCCCGCAGACGTAAGTAAGGTATGCCGAACTACGTTACCAAATTTTTGGTATTGATTTATTTTTTGTCTTCTTAAATTTTCTAATTTTTTTGTTTATTATAAACGAATCGGAAAGTTTGCGAAACTACTACCCTTTTCGAGTTTTTCAAAACTCATTCTCATTTTTTTTCTTTATTGTTCTTTTATTGTTTTCTTTGTTTTATTTTAAATTAGGATACAAATTTACTTGAGATGAACCACAAAATATTTTTTTAAAATTAACATTTTGATTTAATGAAAGATCCTTTTCGTTAGATTTTTCCATGTCTATATATTATGTTGAATTAAAGGAATGAGAGTTAAAAGTTTAATAATATGATTTAAGTTAATAAAAACTATAGCTCTCATGTTATGAACAAAAAATCTTAAAATTGTTCGGTGGCAAAAAATACCACAACAATCTTACTTATATCTTCTCAATTTTCAAAAAGAATGAGAGCAAATTATTTATACAAGAATCAATAAATAATTGATGCCAACTCAGCTAATAACTTTTGAATAGCCTAATTGAATAACGATTTTGCAGCTAACTTGACTTGCTATTAAATTAAATAATTTTTCAAAAGAAAGGTTTTGTTGTTTGTTGAGCCAAGAGGGATCCAACAGATGAGTTTTAGAGCAGTACTTGACAACTGACTCTGTACCTTAGGCTATGTTTAATTGGGGGGGTTTATTAATATAATGAAACTGAACGTAATATTATTCTATCATTTGATACGAGAGTTTATAATAAAATGAAATGTAATATTATTCAATCATTTGAAATGAGGGTTTATAATTAAATGAGATGGAAGAGGAGAATTTTATATTATATCTCATTTCATTATAAACAGTAAAAATGAGACTCTCTAATTTGAGAGGTCTAGAATGGAGTGTAAAATGATAAACAACTTTTCATTATATTATATTATAAACTTTTCTTCTAAATAATATTTCACTATATTACGTAATGAATTCTTCCATTTCTCCTAAATAATAATTTTTTAGTATTACGTCTATTTATATTTCATTCAATTATAAACCATTTCATTCTATTAAAAATTTTATGTCCAATTAAACATAACTTTAAAGGTAATCTTTTGATGGTTTTAATAATATAATAATTAAAATTTTAAATAATTTATTTAGCGAGTTAATAATTTTAAATTAAATAATCAACAATGGACTTGATGATGTAACCAACTCTAACTAGCAGACGGTTTTATATGAGCTCATAGACGTAACAAAATTCTGAAAGTAAAATTCAAGACCTATGACCTTTGAGAACCTTCTGCACAAGTTACCTTCTAAGAGGCCATTTCCTTATTCCATTGAATGAGTCGGGACAATATAAAACATGCCATACGATAAAAAGACAAAATATATTATAACTAAATGGATTTATATAAAAATTATTTCATATTTTAAAATTTTAATTAATAGGTCATGTAACTTATTTGTCAATTAGTAATTAAACAATATGTTGAGAATCTGCCGTTCATGTACTTGCGTGTAGAAGAAGATCGTTTGCAAGTCAATAACGTTTTCACGTTCGAGACGAGAGCTGCCAGTCAACTTTGATGGCTTTCGTAGTTCTGTTTACTAGTTCATTGAATCATTGCTTCTTTAGCCTTCGGAATTGGAATAGGCTCCGCCGTAACTAAACACGTTCCTTATGTTCATGATTGTGTCGTCAGATTTGCAACTCTTTTGTTCTTTTCTCATTTATATGAATCCTTTTGCCCTCTCTATTGCCCTTTTGATCATAACCTTCAATTTCGAGAATAAAATAAACGCCTTTGACATTTATTGGCTTTTATTAATAAGATACACACCGTAGACTTTTTTTTTTAATATAAGATATTTTAAAACATGCCTTCAGAAAATTAATTGAATACAGCAACTGCAAACCTCATCTGACGACAATGAAGGCACGTTCCCAATCGTGACATAGACGCCGTAATCCAATTGAAGTTGATGATTAATTAATTGCCGTTGTTGGTGCATTTATTTTAACACACCTAACTCGATTTGTGTATTAATTATACGACGTTAAAGTCACATCCAATTGACCAGCCAATGGATTCTATGTCGTAGTTTATTACTTTTAACTTATAAAGTTCTAATAAACAAAAACATGGCCCACCGGTGACTTAAACTGACGAAATCTAATTTTTAATAAGGTTGATGGAACAAACTACCAACTACTTTTAACTGTTGGCTGCAACCTTCTGCGACTTCACCACTCTTTACTACTACAAGAAAACATTCCACAAATGCTTATTCTCTTTATCGTATCTTACTGTCCAACATTAGTATGCGATATGACATGTTAAGAAGGAAAGCAAAAACAAAAAACAAATGGAAATCCTAAAGAAAAAGTCACAAACAAAAACTCAACCGATAATCACAAGCTTTACAAGCTCCATCTGAAACTATTTATTTACAACTTGTTTTCTATTATATATATTTTTTCCCTTCAGTGTTGGTTGGTCTCTCGGCAGCTTGTTCAACTATGTCATTGTATGATTACACATGGGCATGTTGTAGGCTTGCTAGTTCATACTGACACATCTGATGCTTTGGCAGCGATATTGCTGGATCTTGGTTGCCGTAGGAGTTCTATCAGTTGCTCCGCCTGCCCACACATCAAATCGTGTACCCACTCAGACACAATAATCGACATCACCAAAACGAATGACAAATCTAGTAAGATCTTATAATTTTAAATTACTCCACTTAATTAGCTTTAATTCTCATTTTAGGAAATAACAAATTCAAAGATTAAAAAAATAAGAAAAAGGAACAATAAACCCAAAAATCGAAACGGTTTTAACCGTCAATATTGCATAGAAGCCCGAAATTGCGGGATAATTTTCATGGGTATTTTATCTTTTTGCCAGACAAGGGCAGACAACCAAGTGACCGCCGTAGCGAAGCTATGTTCTCGTGCATTCTCAAATTCAGACCAAACGATGTTTGATTTTTCAAAAAGAACATCAAGTGTCTTGCCACGTAATTCGCTACCCGACAATTTCGCGACGCCGAGAACTAGATAAGAAGCCTAAGAATGGCCTACCTTTTGCTTGGCGTTGGCGTGATTTGCGCCGGACTGCGACAACGCTACCAACGGAGGAATCGCTCCTTCACGCGCAGCCATCCCCCGATACACCTCATTGTCCTCGCATAAAGCCAAGAGTATTCCTACAGCAATCTCCTTCTGCTTTCTCGAGCCGTCCTCGATTAACTCGACTAATACCGGAATTCCCTCTTCGTTGACTAGAGCTTGTCTCGCCTCCGGCAGCGAGACCAGCAGGCTCAATATAAAAACTGACTTATCCACCATGTTGGACCCTAAATCAACCATCAATTCCACAAGTGGCTTCATGATCCCCGATTCGACGGCCCTGATCTTGTTTTCCTTCACCGAACATAGACTGTACAAAGCGGTTGATGCGTCCTTTTTCGCGCGAATTCCACCGGCTTCTAGAAGACTCACGAGGCGAGGGATTGCTCCTGACCGTCCAATTGTAGTCTTGTACTCTTCCACTTGCGAGAGGCGAAATAGAGCGCATGCGGCGTTTTCTTTCGTCGTCGACGTCCCTGTCTTCAAAGCTAAAACCAACGGCTCGATTGCTCCCAAAGAAGTTATAACTTCTTTATTCTCGTCGCAAAGCGATAGATTCAAAATCGCGGTGACGCCGTACTCCTGAAGCTGTAAATCCGGCGACAAGATTAGCGATATCAAAGGCTTAACCGCCCCCTCTTCTGCTATTTTAAGGCGATTCTCTGGCTTATTCTTTGCAAGCAGCCTGATTTCCATAGCAGCTTGCTTTTGCTTGTCAACAGAGCAGGATCCCAGATCCGATACGAGTTGTCGGATCATATCATCTGAATGTTCCGTCGCACAGGAAATCAACAATCGACGGCTTTCAGAGGATGCCGAAGTGAACTCACCGGATCTGTCGCTGTTACACTCGCTAAATGCAGAGGAATCGTCATTGATACTTATGGCATCAAAGGTTCGACCATAATCCTCATGATTCTCCTTCTCCATGGCGATTAAATCTTTCAGTACATCAGCTGAATAGAAATAGCAATCGAACTCTGAAGTTGTAGGGCCCGAATTAAGATGTTCGGGTCGAGCTTGAAAAGCGTAAAAGTGATTAGCGAGCTGCGAGAAGAAAGAAAGTGAGCGATGAGAAGAGTATTAGAAGAGAGGGATAGGTTACACCTGGACAAAGGGGAGAGTGTGGGCCCAAATGAGGATGGGCTGACACGTGCCCTTTCTGCCTGAACCAATCCTAGTCGGGAGTACTGTCTGAACGGTTTTCTTACGCGTGCATGGAAAGTTCGCTGTACGATAAGTTTTCATTTCAAGGCTCAGCCCTTCTTTTACAATTGAGTGCTATGACTTTAGTACGCTTCGGCAAGCACGTAGTTCTATTAACGGAAATCCGTAGCAACTACACTAATTATCCTCATATAAATATAATGGTTGAACTCAAATAATTAACAATTAAGCGACAAATTTAACTCAAGCAATTTAATATTATATTCTAATAATTTTTGTGAATTAAAAGATAATAAATTAAGAGTGAGAATATGTTTAATTTAAAAATAAAATAAAAGGGAAATTATTATTAATTTTGAATTGTTAATTTAATAAATAATTTATTTAAAATATGATTTATGACAATTTATATTTAATAATTGATGATTTCTTTAATATGCAATTTTATCGATATAAAGTAAATCCAAATATTTAATACTAGAATAAGTTTTAAAACATAAATTAATTAGATTATTATTATTATCCTAACCTAAATCGATCCCAATTTAATCAAAACACAACTTTACTGATTAACCCTAAAACAATCACCATTTTATTTTAGTGTCTCCTCTGTCGATTTCCAATTCTCTAGTATGCGAAACCTTATTGAGAACGATCTCAATAACGCATATCCAGAGATTTGCAGGAGTTGCTCAAAAGTTGCTTTAACCACAATCTCTGCATTCTAAACAATAATCAACGCCATTAAGAACATCCCAAGATCACCTTAGAGGTGGACAAAGAATCAAAACAGGTGAACAAAAAAAGAGTGAACAAGGACAACGAAATCATAGTCACAGTCACAGCTAAAGACATCATATAGTAGAGATCCTTTAGAGATATTATCAAACAATGACTCTACAGCTGGATTTCACCTTGCCATCACCCTGCACCGCTACAATCGAGTCCCTCATCTTGCCATTACGCTGCACCAGTACAATCGAGTCCCCCACCAGTATACAATACAATAGTTGTAATGTCTCAAGCTGGTGCTTCAGTCATTTTACTGTACCCAAAATTCATAGAATTCAGAAATTGAAGAAACTTTAATATTGAATCATGCTACAGCCAGTGTTTAGAATACTCTTTCGTATTGATACCGGCACATGCCATACTGATCAAAAAATGGTATTCCAAAATTGGTACTATAACAATGATAAATACTAATTGATATTGGCGATTTTGTTTGGTACCTGCAGTCAGTACCAGCCCGTACTCAAATTTTCAGAAAATACTGGGTAAAATTGTAAATTCAAAAAGTTGGGGATGAATTTGAAAAAAAATGTTCATAACCCTAGATGTTGCAGTACCCATGGCCAACCTCTCCAACTCTCTCACACTCCATTCGCTCCTCTCTCACTGCCACTGCCCAGTGCTCTCCATCATCACTGGTAGATCTCTATCATCAGTTCGTCTTCACTGCCGAGTAGTTCTTGCTTCTAACTCCTCACTCACCGCTAACAACTTGTCCCCTAAAGTACACTATTTTGTGACATAAATGAATATATTTCACAATGATTAAAGAAAATCGTCGCAATAGGAGCACGTTTTGCGATGGTTATAGAATTTCGTCGCTAATATAGCAGCCTTGATCGACGAATATTGATATCGTCGCTAATATAGCAGTCTTGATCGACGAATATTAATATCGTCGCAAGTAGTAATGGAAAATCAATATATTTGGCGATGACATTGAATCGTCGCAAATGGCACCTACAAATAACGACGAGGAACATTTTTCATCACTAATATATTATCGTTTTGAGACTATTATCTAAATCGTCGTACAAATTTCAAATAAACGAATATATTTTGTGACGAATTTTGAGAAGCATCATAGTAGGAGCAAATTTTTATGACCATTTTTAAAATTCATCGCCAATATGATAGCTTCTTGTGATGATTTTATAAGTCGTCACTAGAGGTTGAGCATGATACTTTTGGCAACGAATTAACTCTTTTGGAATTATTTGATAATTTGTTAGGTGAATTTTGATGAATTTTTGTATGTGATAGGATTCTTAAAATTAATAATATTTGGAAGATAGTTTGTTAATGCTTAGTATACTTAGCAATCCTAGTTAAGGTTAATTATAATTTACATTTATATAATCCTATTTAAGTTATCTTTTGTTGTCAAGTTGTTTTCAATGTTTTAAACATATTGTTGAAAAACACATGGTAGCTAATTTAAATTTTGAAAAGTAAATATATTTTAGACATAAAAGATAATCATTCCAAAAATTTTAATTTTAATGGGATAAAATATTATAAATTTAAGTTAACTACTATTCTTAATCATTAATATTTATTAATAATAAAATAATAATTTATAAAAATATTAGAAATGGTAGCAATATAATATAATGATATATGGTAAGTAGTGCAACATTTTAATTAGAAGTTTAACAATTTTTATAGATATACAATAACAACAACAATGTCCAGTTTGAATCTTGCTAATACATGAGATTTGGAGAGGTCCAATAATACGCAGCCTTACCTTTAACTAGTAGAGAGGTAATTTACAAAATTCTTATAGATAGAACAATAAATAAAGTTTAACAATTTCATCGAAAAGGAAATAAAATAATTATTTTTTTAGATTACAAGTGACATGAGAGTAAAGTAAAAGTAAATGAGTTTCCTATATATGGATTTCCAAGAAGGGTCTTTGCACGTTCGAAGGTATCAATTGAAAAGGTTAAAGATCTTCCCTCATATGACCAAGTTTCTTGTGCCATATCATCAAAGACCTCTCATTGTTACTCAGGGAAACCGAAGCTTCTCCATCCACCAAAGTCTCTCCCTTTACTATGTACAAGTTGGCAGCTATCTTCTCTGCCTTCATTATCACTAGCTCTTCACGAACTATCTTCATGATTCCCCTTTCACACTCCATCTTATAGTCGAGGTCGTCCAATTGTCCTAACGATAATAGATTCTTCCGAATGCCCTCAGCATGTCGTACCTGTTGAATGGTACGAATAGTTTTATTGTACATCTTCATAGTGATAGATCCAATTCCAACAACATTTATGGCCTGATCACTGCAACCATATACAACACCTCCTGAGACTGGTTCATAGTGATAGAACCATTCTTTACGAGAGGGCATGTGATAGGTTTCACCAGAATCAACCAACCACACATCCTGAGTCATCCTTTTGCCACCATGTGTTGTTGATTCTTCATAGGTCAAGGCATTACTATAGTCTTGCAACATTTCCTTGAGGGTTGGCAACTCTTCCCTGAGGACCAAAACTCTGTTTCAGGTTCCAACAATCTTTCTTATAGTGACATTTCTTGCCACAATTATATCACTTGATATTTTTCTTACTCCAAGATTTTGAACTACCGTGCTGTTGACTCCCACCGAGACCACGTTTCATCGATCTATCTCTCGTCACCGCCAATACCTCTACTTGTTGTGAAAATCCCTCCTTATTCTTGAGATGATTTTCCTCATCAATGATCGCAACTACAATAATGTCGAAGTTCAAACTTTCCACAGGCAAGTTGGTTGTCAAGTTGATGATGAGATAATCGTATGAATCCGGTAAACTCTGAAATATAATTTCCACTCATTCACTTGTCCCTATCACACAAATCATGTTTTGAGTTGTGAAAATAGAGAATTTAGTGTATTGATGTGCTCGGTCACCGTAGAAGATTCTGACGTCTGTAAAGTGTTCAATTTCCTCTTGAGAAATATTCTATTGTGTAAGAACTTTGCCTCGTATATACTTGTAAGATAATCCCAAATTTCTTTGGTTATCTTATCTGTCACCAAGATAGTCCTCATTCTCATCTTCCAAATCGAGAAACTTCCACCGTTGAATTTATCTACCTTGTATTCTCATTTTAATTCTAACATTATGTCGAAAAGCTCCTCCCACTATTTAACGTAAATTGACCCCACACGTGAATAACCTCATGGGTCCCACACAAAACGAGCCTAAAAAATGATGACACTGAGCAATTTAGGAATATCAGGGGGCAATGGGTCCCACTAGGTATGAAAACTGAAAGGTGATCCCACAAGTGTATTGTGCACACCTGAGTGTACCACAAAATCTAATTTACTTTCTGATGTGGAGGATTCACACTAAGTGGCAACCACAGAGCATATGATAAATAGATTTAATGTAGCACCCCATACCCGACGAGACCCGAACCCGATATCCACGGTGATATCCGAGCCCGTGACCCGCAAGGGTGGCGTACTAGAACATCT
>JANZLD010000236.1:67094625-67106848 GCA_026413575.1 Erythroxylum carthagenense
TTGATGAAGCGTATTTGGCGGCTATTTGTGGATAAAGAAGCCTTGTGGGTCAAATGGGTGCAAATTTATCGACTCAATGGGCAAAGTTTTTGGCATATTCAGGTGCGGTCTGATCAATCTTGGATTTTCAAAAACTTGTTGCAAATAAGAGAGTTGATCTTTCCTTTTATAAAATGGCAAATTGGGAATGGGGAGGCAGTACAATTCTGGTTTGATAACTGGACTCGATTCAGCCCTCTATGTATGGACGGAGGTGTTGACTGATCTTGTATAGGGAACACGTGCCGGGAGGTCAGATAGTGTCATACTTCAGACAGCTTTTCAATTGGTGATTTATCACTTGTGGAGGGAGAGAAACCGCAGGCTGTATAAACACCAGGAGTGACATAAGTATGAATTAGATGATAGTATTGTTAATCTGATTCGTGAGGCTCTCATTGTTACTAGAAAATTTGAGGGTACTAGTATGGAAATGAGACGGCGATGGCATATCTAGAGTATAGTTGTTAATTTTGGGTGGGTAATTGCAGAGGATTTGGTGTTTGCACTGGCCCTATTCTGTTTCCTTTAGAAAGGTTTGTACAGTGTAGACTTATTGTTTAAGCAATATAATTTTTTTAAAATTAAAAAAAAAAGAGTTTAAATTTTATCTAAGTTTTATTATGAATTAGAACTAGAATCTATAATTATTATTAACTTATTAGAAACCTATGGATCATACATAAAGAGCAATTTAAAAGAGAAAATTTAAATTAAATTAAGTTAAACTTAATTTTAAATTTTGAGAAATTTTAGGAACTAAATATTTAGTTTTATTAAGGTTGAACTATAATTATAACTGAGTTAAACTTCAATTGTAATTAGAAGATTGGTTTTAATTAGAAAGAATCATATAGGGATTCAAATTGGTTACAAGCTCAAAGAGAAAGTCTAGCTGGTCAAAGGGTAAAGGCAGGCTAAGAGCAAATGCTCTTACCTGAATATCCATAATGTACCCTTATGCTTAGATCACACCTGGATGGAGATATAGGTAATGAAGTCGAACAAAATTAGTAAAGCACTATTCAGATTCTTCAATAGGTTGATCGAAAGAATGGGATTTGAGAAATTAGTTAGAAGAAACTGGCAGAGGGAAATAAGAGGATGCAAAGCTTGCCAACTAATGAAGAAACTCCAGTTGGTAATGAATCATTTAAACATATTTTAATGTAATTCTTAGGTTGTAGTGCAATTAGCTAAAGAAAAATGGAGGAAAGCTCAATTAGACTACTATAATCATCTCCTGGATATAAGATTGAACGAATTAGAAGTTTCTTGTCTAGAGAAGTTTAATTTAGCTTTGAGTTTTCATAATTTTATTCTAAAGTAGAAAGCAAGAATGAGGTGGTTGAAGGTGGGGGGATACCAATTTGAAATTCTTCTTCCATTCCATCTTAGCTAGAAGAGACATCAATAAGATTTACATGCTTTATGATGAAGCAAGGTCAATTTGCACTAATCAAGAATCCATTGAAAGAATTATAATTATGATCATTGATTAAATCTCATATGTCTCTAATTAAGTAGCTGCTTATTGAAAGTTCTACTAACCACATACTCATTCACCAATTAGAGAAGGTTCTTTTGTATATTCTTTTAAAATTTTTAATTTTGTACAAAATATTCGAACTCCATTAACAATTGCAAAAATGATAATCTTGATCAAAATTCAAATCCCTATAACCACCTAATAAAGTAATAAACAAGTAACCATTCAATATTCATGACCTGTATCTATTTCATTTTCACAATATGGATGGTTATATTATGAAGAAAAATTGGGAAGACTTTGTGGGAGGTAGACGTCAATAACCAAGTTATTCTTTGTCTTGAGTTTTACCCTATAACCTCAGTTATGTACAACATATCACCGTATATATACCCTTGAACAAAACCTACTAAGGAAATCAAACAGTTTGCAAATACATAATATTTAAACATACCTTCGTCAATGAAAGCTTTAAACAAATTTGGAAAAACTTGATATAGTTAGCAATCACAGTATCTCTATCCTCAACACTAAGATGATGCAGAACCACTTCCTCCAAAAGACCATCATCAAATGCATGCTGCAAAGATTAACTCTTTGTTACAAATCTTCAAATGCTCCAACTGACTTTTATTCCTGAGTAAAAACAAAAGCAAAGCCAAGACACATCAAGCAATCCTCTATTGCAAAACGACAATACATCATATATCATAAGCATTAAAAAAAACAAATCTATTCATAAAATGATCAACCTTAAAGAGCATGGTTAACCTCCTTCTTTTATCTTGTATGACTTTTTCAAAATTTAATGGCTCATTATTTACAAGATGATAATAAAATTTATCATTTTCAAGAATAACTTCATTAGATCTTGCAAAAATATCTCTTAGAACTGTCATTTTCCCTATCCTTTCCCTTAAACTTTCTTTATGAGTTAACAAAAGTGGTAAAGGAGGTGGAGTTACTTCTTATATAAGTATCATGGTCTCTTGTTCTTCTTCTTCCCTAAAATATATAAGTAAATTATAATTTCTCTTAATAAGCCTCCTAATTCTCCATAACTTTTTTTTATCAAATTCAACATCTTAACTCATTACCACTTTGTCATTGTTTTGATTGTATATTCAGTAGCCTTTGGAATGTGAATCATTTCCACAATTTAATACTTCAATCATTAAGTTTGGATCTTTCTTGGGGTAGCACTTAAGCATACTCTATGCTTCTAAAAACTTGCAAACGATAGACATTAGGCTTTATTCCGATATGTGCTTCTTGAAGGGTTTAGTTTGGTCTTTGATATTTAATGTTGGAGGGCAATTAGATAAATACACTACCAAGAAACAATTTTAGCCCAAAAACTCCTTCATATTTTCAACTTTCATCATGCATCTTACCGTATTAAGTATGGTCATATTCTTTCTCTCAATTACTATATTTTGTTATGATGATCTAGGAATTGTTAAAGGATGATGAATGTCATGAGTTGCATAAAAATCACTTAATTCTTTGTAAGTAAAATTTAGCTTTTCGATTGGATCTAAAAGCTTTGATTTTATAGCCACTCTCCTATTCTACAAGCATCTTAAAATTATTAAAAGCAACAAAAGTTTATGATTTTTCCTCAAGAAGATAAGCTCAAGTATTGATACTAAAATCATCAGTTAAAAGTAAAATGATTTTTTTTGTACCAAGTAAAGGTGGATTAATTGATCCACACATATAGTGTGCATAAATTTAGGAGGACTAGATGCTTTTGATGTTGCTTCTTTAGGAAAACTCTTCTTGATGTGTTTTTCAAGAAGATATGTTTTACATAATTGATTAGGATGGTTAATTAAGGGTGTCCTTTCTACCAACTTTTTTCCCCTATAACCTTGAGAGCTTTAAAATTTAAGTGGAATATCATGCGCCAACACCATTCTGCCCCTTGGAAATCAACATTCAAACAAGTTGCTCCATTGTTTTGATGTTCAACTTAAACATCCTATTCTTTGGCATAGCCACCTTAGAAATCAAATTAGAATTTTGATCTTAAAGTCAACAAATTTTATTTTTCATGAGAATTTTATATCCCTTTTTTAGGAGTTCACATAAGCTTAAAATATTTCTTTTTAAATTGGGCACATAATAAAAATTGGTGATCAACTTATGTCAACCATATTTGAAAGATATGAGAATTGAAACTTTTCATTTAATTTGAATTTTTGAAAGTCTCCAAAGGAAACATTGTCTCTCATCTTCTCAAAGATCTACAAATTTGCCTTTGTATCCATATATGTGATTGCTTGCACCATTATCCAAATACCATGTACTATTAATATCATTTCCTTCTTCCTTGCTTGTTAACAACAAAGTTAACTCTTTAACTTTTTGATTGTCATCAATAAGATTAGTCTTTTCTTCAATATTATTAGTGACATTGCAACATTCTCAATAATAATGACCAATTTTATGATAATTAAAACATTCCACTTTAGTCTTTTCATACCTCCTTTCATTTATATTTAAATATTAGCCTCATTTTCTTCCTCTTATTCTTCTATTCCCTCTTTGTGGTTGCTGACTTCTCTCTTTGTTGCTTTTGTTGTCTCCATTCCCTCTTCCTCTTTCATATATGCCATAACTATGACGTTTTCCTCTTCCTCGTCCATGTCTTCTAAATTGATTCTTTTTTTCTTTACCATTATTTAAAATAGTTTAAGTTTGAGAACTTGCTCTAATGACTAAGCTTATCTTTTCTTAATCTTTTCTTCATAGGCTTATAATGATCACTCTTATTCTTCAATGGTCATGGATTTTAACCATATAATCAAATTTGGGAGTCAAGGAATGAATAATTTTCTTCATTATAATAACATTTTATATCTTGTCTCCATATCTCTTTAATTGATTTACAATCACCGTTACTGTTGCACAATAATCTGAAATTGATTCAAATTCCTTTAGCTTTAAAAATCAAAATTACTTCTTAGATTTTAAAGTCTCACATCTTTACTTTATCAACATGTTGAAAAGGCTTTTTCTGTATTATTCCATGCTTCATTCAAACAAGTAGCATTGAATACCCTCTCAACCATTAAATCATACAAACATTGATGGATGAGAGTGAGAGCTTATTGATCCTTCGTTGTTATCTTGGACATAGCTTATTCATAAATTTGTGATAAGCTTTCTTTATGTTGAAGGTTCTTATAGCCTTTCTCTACAACCTCTCATACATCTTGAGAGTCAAGCAAAGCTTTCATACGTAGACATCATTTCTTATAATTCTCTTTTGTAGGATGAGGAAATTGGAAGGAAGTAACTCAATTACTTTCCATTTCTTACTTTCCTTACAAATCTCTTCTTTATACTTTAAGAAATAAGGTTTTGATACCTCTTTGTTAATAAATTAGAGACTACATAATGGAGAATGAAAAGAAAATTTATTTTATTTCATCTTGTCTATTACAAAATAGGCTATGTTATTTATAAAGGTTTTTATTGTATGTTTATGAAAAGATCATAAATACATATATAAATGATTCACTTGGATATTTTAGTCTTTTTGTTAGTTATTCCTTTGTCATCTCAAATTTATATTTTCAAACTAAATATTAGCATACATCATCATTAGAAATTCTTAGGAATAAACCAAACTAAGTAATACCTATTTTAATCTATTCCTCATCTATTCTATTCATAAGAATAATCATTATATTCCTTATCTATTCCATCTGGTGAACCAAACACCCTCTTATAAGATTAATGAATATTATAGGGAAAGACAGAAGAATTTGCATATGATTTTTATTAATTTAGAGAAGGCATATGACAGGGTTCCAAAGGAAATCATGTGGAGGTGTTTGGAGGTTAAGGGAGTTCCTATGTCTTATATACAAGTGATTAGAGATATATATAAAGGGACAATAACTAGAGTAAGGACGATAAGAGGAGACATTGAGAATTTTTCTATTAGCATTATACTATTCTAAGGCTTCGCATTAAGCCTTTTTCTATTCGCATTAGTGATAGATGAGTTTCCCAAGAATATTGAAGGAGATGTGCCTTGGTGTATGTTGTTTACTGGCTATATTGTCTTAGTGGATGAAATAAGAGAGGGGTCAATGTTAAGCTAGAATGCTGTAAAGAAACGTTAGAGGCAAAAGGTATTAAAATGAGCAAGACTAAGACTGAGTACTTATAATGCAAATTTTCGAGCCATGAGGTGGCTACCAATGTAGATGTAAAAATTAGATCTAAGCTTATACCGCAGAAGGAGTGTTTTAAGTACCTACGGTCTATCATTTAAAGCAATAAAGAGATCAGTACAGATATAGTCCATTGTATAAGATCATGGTGGCTCAAACGGAGAAATGCATGAAGGGTCTTATATGACAAGAAGATACTACTCAAGTTTAAAGGTAAATCATATTGCTTGACGATTAGGCTAACTATGTTATATGGGGCGAAGTGTTGGCCCAACAAATAAATATACAATAATATGCTTTTGGTGATAGAGATGAGGATGCTCCGATGAATGTGTAACTTTACTAGATGAGATAAGGTTAAAAATCTTATGGTAATAAACAAATTAAAGGTGGCTGGTATTAACAACAAATTGCGAGAGACAAAGTTTTGATGGTTTGTATTGCCTTATCTATTTTTATTATTAATGTTACTATTATTTCTATTTATTATTTATTTGTATTTATGTATTTAGTTATTTTTATTTCTTTTTTATGTTTATTGGACTTATTTACTTATTTAGTTTATTATTTTTATTTGGCATATGTATGCACATATATTTTTAATATTATAATATCTTCATGACACATTGAATGTGAATCTATTGGAAATAACCTCTCAACTAGTTAGGGATATGGCCTTATACTATTGAATCTCTGCAAATCTCGCGCTTCAGTGAAATTTCAACTTGGTATTGTTGATGATTATGATGAATTTGTTTGATTTGGAAAATTTTTTCCCTCAACTCAAATACTATTTGTTTATAATAGAATTCAATATGCCATACAAAATAAGTTGTCCAATTATATACACTTTTTAATATTCTAAATAAGTAATTCAAAAGTGAACAAATTGAATTCAAATTGTATTTATATGTCTTACTATTAAAGTTAGCACTAGATTAAAATTTCTATTTAAAATTCAACTGAATAGTTTAAACTTGGAATTTAATTTATTTAAATATTGAAATAATATTATTTTTATTTAAATTAAATTAAATTAAATTAAATTGTAATTCAAAATATGATAAATTCAAAACTTTTAATATCTAATAGTTCCACGATTATCAGGTAGAAGGTTGGGCACTGGATAACATCAATTAAATCGCACAACCCTAGATACTAGATAGCGCCAATGAATGGCGGATTTTTTGCACATTTCAAAGCACACCTTCTGTGTATCTATCGCCGGAGAGTCCCCTAACGTCGCCAGTCACACATTAGGTACGTCAACGTTTTGCAGACTTAGGTCAAGCTATTCTACTAGATCTGCTCATCATTAACTCCATTTTCATTCAGTATGCTTTTTGATATATATACATATAGAATGGTACTCCAACGACCAATCTAAACTTAACTTTCCTTTCGTTGTAGTTTGTGTTTTTCCTAGATGATATACTTGTGCTGATCTTTTTTTTTTTTTTTTTTTTTTGCTGTTTCTCGATTCGATTGTTTTCGAAGTTATCTCTTCACTAATACCGTAGTGTATAGAGCAATACATTGACGATGAGTTTAGTCGGTCTGAGATTTGTATGTAATTAGAGTATGCTTAACAAACTCTCTGGATTTTTCAATATAAACTCAGGTATTGTGCCAGCCAAAGAGAATACGTTGTAATACTACAAGAGCTGTAGACAAGTGCAAACTCTCTGCTTTTAGTGTTCCTTCTGTCTGAAGCAGTCTATAGTTTCATTATTGGAGGTTCTCCCTTGAGATAATCAGTTTTACAAGTGCTCACAAATTTGCAGGGAAAATGGCAATTGCTGATTTGATTTGATAAAAAAAGTTTGGGAAGTGGCTTATTTTTTGTGATTTGTTTTGATTGGTTTAAGTTATGGCCAATGTCATGGGGATGATGAGAATGAGGGATTTTGGCCTTGGCCCTCCCATTTTGTGGTCATCATCTCTTCTTTACAGTTGTGCCCTTCACAATAAGTATCAGAAGCTCACCTACCTCAACCAAAAGAGGAGATATTCAGTCATCTCTGCTGAGGCTAGTAGTGAACAAGGAAAAGTTCGCGTTCGTTTTGCTCCTTCCCCGACTGGAAATCTTCATGTTGGTGGTGCCAGAACTGCCCTCTTCAATTATCTGTTTGCAAGATCCAAAGGGGGGAAATTTGTTTTGAGGATCGAGGATACTGACTTGGAGAGATCAACTAGAGAATCTGAGGAGGCACTGCTTCGTGATCTCTCTTGGCTTGGGCTAGATTGGGATGAGGGTCCTGGTATTGGTGGGGACTATGGTCCGTATCGACAATCTGAAAGAAACTCTCTATACAAGCAATATGCTGACAAACTTTTGGAATCTGGTCAAGTATATCGATGCTTCTGTTCAAATGAGGAACTTGAAAAAATGAAAGAGATTGCCAAATTAAAGAAACTGCCTCCGGTGTACACTGGGAAGTGGGCCAGTGCAACAGATGAAGAAGTACAAGAAGAGTTGGCAAAGGGAACTCTGTATACATATCGCTTTCGTGTTCCAAAAGAGGGGAGTTTGAAAATCAATGACCTTATACGGGGTGATGTTACTTGGAGTTTGGACACCCTAGGAGATTTCGTAATAATGAGAAGCAATGGACAACCTGTATATAATTTTTGTGTCGCAATTGATGATGCTACCATGGCCATTTCACATGTTATTAGAGCTGAAGAGCATCTGCCAAATACTCTCAGGCAAGCATTGATCTATAAGGCTCTTGGATTGTCCATGCCTTTCTTTGCCCATGTTTCATTAATACTTGCACCTGACAGGAGTAAGTTGTCCAAACGGCATGGTGCAACATCTGTTGGCCAGTTTAGGGAGATGGGTTACTTGCCTGAGGCAATGGTGAATTATCTTGCCCTTTTAGGTTGGGGTGATGGCACGGAAAATGAATTTTTCACCCTTGAGCAACTTGTTGAAAAATTCACAATTGATCGAGTCAACAAGAGTGGTGCTGTTTTTGATGCAACCAAGTTGAGGTGGATGAATGGGCAGCACTTGAGAGCTCTTCCATCCGAGAGTTTAATAGGTCTTATTGGTGAACGTTGGAAAAGTACCGGTGTCCTCACAAAATCAGAGGGACCATTTGTGACAGAGGCAGTTCAGTTGCTTAAGGATGCAATTGACTTGATAACAGATTCAGATGAAGCTCTTTCAAACTTGCTATCTTATCCTTTACAAGCTACTTTAAAGAGCCCTGACGCCAAAACTCACATTGAAGATAAGCTTTCTGAAATCTCAGCCAGCCTCATAAATGCTTATGACAGTGGTGAGTTCCTTAATGCACTGGAAGAAGGCAACTCCGGTTGGCAGAAGTGGGTGAAGAGCTTTGGAAAATCTATCAAGCGCAAGGGAAAATCACTTTTTATGCCCCTCCGATTGTTGTTGACTGGGAAGCTTCATGGCCCTGATATGGGTACAAGTGTTCTGCTGCTTCATAAAGCTGCGTCTTCTGGCATTGTTTCTCCTCAAGCTGGTTTTGTATCTTTAAGTGAGAGATTTGCAGTACTAAGACAAATCGATTGGGAAAGACTGAACAGAGATCAGCCTTCTATGGAGTCTGTTGTTACTGTAGGTTTGCATTAGGCTATGTATTAGGCAACTTTAGTCAAAGAACTAGGAGGTTCTACCTACCATATTTGATGAATAATATGTTGGCAATTGTAATGATAAGTCTACGGGGTTTTGATTGATTGAAAAAGAAAATGAAGAACGTTGATAATTTGATTTCATTCTGTAAGTTCATAATCTGGTACTTAAGATATTTATCTTTGTAGTTGTTAAACAGCAGGTGTTTACAGAATAACATATTTTCCTTCTTTATCGTATTTCTTACAATGCATGTTGTACTAACTATGCGTTGGTCTTGGCTTGCATTGATTTGGACCTTCATTTTTAATTATCATTCTCATTTTCTTCGAAACGTTGATGAAAGTTCCTTGCTTAATAATATATCTGTAACCAAAACCTGACAATTTAATAGGCTTATTGATGTCATGATGTGTATAGGAAAACTTTAGCATCTGATGGCATGGCTAGCCTTTACCGTGGATTTAACATCTCTTGAGAGGAAATCATTGTCCATCGTGGACTGTACTTTGGAATGTACTCTGAAGCCAGTTCCGCTGATTGGATCATTGCAGGTTAGTGGAATGATTCCTTCTTTACTGGTTTTGGTATTGGAAGACAAGGCCAGCCAACAAAAGTTTCTGCATACTGCAACACTACAATTGATTTTACGTTTTAGTATTTTCTTTACATTCACAGTAGAACTTTGAATATGATTTAACCATATCAACGTTCTTGAATTGTTTGATTTGAAGTTCATTAGTTCTTTGCAGCACTTCATATTGTTTTACCAGTTCTCGTAACATCAAATTTTGATTACAGGATAGTTTCCTCGCCAGCTTTGTGCTGGGTTGGTTGATCACCAATGGTGCAGGTCATGCATCTTAATAAGCGAGTTGGAACTTTTCCTAATATTTTATCTGGATAGGGATTTTAGCCTGACAAGAAGTCAAATATGACAACCCTTTAGTTGAGAGTGGGCTTCTACTAAAATAGCATCTAAGCCATAAAAAATGGAAGCGGAATGACTGCTCCCAAGATATCTGTACCCAGAACCTTACAATTGAATAGGCAATTATGAGAAAATGTAGATGGACATTCTTATTTTCAGAAACAGAAGATGAATTTTCTTTTCCAATCATATGCCAAGTACTCCTTAGGATGGACTTTGTTTATCTGAATTGAAAATTTAAGGTGTTTGCACACTCTATGCTTATGAGTACACGTCTATCATATATGAAGGCTGAGGCTTTATCTTCTTCTTCTTGTTTTTTGTTTTCCTGATTACACTTCTAACTTATATGGTACATGTAGATCTTTCTTCTCGTTGCCTCGGAGAGATCTCTCTTCTCAGTTTTTGTCCATTGTGATGAAGGCTACTGTCTTGCCAGTTTGTTGCTGAAATTTCCTTACCCGTGATAAACTGAGTAAGCCTCACAGTTTTAATATATCAAATGTCTTACTGTGAATGTTGTTGCAATAGATGACAGAATCATACTGATTCTTCAATATATTTAGATTGAACTTTCGATCATTATTGGATTTGCAGCCAATAGAGTATTAACGAGCTTACAGTGAACTAAGTTGAAGTTAACAAGCATCTTCTGTATATATTTCTTTTGAAAAGGCATAAGTTTTCCTATTTGACGATCTCGAATAATTTTCATCCCAAGAGTTTTCTTAGTAGCACCTAAGTCTTTCATATCAAATTCACCACTAAGTTGAACCTTCAACTTATCATCAAGAGCCTTATTAGGTACCCGAATCAACATGTCATCAACATAAAGCAAAAGATGGATGAAGGAACCATCAAGAAACTTTTGAAAGTACACACAATTATCATAGCTACTACTAGAATAGCCTCACCCAATCATAAAAGAGTCAAACTTCTTAGACCATTGTCTCGAAGATTGTTTGAAACCGTGCAAAGATCTCTTCAAACAACAAACATGGTCCTCTTTTCCTTGAACCGGAAACCCTCAAGTTGATGGATGTAAATTTCTTCTTTAAGATTACCATTTAAGAATGTAGTTTTCACGTCCATTTGTTCAAGCACCAGGTCCTGAAGAGCAACAAAAGATAATAGTATGTGAGTAGAGATATGACAAATAATGAGAGAGAAGACCTCATTGAAATCATCTCCTTCGTGTTGATCGAAATCACATACAACAAATTGAGCTTTATATTTCTTGCTTTCAACATCGAGGATGCCTTCTCTGAGCTTGTAGATCCATTTACAACTAATGGGACCCTTTTTGTTAAGAAGCTTCACCAAATCCCAATCTCGTTCTCATGAAGACTTTCAATTTATTCCTGCATAGCACCAATTCAATTCCCAGCATTTGCACTAGCAATAGCCTTAAAATAATTCTTTCGCTTAGAATAAGTGTCAACTTCCTTTGTAGTAACTAAAGCATAAGCAAAGAGATCACTATCATAATCCTACAATCTCATTGACAATTGGGTCTATTTCCTAGAACATTATCAGACCAACACATAATTAGGTTGCATTAGTGGTGGATCAAACTGTACAGTGGCATCAGTTTGAGTTTCTTGAGACTTAAAAATTAGTGGGATCGTCTCTTTAAGGTGAGTTGTAACATCCCGTTACTAGTATGAAGGGCATATTGGTAATTCGGATGATTTAGGATTGGGTGCATGTATAATTTAGCAATTGCATATACATATAGTCTCTATGATGATTGATAAATGATTAGTGTTGCACGAGCATATGTTTGTACGTTCATGTATGACAATTCCCGAATAGATTTGGATAAATTGGTAAATTGGAGGAATTAGGTCAATTGAGTGTGAGAAATGAAATTGGAATTTGAAATTGTGACTTAGGAATTTGAAAATTTAAATTGGAGTATACAATTGTGAGTTTTCTAATTTTGAGGATTTATAGGAATTTTTCTG
>JANZLD010000236.1:67114787-67137098 GCA_026413575.1 Erythroxylum carthagenense
TGCATTAGTGTCTTTTTGGGTCATGTGTAAATTTAGCATTTCTGTGATTTCTACTGATTTGAACTGTTATGGTAGTGGGCCCCAATTGATAACTGTATGATTGAAATGTGATTACTGCATGTATGTTTTGAATTAAATGTTTTAAAATTTGCATACTGAGTTTTGTACCGCAATTGATTGCGTAGCCCACCAATCTCGTGTGTCGCGGACTCGGATATCACCCACGATATCGGGTTCGGGTCCTGCGGGGTTGGGGCGCTACAACTATATATCTGCAAAATTGACTTCCGAGCAAGGAATTAAAGGATAGAACTCCGTTCGAGGCTTGGTATGGTTATAAACCTTCACTAAAATTTCTAATGTATTTGGTTGCGTATGTTTTGTTTATGTTCCACATAATAAGCGCACCAAACTTGACCATAAAGCTACTCCGGGCATTTTTATGGGTTACAGCTTAGTTTCGAAAGCCTACAAGGTGTATCATCCACAAACAGGAAAGATGACTATTACTAGAGATGTTCACTTTAATGAAGAGGAGCAGTGGGATTGGAATAACTCACCAAAACTCCTACAAGAGCTTAATTTTCCTAAAGAGCAAGCCAAAGAATAGTAGCTAAATGAATTGGTAGACGATCCACCAGTTAAAGGAATAAAGCTGCTCTCAAAAATATATCAGAGGCGTAACATGGCAGTATGTGAACATGCTAGACATGAAGAAGCTCTTAGAGATCCAAAATGAAAGAAAGCTATGGATGAGGAGATGTTAATAGTTTAGAAGAATAAAACATAGGAATTAGTTGACAAACTTGCAGGTAGGAAAATCATTGGAGTGAGGTGGGTTTTCATAATGAAGTTCATCACAGATAGATCCATCAACAAATGCAAGGTCAAACTTGTTATTAAGGGTTATGCCCAGATTTTTTATGTTGACTACTTTGACACCTTTGCTTATGTTGCTCAATTGGACACAATTAGAATGTTGCTAGCCAACTCAGCACAAAAAGGTTGGAAAGTGTTTCAATTAGACGTCAAATTTGCTTTTTTAAATGGTATTCTACAGGAAGAAATATATGTGGATTAGTCGGCTGAATTTGTTGTACAAAAAGAATAAGATAAAGTCTACTTACTCAAGAAGGCT
The DNA here is from genome assembly GCA_026413575.1 of Erythroxylum carthagenense. Taxonomy (NCBI): domain Eukaryota; kingdom Viridiplantae; phylum Streptophyta; class Magnoliopsida; order Malpighiales; family Erythroxylaceae; genus Erythroxylum; species Erythroxylum carthagenense. The sequence continues at coordinate 67,115,926 of JANZLD010000236.1, forward strand.
CTCTACAGATTAAAACAGGCATCTAGGGCCTAGTACAGTAGAATAGATGATCATTTGTAGAGCTTAGGCTTCATAAAAAGCTTATCTGAAGCAACTCTTTATGTTAAACATAAGGACAATGATGTTCTTATAGTTTCTCTTTATGTTGATGATCTCTTGGTGACAGGAAATAATGCTTTGCTAATTGAGGAGTTTAAACAGGCAATGAAGCAGGTTTTTCGAAATGACAGACCTTGGCCTTATGAACTATTTTCTTGGGATGGAAATTAGACAAAGCCAAAATGAAGTGTTCATCTGTCAAAAGAAGTATGTAAAAGAAATCTTGAAGAAATTTCATATGGAGGAGTGTAAAGCAGTAAGCACTCCTATGAATTAAAAAGAGAAGTTGAGCAAGGAAGATGTAGCTGATAAAGTTGATGAAGGTTATTATAGAAGTTTGGTTGGATGCCTAATGTATATCATTGCCAGAAGGCCTGACATCTTATTTGTGGTAAGTCTCTTATCTCACTTTATGCATTGTGCTAGTGAGTTGCATTTAACTGTAGCAAAAAGAATGTTAAGGTATATCAGAGGTACAATTGATTATGGCGTTAAGTTTGAAAAATGCAAAATTTTCAAGCTATGTGGATTTTCAGATAGTGACTAGGCTGGTTCCATTGATGACATGAAAAGTACCTCAAGATACCATTTCAGTTTCAATTTAGGGGCTTTCTCTTGGTGCTAGACGAAGCAAGAAATTGTTACACAATCTACTGTAGAAGCTAAATTTGTTGCAACAACAACATTTGTTAATCAAGCTTTATGGTTGAAAAAACTTCTCTGTGATTTGAACGTGGAGCAAAAGAATGATGTAGAGATTTTTCGTTGACAATTAGGCAACCATTGCAATCTCTCATAATCCAGTATTTCATGGAAAGACAAAGCACTTCAATATTAACTTTGTTTTTCTTGAGGGAGGTGTGGCAAAATGGAGATGCAACTCTAATTTATTGCAAAACTGAAGATCAATTAGCTGACTTGTTCACAAAGCCACTTCCAGTTAACAAGTTTGAGCTTTTAAGGTAGAAAATTGGAATGTGAAATTCCAAAAACAAGGAGGAGTGTTAGACATATGCTTTTGGACTTCACATGACTCTCATTTATCTTTTGAAATTTTTATTCTAGATATTTTCTTTTCTTAAGTAGTTAGATTGTGACCTGTTCTTTCGCAAGTCAATAAATGCTAGACGTGCTACATAACACTATTTGAATTGCTTTAATTTAGGCAACAATTTGTGCTTTATTGTTATTTTAAGCAATATAAATTGTAAAGGTTGTTTATGAATAAATGTACTTCTTTACAAAAAGTATTCTTGCTTGTCTCTGCATTACCATCTTTTCAACACTATCTCTACTTCTTTTAATTGAAGACTTTTAAGTATGTGTTTTCTTTTTTTATAAAACCAAGAACAATAGTCTCTTTGGGATTTTGTCTATAACAATAAAATAAATGTTATAATGAAACTAAGATGTCTCATGAGAAGTTTATGAAATTTAGCTGTAATAGTAGGTGGTGGTCTTTTGTTTTGAATCCAAAAGGGTTAGGCTTAAAGTTACACATTCAAGTGATCAATACTTGCATACCAAAATAAAATTTATAAGAAGGCTGAAAAGTTTCAGAGCTTTGTAGAGCCATCTTGAAGGCATTGAATCAACCATACAACACTCATGGCTACTCTCGGGAGAATTTATTAGTATATTATAATGATTTGAAGCTGAAAGTATTGTGTGTCTAAGAAATCAATCCATAGATTTCAATGACCTAACTTTTGAGGGTTACTTATGTACTAAAAACAATAAACAAGCTTTCAAGTAGTTTATAAGAAAGAAAAATTAGCAAGGCATTGGTTGATAATGTATGGATAAACTCCTCTCCGAAGAGCAACCCAAATTTCTTACCCCTAATAGTATCCAATCACTTGCTTAAAATGGTGCAAAACTTCCTCATCCAAGCTAGGAGTTCCCATTTAGAATTAACAATTTTTGACCGAAATGTAAATATTTATTGGATGTGCTGATAATAGGAATGTGAAGAAGGTTCCAATGATATAATTCATTCATATGTGTGCAAAAGCTAAAGTTTATTAAAGATGAGTTAAAGCAAATCAACCAAGCTCTAACTTTAACAATTAGTTTTGGGTTAAACAATCAAAGAGAATTTCAAAGGATGTTCAGCTTAAAGTATGCAATCAACCATGAGATGAATGGTGGAAGGACTAAGAGGAGAAGGCAATCATTGAATATTTTAAAACTCTCCATGACCACAGCTTTCTATTAAAGTAGGGAGCTAGGGTAATGTGGCTAAAAAGGGGGTTTGAATATAAAATTCTTTCACAATGCAATTCTAGCAAGAAGGAACACAAATAGAACCTGCTTCATTATGAACCAAGTTGGTGAGGCTATTTCTTCTTAATCAAAACTTAAGGAAATGGTTTATAGCTAATTCATGGGTGCTTTGGGAACTGAAGCAACTAGCATGTCCTCAACTAAACTCCTAAAATCTTTTGTCCATAATCAATTTACAAGGGAGACCTACCGGACTCCTTTTAGGCTAAATGAGGTGGAAGAAGTAGTCTTTGAAATGGAACAAAGGAGAAAGCTTGGCTTGAGGTAAAGAATATAGGAAGCAAAACAATTTTGGAAAACTTTGATTCAGGCAAATTACTTAATGAATCATATACACCTATGAGGGGTGTTATAGTCATTATTCTTTAAATAACTACAAAAGGTAGTTAAAGTTTTTGAGTTTAAAATCAAATATGGAAAGATAAGTTATACATCCTTTTAAAAAAATTATGAATAAGAATATCTACAAAAAAGCATTCTTTAACTAGTGGAACTATAACAACAATCCAAGTACGTGATTGTTGTTTCTTTTATATGCATATGCAAAGATCCTATTTAACATGATTAATGTGATTATGATCTATCTTAATTTTTATTCTAACATTGGTATCAGAGCAGGTATTTTTTTTATTTTATATGCATGCCAAAATCAAGATGTTGTAAATCTGTGTTGAAATTTGACTATTGATTATTTGTGAATAATTATATGAATATCTACGAAAATCATGATTTTGGATATGCTATGTTTATTTTTACATCATACTAGGCTCATGAGTTATTTGTGTATAACACGTTAAGTAGTGTTATTTTCTACAACACCAAGATAGCGAAACTCAACCGAATAAGGTTTGAGTTGTCCTTTAGGAGAGAAGCGGTTCTACTACCATCAAAAGCCAAAAGAGAATGATAAAAAAAAAACAAACCACAGAGAAGAGGAGGAAGAAGACCCCTCTTCTTAAAAAAAAGGCACGTGGCTTCTCCAAAAGTTAAATGTTTTGTTAAAGAATAAATATAACAAGATAAAGGCTTAACAAATGGGCTATTTTTTAAAAATAAGATTAAGACTTTATAGCTTTTGGATATATGTGTCATAATAACCAAGAATGGTTTAAGGCTTTGGGCTTTGAGATCTAACATGTTAATAACCCTGTGACAGATTTTGGGCTGTAATGATATATAAAGAAAGGGTTAAAGTTTTGTGATCCAAAGTTATAATAAGGTTTTTGGGCCAGCAAACAATGAATGGGTCATGTCTATGTGATGCCTTATGGGCTATGACTTGGACCCATAATATATAACTTTCTTTCATTAGGATTGAAGGCTTAGGACTTAATAACCACATTGATGTTGGGCAAGACGTTATTATCTATATTGATGTTTTAAATTATATGTAACACAAAGAATTAGAAATAAGTTTTCTAATTTACAAACTAATTAATTTAGTTAAATTAGTTTCTAATCAAAATAAAATATTAGAAATTAGCGTTTTCTAATAATATTAAAATAAATTTTTTAGTTAAAATAAACTTAGAAAAAAGTTTCTAAAACCATCAAAATCAGAAATGAATTTCCTAATTATATTATTTTCATTGAATTAAAATTAGACATATGTTTTCCAATTAAATCAAAACTAATTTGTTTAGTTGAAATTAGAAAGGAGTTTTATTAGAAATTAGTTTTTAATTAAAACAAGATAAATTAATTAGTTCAATTATAATATAAATTAGAAATAAGTTTCTAATTCAATTTGGATTAGTCATATTTGAATATGAATAGATTAGAAATAAGTTTCTAGTTGATTAGAAATTAATAGCATAATTTGATTAGTTCAATAAATTTCTAATAGAATTAAATTTTTTTCATTTTATGAGCATGAGTTCGTTATGTGTTAGACAAAATAATTTATTTATTTTATGCACTCTTCTAATTCCTGAAAATTTGTTTTTCAGGAATTTGCCTATTATTAAGCAGACACCCAAGTTTATTTGATGTGAGGTACAGAAGAGATGTATTGGCAACATGTATTTATAGTTAGTTAACATGTGTTTAATGCCTGTAGCAATCTAACACATGTTATTTTAGTTAATAACATGATGCAAGAGTTATGCTTTGGAGTTTGTCCAGCTTACGCAGATGTTGAAGTAAAGTACACGACTTTGTTTGGAACATTACCTCAACCTCAAGGCAAACTGTTACGAATGTTTTGGAATAATATGCCTGATGAGAAGATTTATTGTTAATGATGACATTTATTAAAGAGATGCATAGAAGGGACTTGATTATGACTTTGTATCTTATAGGTCTTCCAAAGGAAACAATAAGAGCTATTATACATCGAGCTTCACGAACTATGTTTCACGCGAACTCGTGAACTTATTTCTGCATAGGGTTCATTACCTATAGACTATTCATAGGTTGTAGCGCATTTAATGCAATATGCTGTTTTATAAGACAAAGTCTTGATTTTTATGTAATATGTTTACATTTATTTCATATAGGAATTCGTCTAGAGTAAGGTAATTAGGATTTGATTGTTGTATGAATGATGATTAAACACATTAGTAGACTTTTGATTTCATAAGTAATTGTAATCGAATTATTTACTCTATGAACGATTAATATGACATTAATGTGCATATTTCTTTCTTATTATAGAAACTTAGTGCTTTAAAACCAAAAAAAATGGCTACTGCTTCTAAAAATATTGTTGCTAAACTCAATAGGGGTGAAAAACTCAATGGTGACAATTATAAAATCTAGAATATGAAAATCCAATATGTACTGGAGGAGCAAGAGACTCTTGAACCATTAAACCTAACCTTGGCAGCTCCTGAGGAGGGCACTACGACCCAACATAAAAGGGACCATGATGCATATGAATTATGAAAAAAGAAGAACTCTTTAGCTTGCATCACGTTGATGAGTAGCATGGATAATGATATAATGCGATAGTTACGTAAATTCGAAACTGTAAAAGACAAGTGGTTTGCATTGGCTGCTCATTTTGGAGGTGCTTCAATGACCAAAGTTAGGTCACTTACAATTAAGTTTGATGCTTATAAGAAATGCCCAGATGATACAATACAAAAGCATCTGAGGCAAATGTCCAACATGGTAAGTGAGTAATGTGATGTTAATCATGAGCTTTCTGATGAATAAGTACAAGCTGACATTCGTTTACTGCCTCATAGTTGGGAGCATATGAAGATGCACCTAACTTATAATGAGAACATTAAGACAATGGAAGATGCTATGAGGCATCTCTTCTTGGAGGAAAAGTGTCTTGAAGCCTCAAAGATGTCTTCTGAGGCATATGCAGTTAGTTCTAGATCACATGGAGCTATGAACAAGAAACGCAAGCGTCATGGTGGACACAAATGGAAGAAGAATAAGAGATTCAACCATTCTCCTTAGGAAACCAAAAAGGAAATCTTTGAGGTAATAAGGATCACTTTGAGGTAATAAGGATCAAGAAGAAGAACATGAAACATGTTAAGTGCTATAATTATGGTAATAAGGATCACTTTGCTCGAAATTGTACTGAGCCCAAGAAGACTCAAGAGCAACCAACCATATAATAAAGGATAGAGATGCCTTCGTTGAGTTTCGTAAACTCCCACGTGGTAGTCGATGGCTTTATGTAGGTGACAATTCCAAAGTTGTTGTACAAGGAATTGGTACATGTAAATTGGACATGCATGGAAGACGGCCCCTCATCCTACGTGAAGTATTATTTGCTTCACATATCTGTGTTAATATTGGTTAGACTTAGTTTCAATATAAATTTTCACAACGATGGAATGGATTTGTTTCTTGGATCTACTAATTATGGTCATGGTTTTTTATGTGATGGTTTTATTATATTGGATGTGTTCAAGGAAAATAATAATATTAGTTATTCATTATTTACATCTAGTAATTCCAATAATGTTGCAACTTTGTGGCATGCTAGACTATATCAAATAGTCAAAATTGAATCAGTCGATTAACTAAAGGAGGACTTTTAAGTAATCTAAGTCAAGTAGATCTACCTACATATGAGCATTGTTTAGGTAATAAAATGGCAAGAAAGCCATTTAGAAAGAGAACACAAGCTTTATATCCATTGCAATTAATTCATTATGACATTTGTGGTCCAATGAATGTAAGGGCTAGACATGGGCTAGTTTATTTCATCACCTTCATAGATGACTATACTCGGTATGGTCATGTTTATTTGATTTCTCATAAACCGGAAGCATTCAATTATTTCATACAATACATGGACTTGGATGAGAATCAATTAGATAAGAAAATAAAAGCATTACGCACTGATCGTGGATAAACATACTTGTTAGACAAGTTTAAAGATTTATATAATGAGAAAGGAATAAAAAGGTCGTTAACAATTCCTGGAACCCCACAACAAAATGACGTCACTGAAAGACGAAATAGGACGCTATTTAAGCACATTTACCAATCACCTTTTAGGGTGATGCGTTGCTAGCAGCAACTTATGTACTTAGTCATGTGCCCACGAAATCAATTACTAGCACACCATATAAGTTGTGGACTAATAGGAGACCTGATGTGTCAACTCTCATACTTTAAGAGTGTGTAATCTATGTTTATGATATCTCTCACAAACATAGGAAATTAGGCCCAAAAAGGAGAAAAAAGCATTTTTATTAGATACTCAGAACGCTCAAAAGGACATGTGTTCATTGGTGAACAAGGTAATGGAGGTGTAACTGAATTTAAATCACGAGATGTAACATTATTTGAGAATGATTTTTCAAAGCAAGGAGAAATAGGTAAAGACCTATTGTTATATGAGACACTTGATCAGAATAATTCGATTGAAGGAGAAATTAATATGATTATTCTGCAAGAGGAAGAAGAGCCAAAGAATGTAAATGAGGCTCTTGCTGGCCCTGTTAAAGAAGAATGGATGAAAGTAATGAAAGAAGAAATAGCTTCTTTAAGCTCTAATCAAGTATGGGACTTGGTTGACCTCCCTGAAGGGCGCAAAGCAATTGGGAACAAGTAGGTTCTCAAAATAAAGTGAAAAGCTGATGGTAGTATTGAAAGATACAAGGCCTGCCGTATAGCAAAAGGATATACACAACATAAGGGAGTTAATTACGAGGAAACTTATTCACCTGTTATGAAGTTTGCTTCAATTTGTCTTATTTTGGCTATAGTAGCCAATATGGATCTTGAATTACATCAAATGGATGTAAAAATTGCTTTTTTCAGTGGAGAAATAGAGGAAGAAATATATATGGAACAATCTAAAGGTTTTATCAAGGCAGGTCAAGAAAATAGAGTATGTCGGTTATTAAAATCAATTTATGGCCTGAAGCAGTCTTCAAGACAATGGTACATTTGTTTTCATAACGTAATCATTTCGTATGATCTTCAAATGATCGATGAAGACCATTATGTGTATGTTAAGAGATCCAAAGATAAATTTGTGAATTTATCTTTATACGTAGATTATATATTGATTGCTTGTAATGACTGTGTGTTCCTTACGCAAATTAATAATTGGTTATCATCTAAATTTGAAATGAAAGGCATGGGTGAAGCGGTATATATTTTTGGAGTCAAGATTTCAAAAGATTGTCTGAAGAGATTGTTATCACTTTCACAAGTGATGTACAATCTAAGAATTCTTGATCGATTCTGTATGCAAGATTCAAAACCAATTGATAATCCTATTGCTAAAAACAAAGGCATTATTAAGAGGAATTGCCTATCAACACCACAAAAATGGGAACAATTGAAGAATGTTCCCTATTCTAGTATAGTTGGAAGTCTTATATATGCAATGATGTGTACAAGACTAGATATTTTTCACGTTATTGGGATGGTAAGCATATATCAATCTAATTCAGGCTAAGCACATTGGAAAGCAGTAAAGAGAATATTGAGGTATCTAAAGGAAACTATGAACTATGCAATGATCTACATATACAAGGGTATATAGATGTAGACTGGGGAAGAGATTTAGATGAAAGAAAATCTACCTCAAGATATGTATTCTTACTAAGCAATGGAGCAATATCATAACAAAGTAAGAAACAATCTTGCGTTGCATTATCTACAATGGAAGCTGAATTTATAGCATTCTCATCTCCAATATAAGAGGCTGTATGGCTTCATCAATTCTTAGTGCATTTATGAGTTACTAAAAATAAAATTAATCCAGTAACCATTAACTGTGATAGTTAAGCCGCAATCACTTATACTAAAGGACCTAAATTTCATTGTAAAACAAAGCATATAGATACCAAGTATAATTATGTGAAAGATATAGTTTCACGAATAGAAGTGAACATAAAATATATATCTACATGAGATATGATGGCAGACCTAATGACAAAGCCAATTTCCAGAGATGTTTTCATTAGGCATGTAAAGTCACTAGGACTATGTACTTATAAATATTTCTCTGTGTATGTTCACTTATTATAATGTCATATTTTGGATATTATGTATGATGAAGATTATACATTGTGTATCATTTGATTCATGAATATATGTGTTTTGCATAAATATATTTTAGGATGAATCACAAGTACATAAGATGGATTAGAGATTGACCCTCTCACACGGGAAATCACCTCTAGTGTTTATGCTCGCTAGAGATGAGGCATGTTTAAAGTTTATTATCTTGGTGATAATTGAGAGCGAGAAACTTAAACCATAAATGCTGCAAGGAAATTAGCTCAAAGTGATTTAATGATCACTATATTTATCTTATGCTGCTAGATGAGAGTTTTGAACAAGTTTTGAGTAGATAAGTGAACTCAAGTAAACTTTAAGTATGTGTGAACTATCATCTGTACGGTATTTCTTGAATAAAAGATGTTCAAGTTAAACGAAGTGGGTAAATATCGTAGCACATGACTTATACCATGTGTGCAAAATCGGCCACAAAAGGGATTAATGTAAGTCTCAAGATCTCATCTTACATTGTGTAAGACCCTTAAGACTGAGAAGAACCTCATCATATACCCTTATGACTCTTGCTTCATTTTTTAGAGTTAAATTTAAGGTTTGCTACTTTAGGTCATTACCAAAAGTTCATGTAAGATGCAATCCTATGGAATAATTCTAATAAAGCAAATTAAATTTAATTCAAAAGAGAATTGAGAATAGAGGAAGGTCATTTATTTAGATCATTGACATGCATGAAAAATATTCATAGATGGCCTTCGTCTCTTTAGTAGAGAAGTTGAGTACAGTCATGAAACAAGAAAAATAAATGAGATCAAAGGAAAGTGAAAATGTGAGATATGACCTAGGGTATAGCATACAATGTCTACTTAAGGACACATAAGTCCTAGGATCAATTTGTTAATCGAGATGTCATATACTTCTAACAAATATATGACAATGTGCTCTCGTCGTATGCTGATCACATTGGTTATTGAACAAATATGAGAACTGCGGAGTTTGCTTTTAATTAGATTAAAACCCATCATTTGTGAATGGGAGATAATGAATCACATACACCCATGAGGTGTATTATGGTCACTATTTGTTAAATAACTACCAAAGGTAGTTAAAGCTTTTGAGTTTAAAACCAAATACGGAAAGATAAGTTGTACATCCTTTTAAAAAAATTCTGAATAAGAATATCTGTAGAAAGTCATTCTTTAACCAGTAGAACTACAACAATAATCCAAGTACGTGATTGTTGTTTCTTTTGTATGCATATGTAAAGATCTTGTTTAACATGATCTATGTGATTATGTTCTATCTTACTGTTTATTCTAACAATACTATTGATGATGAAGAAAATCTTTAGTTTCCTTGTTTCCAAGTCCTTTAATCCTTCTACATTTAGAGATTTCAAACCTATTACATGTTGCAATTTTCTTAACAAGATTATAGCCAAATTATTGGCTAGAAGAGTGAAGAAGGCATGCTGTAATTTTCTCAACAGGATTATAGCCAAATTATTGACTAGAAAAATGAAGAAGGCACCAAGTCCCATTATAAATCCAGCATAAGTATCTTTCTTCGAAGGGAGGAGCATAGGAGATAATGTTATCCTTACTTAGTTCTTTAAGGGTTATACTAAAAGCAAGTCCTAAGAAATTGTGCTATGAAAATTAACTTGAGCAAAGCTGATGATTTAGTTAGCTAACCTTTTTATTGAACATGTTATATAGAGGTGTTTAATTTCCTTGAGAAATTCAGCAAACGGTTACTCAACTCTGTTACATCTCCATCCTACTATATATTAATTAATGGAGAACTAATAAGATTGTTTAAGAGGCAAAAAAGATTAAGACAAGGGACCCTTATCCCCTTACCTTTTTCTTTTTATTTTTATGGAGTTTTGTTTAAATTATTGGATCATAACATTATGAAGGAGCCAACTTTTAAATTTCACATAAATCCTTAATTTGTTTAAATTAAGGATATCCCACCTTCTATTCACCAATGAATTATGCTTCTATCTAAAGCTCATGATAAATCAGTCCATATAACCTCATGCTTTCTCTCTAATTATTAAAACAAACTCTTGACTTTTGAACATCAAAGAGGTAGAAAAGCCAACACCTAATTGCAAAGAGTGCAAACTACCTAGCTCATTGGCTCGAAGCTCTATCTAGTTTACAAGTTAAATAACCTCCTATTATATACTTGGGATTACCCATAACAACAAGAAGACTATTATTTGGAAAGTGCTGTGCCCTAAGAGAAATAGTGCAGGAGAGAATATCCAACTAGAGTAACAAGTTTCTATCCCTAGTTAGGAGAGTAACATTGATTAAGGTAGTCCTAAATTTGTTGCGTATATATTTGAGCTCACATTTTTTTTCCTAGAAAAAGGAATCACAAAAACTTTGGAGAAAATTTTGCCAAGATTCCTGTGGAAAGGATGTAAGTAGGGTAAGCTACGCAATGATGTGCCTAAATCTTTAGAGCACATCTGCTTTGAGTGTGTTTCCTCTAAAGAAATCTGGGAATTCATTATGTACATCAACCATATCACTTTGTGTTGAAAACGTGCCTTAGATAATTGTTGTAGAATAATTGGTTAATGGACCAAACCTTTAGTATTTTATTCCTTGTTTAAAATAGTTAGTTGAGATGTAGCTAGATATCAGCAAATTTTATTTGATTTTTATTTTTTCAACTCTATATAAACTATGCAGTGCATTGAATAAAGGTGTGCTTTTTTTTTTCAGAAAACATAAAAGCCTGTGTTCTTTTTATCTTCTTCATTTTTGTTGTTAGCCCTCCGTCCATCAAAAAGCAACAAAATGGTATCAGAGCATTTGTCTTGAGGCACTTGTGAGATGAGCGAAACCAAAACACAAACCTGATTTACAACCTAAAATTACAATAAGAATTACAACCATCTTCAAGCAATGGAGATTGAAAAATAACTGTCTCAAGGTGCACCACCAATTTTTGATGGTGAAAACTATCAAGTTTGGGCTATTCGAATGAAAACTCATCTTGATGCTATGGATGTTTAGGAAGTAGTGGAGGAAGACTGTAAAATGCCTCCATTGCCAACAAATCCTACAATGACTCAAATCAAGATGCACAAAGAAAGGAAAAATAGGAAGTCTAAAGTCAAAACCTGCTTGTTTTCTACTATTTCAAACATCGTATTCACAAGAATTATGAATCTAGAGTCAACAAAGGATATTTGGGATTACCTCAAAGAGGGATACCAAGGCAATGAAAGAACAAAGAGCACGCAAGTGCTTAACTTGATCAAAGAATTTGAAATGTTGAAGATGAAAGAGTTAGAAACCATTAAAGGATACTTCGATAAGTTGCTCGGCATAATAGACAAAGTGAGGTTATTAAGTAAGGGTTTTTCTTAGGGACGAATAGTGCAAAAAGTTCTTGTAACCTTATCTGAAAAATATGAATCTAAAATTTTTGCATTGGAAGAAGCTAAAGATCTATCAAGCATGTCTTTGGCAGAATTAGCAAATGCAATACAGGCACAAGAACGAAGGAGGATGATGATAGAAGAAGGAATTATTGAAGGTGCTTTGCTAGCAAAAGAAAAAAATTCAGGAGGAGACAAAAACAAGAGTTTCAACAAGATCAATAATAACAACAACAGAAACAATGGTGATTCATATCCACCATGTCTACATTGCAAAAAAAACAAATCACTCACAAAGAAAATGTTGGTGGATTCCTAATATTAAATGCATAAAATGTGGACAAATTGGACATATGGAGAAGATTTGTAAGTCATGAAATGAAGAGGCAAAAAAACAACTGAGCAACATCAAGAGGATGAATTACTAAGGCAAGGAGGAGTGTTGAAAACGTGCCTTAGATAATTGTTGCAGCATAATTGGACAATGGACCAAATCTTTAGTATTTATTTCTTATTTAAAATAGTTAGTTGAAGTGTAGCTGGATATCAGCAAATTTTATTTGATTTTTATGTTTTCAGCCCTATATAAACTATACAGTGCATTGAATAGAGGTGTGGTCTTTTTAGAAAACATAAAAATCTGTGTTCTTTTTATCTTCTTCATTCCGTTGTTAGCCCTCTGTCCATCAAAAACCAACACTTTGATCTCCGATACCTGGAGAAATTTTCAATGAATGGATGATGGCATTGAGGAGTTTGTTTATCGGAGATAAAATCGTATTAACAATGGCTTTTGGAACTAACCGTACACACTGTGGAAGGAGAAGAATTCCAGACTTTTCAGAGTACTCCGAACCACTATAGAAGTAAGGGATGAAATCACCGAGTAGACGAGGGAACTCATTAGAATAAACAGTAATGCAAGGTGTTGTAGGCAAGAATTGGCACGTGCTCGGAGACTAGAAGTGGAGAAATGGATATTACAACACCTAAAGCAGTCTTAAGGGCCACATAACACCGCACAGTCCAGGGCTTTCTACGCAAGGATCCTAATTAGCTAACTATATATAATCCTTAATTACAAGCAGGGGAGTTAAGCAGCTAATCAAATTCAGGGATGGAAAGCCAAATCATTCACCAGGGAGCCTTCTAGTTCTCCTTCTTCCTCCTTGGAATCCACCTAAAAACAACAGTGCACATGCAAACGCGAAGGAAAACAATTTCCGGAAACACAAAACTCTCACTGATTGTACTATCATGCGTTGTGTTGGGGAATGGTTGAGCTTATCACACACTCAACCTCTGGCAGGAAGCTATCTGGCATGTGCTTCACACTGCTCATCCTGTGAGAAATTGCAAATGGTGCAACGATACAGGGTTAATTGTACAACTGTTATGTCCTCGTAATGCACTGGAATGGCTTGAAGCCTAATGAAATATGTGTTGTTACTTTTGTTGGGCCTGGTTCCTTTATTTTATAATATATAATTCTTCATATTTAAATTTTTTTTAATATTTAAGTTAATTTGGTGGTATGTTTAACTTCTATTTTATTTAAATGTGCTTAAATGCGAATTGCCTTATGTACCATGGTCTTCACTGCCCTTAACTACAAGGTATAATTTATATATAACAATATTTCATAACAAAATAGTAGAGGAAATACATAAGCACTAGAAATTCTCAAACGTCCCACCCGTTAATCTACAATATCGTTAACAAATAATTGAAAGTTCAGCTGGTGACATAAGCAATAGAAATTTACTTAAGGGTGATTGGATGTCGCTTGGGCTGGATTGGCGACATCCTTGGGAATTGGAAGACCTGGTATTGTTGGGAGTGTGGGCTTGGGCAATTCAAGGCAACTTGGGGACTTCTGGCTTTGGAATTTCTGGCAACTCAGGTTTTGGCAAAGTGGGGAGTTCAGGTTTTGGAATTTCTGGTAATGTTGGAATTTCAAATTTAGGAAGTTCTGGCAGTTCAGGTTTTGGTAAAGTTGGGAATTCGGGTTTTGGAAGTTCCGGTAACTCAGGCTTAGGAATTTCTGGTATCTCAACCTTTGGAAGCTCAGGTATCTGTGGCAATGTTGCTTCGAGCAGATTGTGGGTGTTCACCCGGATAGCATATGAGCTCATCAGTGACAAGTTGAGGAGCAGTAGTAGTAAGATTGTGGATGGGAAGCGAAGAATGGCCATAACTTGGAGCAGAAGATGGAGGAGAGAACTGCAACTTGATGAAATATTGATAATAGTGTTTCTTGTGATTGCTGTTAGTACCAATTGTGGTGGGCTTTTATTGATTTGGTAGGTGGAAAATGGTAGAGACCAAATGTAGGTTGGTAAGAATTTTGTTCGCTGTTAGCTCAACTCCTCACACCATTTGTATCAGCTTTTGGGGTTTACGTGGAGTTTAAGTCGATTCTTTTGTTCTGCGGTATAGCTACTTTATTTGTCTATAGTTCCATATATATGTAATTAGGTGGACTCCTACAAACTAATTAAGTTGTCGTGACAGTTGCTAATTTCCAATCAGTTTGTGCATACAAAATAGGCATGTCTATCAATACTTGTACTGGAACTATCTACTTTATGACCCAATGCTTGAAGGTATTGTAGTTTTAAGAATAACTATTATATTTTAATACAATAACTAATCATGGGCCGGTGATTCATCAAATACCCTCTTAAATTTTACCATATAAGCGAGTTATCAAAGATGGGACTTGATTTCTCTATGGAGCTAAGTTAGTGCCCTCGTTGATCAGCAAATTTTGCAGCAACACGTATAGGCCTCTAAATAGAGATTATTTCTAACAATTTTTTTCTCGTTTGAGATGAAAATACTTGTCTATTACTAACTATATTTATCCATCTGTCAACAAGCTTCAAGAACTTCTAAAACCAAAAACTTTCTTGTTGATTTTGACATAAAAACTTGTGGAAAATCATAAAACATTTTGTTGATAGGAGTACTGCTTCATAGATAGCTAGTATTCCATAAAAAGGGCTTCACCAAATAGTTAAGCACCTTTACCATTACAACAAAGCAGAAAATTGGCTAAAAGTAAAAAACGTCACCTACAATTATTTGTGACAATTTCATGTCATTGCATAGAACGTAGTTACTTTCCATGGCTGAAAATTATAAGTGACATTTCTAAAAATCCATAAAAAGTTTTTTAGCTAAAATATTAAAAAAAAACGTAGCTAAAAATTGAATGTTGGTGGGTAAAAAATTGGCCAAATGATTGATAATAAAACTAAAACATAAACCCCAAGGCACAGGTGAGTTGGTAAGGAGTTTTCTTGGCTTAAGTGAGGTCACGGGTTCGAATCCTTCTCATGTATGCAGACGTTTAAAACTTAGGATCAGAGCTTTATCTCCCACAAGAGACCTACCCGGCTCGAACAAAAATTAGTCTGAGTGTGGATGACTTAAAGGTGTCTTCTCATAATTGGAACCCTCCTAAGATACCTCGTGGGCAATAAAAAAAAACCATAGCCAACAATTTTTGGCTGTGTTCCTCTCTTTGTAGCTATATAGTATTAACTATGTTTTTCATAATGTAGCCAAATGTTATTTGCTATGTTTTTCATAACATTGTCAAATTTTATTTTTTGCATTTTCCATCACATAGTCAAATATTATTTGCTACGCTTTTTATAACGTAGACAAATGTTATTTATTATGGTTTTAGTAATGCTACGACATATTATTTGTTACATTTTTAATATATGATATTAAACAATATATTTTGTATATAAAATATCGACATATTTTTATTGTGAATTATTTGTTAATTATATAAAATTAAATCGCAAAAAATATTATTGATTCAAAATGTTAAGCTTTGAATACAAAAGGTAAAATTATATAAATATCATCAAACTATATCAACCAAAAGAATATAATATTAAAGGATGACCATTTGTTCATATATAAAATATTAATGACAACTTCAACAAAAATAAACAATTCATTTGAAAAATTAGAATATATATGATATACTAAAAGTAATGGTTAGATTATAAAAATACTAGAGCACATTCTGAATAACTACCTAGTGTTATCCAAGTCTACAAACATGTAATCATCCAAAAAGTTAGTAATTAAATCTACTAAAAATATTGTGATAGTATTGATACAGTAAGTATTTGGTTTTGATCAAAGTAAACATCATGTAACTTTACCATTCATAACATAATTAGTCAACAGTTGCATCTTCTTCCGTTCCATATTTTTGAGAAAAAAATTAAAATTAAATTACAGTACATACATGAACTGATAAAAAATTATAAAAGATAGAATTAATACCCTTCAGTGTCTTCTTCATTTCTATCATAATTCAAGCCAAGTAATCTTTTAAATAACGTAACATGGTTTACTAATTTTGCTCGATTTTCTTGTCCTGATTACTTCAACTTGTAACGCATCCTTAAGCTTATTGTTTTCCTCTTGAAGGTGTTCAATTATTGTTTTATATGTTGAAGTTGAAACATTTGGCTTGGATAGCCAAGGCATTTCACAAATGTATTCCACACTAAACTCATTTCCCTCAGATATAGACTTTCCTAATAACCCTTTCATCTATTTTAAATTTAAAAAAATATTCAATCCACATATTACTATTTACTAATACATTAATGAATGAACAAAAATATTTGACAAACTTTTATATTACATAGTTGTTTTCGGCTTCTTCTGACACCGATCCTTTTTCTTCCTTATTGTGAGTAGCTTTATATAATGTGATCTTATCATACTCTTGCCCATGTAGCTCCTTCTCAGTCTATTTTATGAAAAAAGGAACAATAAATAATGTAGTGTTTATTGATTTAAGTATAACTTGCAAAGATCTTATATATTCATTTTGAACAACTACAAATGATTTTGACACTTGATTATGATGTGTTTTCATTTTTAATCTACTAACCCTTGCCTTCTCACAATTTTCTTAAATTAAGAAAAAAAAAACCATAACTTAGTTGTTAAATCATCTAACAAGATTAATGTAGGTAAATGTGAAGAAAAATAACAAACCTAAACTTTTAGGTCAGCCCCTTAATCACACAAACTCTTCCAATATTCTTTAGACATTTATTTGAGAACATGGCTTCATGCCTCTACATTAGAAGGAAAATATTTATAATACTTATGCAACTTAAAATGATTATCCCTGGTCCTTTGTTTCAATGATGAAGTAACATAGTTTAAAATATTTAGGTTCTCAAGATCCACAATTTTCAATTTCAATTGTTAACAGCAAGTAAAAATCTAATTAATCTCAAAATCATTTGAGACAATATTGCATAAAGTTAAAGATTTTGTATAATCCCCAACTTTTTCTAAAACATTTTCTTCAAATCCTTAATTTGTTTCTTATAAGGAATCATGTTCTCGCAATAATCCCCACTCATTTTACAATTTTGCAAATTAGGTCTTGTCTATATGATGACCTTGTTTAGTATCAACATGTATTGATAACTTACAATTCATTATAACATTTATTCATAGCAATTCACAACCTCTAGTTTGACCTCTACTGCTTTTTCTAATACTAGCATTGGAAACTAACAACAAATGAATAATGATAAGGAAATATTAGAATACATAAATATATATTTAAGCATAAGTCTAAATAAATATATTAAAATTAACAAACCTATACTAATAACTTCATTATTGTTTGAGGCAAAATGAAGTTTTTGTGTATAATTGAAGGTAGAATATAATTATTGCTTTGTTGTGGAAATATATTAGAAGAAGCCTTATTCCCTATTTCTTGTGGAAAAAAAAAGAATAGGATAAGAAAAAGATAGAAATTTGAATATATATATAGGTATAGAAATTTTAAACCTGCATGACTAATGTCATTGTTGTTTGAGATAGAATGTTGTTATTAGCTAGTAATTGAATTTCTAGCACCAACTGATTGATCTAGTTAAAGTTGCACATCCATTCGCTTTACAATTTGCATAGCTGCCACCTTCTTCCCTTTATTGCCACCTTCAATCATCATAATGAAGATCCATTCAATCATCAACATTACTCAAATTAGTAAGATAAATGTTATTAACATTACAATAACCAATAGAAAACTAACTTTTATGATATATTAATCACATTAACAAAATAATTGTTACCAATATTACAATAAGACAATGAAATGACCAGTTTTTTTATACCTGCAAGCATCAAAATCAAGATCTTCAAAATCATCGTTATTATTTGCATTATGATTTGACTCTTTACTACTATTATATTGACCAAAGTATCATCATTGTCATATAATTCATCCTCAATATAGTCATCATTCCTTTCTACAGTAAGATTGCCTTGCACTTTGGTTGCTTATAATTTATGGGGATCAATATCTCTTATATGGAATGAGAATATATCCTCATCTTCAATTTCGAGAGCTACATTCTTCAACTGCGATTCAGTCTCTTGATATACTTTATCACCATCTTCACCCATTGGACCATTTTCCCTTTCACAGAAATCAAAAAGATTTCGGTGTTGAAACTTTTACACAACTTTCCAATTTTTGCCCAATACAATGTCAATGAGAAAGAATACTTGTTTATCTTGACTTGCACCAATATTAAACCACTTGCACTTAAAATAGAACAACCTTTTTATCCTTGATATAATGTAACTCAATTATTCAAAGATAACACTCTAGAAGTCAATAAAATTACCCTCATATTAGCCCTCAACAAAACCCCACAACTTTGGCTTCTAAGGCCACTGCCATGCTCTTTTATAAAAATCTAACTTTATTAACAATGCAACATATATATTTTTCACACATATATAATTTAATAATTAATATATGTCAGTATTTTTTGCAATGTTAGAGTTTTCTACTTCTGATAGAGAAGATTACAAAATTTGGTTTCTAAAAATGAACAAATTTTTTGCTAGATAAAACACTAATAGAGTTGAAAGTTGGAATAACAACCGTGCATTTGATAGGGGAAGCTTTGTCTTGTCACTAATTGTATTTAAAGAATAGGATGTCAATAGAACCATTGAGTTGGGGAGAATATTTGATTGCTTTAGAGTAGAGATTTAGAGGCTTGTTGTTTGATGATCCTATTGGTGAATTGAAGGAACTTAAACAAACCACTACCATGAAGGACTATTGCACTAAGTTTGATGTCATGTCACACAAATTGGTAATGCCGGAAACATATTTAGTGAGTCTATTTTTGAAAAGGTTGAAACTAAAAATAGAATATTTGATCAAGTTTTTCAATCCTATAACCTTACAATAGGAATATGAAGCAGACAAGAAACAAGAACTATTATTCCAAAACAAGAACTAATGTTCTAGCATTGTATGGGAGTATACAAGGGACAGTGGAGAAGCCGACAGACATTAGTTGGAGGAGGTACTATTGTTAAGAAAAGCTAAAAAAAGGGTTGTTACCAAGCTAGCAATGGTGAGTTCTGAAGTTAAAAATGCAAAGGCCACTAGCAGTAAGGAGATTGATGAACATAAAGCCAAAGGTTTATATTTTTAGTGTGACGATAAATTTACTCCAGGACATAAATGCAAAAAGAGGCAATTCTAGATGTATGTAGTTTAGGTAAAGGATGAGCATGTTCAGGAGGATGAAGAAAAAGTTATAGAATCTTCTTATATCATATCAATGTAGGCCATAAAAGGTATAAGTGAGGTAGAATATAAGAAGATGCAAGTGAAGGGCATTTTTAATAGTAAATTAATCACATAATAGTAGATGGGGGAAGTATATATAATTTTATTAATTAGTCATCAGTTAAAAAAAGGGGACGGAAAAATAAATAATATTGAATCGATGATGATTATAATTGTTGGAGGATTAAAACTTTGGTGCACTTAAGTTTATAGGAATATTTAGTGGATGATTAATGGTCATTCTTTTCATTTTGACACAATGATCATTAAGATTGGAGCAAATGACTTAGTATTGGGGGTATAATGGCTGAGCACTTTAAATGACATAACAAGCAACTAAAAGGAAAATCAAACGTGATATTGTATGCCAATTTTTACTACTAAGTCAAGAATAATCAAATAAATATGGATAGTTAATTAGTCGTGCAAGATTGAATATAACTGAGATGAGTGAAATAAGTTGTATTTGCCAAAGAACAAAGAATTGCTGCAAAAATTGCTGCAGCAATATACATGTGTCTTTGAAGAAGCAATATACATGTGTCTTTGAAGAACCAATAGGATTGGCACCAAAGAAGAAGCATGATCATCAAAAATTACTAAAAGAAGGGACTAAGGTTATGAATAAGAGACCATATCAATATGTGGGAGAACATAAAAGGGCCATCGAAGAATTAATACATGATATGTTGAAACAAGGAATCATTCAAGAAAGTATCAACCCATTTCATCACCAATGGTATTATTAAAAAATTACACATGGAGATTATATGTTGATTATAGGACTCTCAATCTCTTCACCGTTAATGATAATTTTCCTATTACACTTATAGAAGAACTTAGAGATGAGTTAGAAGGAGTTTGTTATTTTTCCAAGCTTGAACTAAGGCTAGTTATGATCAAATTCATATGTTTGAAGGGGATGCAAAGAAGATAGGTTTTAAAACCCACAAAAGTCATTATGACTTCTTTATTATGCCTTTTGGCTTAACCAATTCTCTAGAAAATTTTTTGAGCCTCATAGACTCTATTTTCAAGTCATAGTTGAGCAAATTTGTACTTGTTGGACCCCGAACTTTTGATGATAATTAGAAATATTAAAATGAATATTAATGAGAAAGAAATTGGTGAGAATGAGAATGAATTTAAGGAAATTTGATGAAATTAAGAAAATTTTATGAGAAAAGAATTGTTAATTTTGAGGACTTTGATATTTGAGTGAACTTATATGGATTATGAGAAGAAAGTGGATGAGTTGATTGAAATGAA
>JANZLD010000236.1:67166107-67182202 GCA_026413575.1 Erythroxylum carthagenense
TGTAGAATTAGATCTCTGTAATCCCTGACTTGTAGGGATTACTATAATATATATACAGGCTTAGTAACAGAAAAAAAATAACGATGAATGCAATACAATTTTTTCCTCTTCTACATGTGTTAACAATATTCATTCCAATTTTTATTCTCATTGTCTTCTGTGTGAATCGAGTGCCTCCTAAAATATTTTATGATAAAATACAAAAAGGTGAAATCTTCTCCGGTTAAGAACTGGAGACAAGGAATATTGTTAAATCAAGAATTTCCAATATGTTAGTTATTATATGATGGTTTTATTTCCTTTTTTAATTCTCTAGTCATTCCCTCCGTTCTCATTTCTTGTAATTTTTTTTTCTCCGTTCTCATGGCTTGTCTAGCTGTCTATTCAGCAAGATCGAAACTTGTCGTTCACATTGTTTCCTCCGTCAATGTTGGAGGCAAACAAGTGCTTCCTAGATCCACCGGACCTTTTGTATTAAACACCCTTTGTTCTTACAGGACATGCCTGTCCACTTCTTTCCTATATTTGACATCCCAAATAACAGAACTTTATCTTTCTGCGTTCTCTCCTTTCTCTCATGGCAAGTCTTGCCCCAGCAAATCTCTATGTTTTCAAGGATCCTTCTTTCTATGTACCGTCCACCTCATCCCCGGATCTTTCTAGACCTTCGGTCTTAAGGACCCGAAATGTAATCTCTGTTATTCTCTCCGCCTCAATCTGACCGTCTCCACCCTGCATTTTTGTGTCATTTTGCTTCTGATGTCTTTTTCGCTTTCATATGACGCAGATCGTCTGTTCCAAGGCGGTTTCAGGAGAAATTAACCAGACCCATTTAAGATTTCGATCACCTTCCAAGTAAATATCTCTTCTTTATCCTTCCCATGTTGCTCATAATCCTCTGTTTTGTTGTCAAAATAATTCGTGCTATGATGCTTTCTTAAGATGGGAATCTTGCGAATTTTGTTAATCTTATTTAATTATCCCCTTCTGATGCTTAATTTGGTTTAGATATAGTCGTTACAGAGGCTTTTCTTTGTCCAGTCATCCAGTGTTTCCCTTTTGAGGGGTAATTTCACCTTAATGTCCTGAATGATTCTTTACCCCTTGAAGCGGTCGCCAACTTGCCATGTGTATGATTATGCTCAAATCAAGATCTTCCCGATTTGTGTCCACATGAGCTGTTATTTAGGCAACTGTTTATAGATATTTGAAGTGTAAAAGTGCATTTAATTCGTGCAGAAAAATTTTCAATTACAATTTTACTTATTGATTGATGCTGTTATGATCTGCATTTAATGCCCATGGTAAGCACAAGTTTACAACTTGGTAAGACGAAAAAAAAAAAGGATTTTCTTCCTTGTAGATTCAAAACTACTCTTCGGCATGATATATATTTAAGGGAGTGCTGAAAACATCATTGTCTAATGCCTTTCTTATTCTACTTGGACTGGGAAAATCTTTAGGAAAATGACAACACTGAATCATTCCAGATCGAGCCTAGAAGATAAACATACTTCGTGTCGATGTATATTACAACGAAAATGATGTCTATTTTTGCTAATTTCTTGTCAGGAGAAACTTAAAACTTCAAGCTTCTGTGGAGCCTTCAAAACTGTCCAAGGAACTTAACAATGAGAAATTGGAAACTGCTACAGCAACAGAGGGTGGTTCTGATTTATTTGATGAGATAAAGCAACGTTTTCTTAATTTCAAAAAGCATGTTTATATGTAAGGAATGAAAGTTCTGGTGCTATGTGGCTTAGCTGTAATATATAGTTATCAAATCCTCTATCTGATAAAATTTCAAACAGGGAAAACTTGGAGCACTTTGACAAGCTTGCCAATGCTCAAGCACCAGAGGTGATGATGTTTTCCCTTGTTTTTGTTTATTATTCTTTTGTGTCTACACTCCTTTGGAGACTTCTTGAATTTTAACAGCAATTCAATAGATAATAATTCAGATGTGTGGAGAAGTGATTTTCAACATTGTCTAACAATATTAATCTCAGTTTATGGTGGTCGCCTGTGCTGACTCTAGAGTTTGCCCTTCAAGCATTCTGGGATTCCAACCAGGAGAAGCTTTTGTAGTCCGCAATGTTGCAAATATGGTGCCTCCATATGAGGTATATGATTTTTTGAATCTGAAGCATCCTTGTCTTTATTTCTGCTTCATAGCGAGTATTGATGCTTTGGAGTGAATACATGGACGACAATAATTTAAAAGTAGAGTTACTTTTACAATTTTATGTGCAGAGTGGACCATCAGAAACAAATGCTGCTCTAGAATTTGCTGTAAATTCTCTTAAAGTAAGTTATTCATCTCTTCTTCTTTTTTTGATCTAGAAGTACAATATCCATCGACTATTTCCTGATAATAAGGGAAAAGACGGTGTGAATGATGATGATGATGGCTCCATGAACTCTTAATCTTATAAAAATTTATGCTTAGAATAAAATTATGGAAATGCTTAGATGAATTTGTAATTTTAGTCTTGAATATTAAAACACTATCATTGAATATATCTACCTACCTTGCCATCATTTTGGTTTTGTAAATACTGAACCATGTGAATGAATACTAAAGCACACAATTTTCTTGGCGGAACTATAATGATTTTCATGCAGGTCAAAAACATTTTAGTCATTGGCCACAGCAAGTGCGGAGGCATTCGTGCACTAATGAGTATGCATGATGATGTAGAAACAAGGTGATTGAGATATTTTCATTTCTAGTTTTATAATGATATATTGCCATTATTCTCATGAAAGTTGCTGACAGATTTGGTTTTCAATGCCATTTTCATTATTGTTTTCAGTAGCTTCATTGGTAGTTGGGTTGCGGTTGGGATGAATGCAAGAGTGAGAACGAAAGCTGCTACAACCCGTCTTAGCTTTGATCGGCAGTGCAGCCACTGTGAGAAGGTGATTCATTTATATGTTTGTTTTGGGAGTTGACATTTTCAAAGTTGCATATTTTTTCCTTGCGCTAACAAGTATAGGCCAACTTTACATTGTTATCCTAATCTATATAACCATGGTTTCCTAGGATTACGTCCATTTAATCAGTATGAGCCACCGTTTATGGATTCTTCTTTAGCTTGACGGTTTTATAGGTTTGATAGTGCATATTGGGAATTTTCTTTTCCTCTTTTCATTATTTGGGTTGAGGGTTTTTCACATGCAAAGGGAATGCAGAGCAATGATATGACTAAGAAATGTTTTGCTCATCCACAATGTAACACTGCTAATTGTGGGTTACATTGACTTTTCTGCCTGTCTTCTGTAGTAAAAGATCCGAACAGCTCTAGTCAATGCCAGTGATGGGTCATTAATTAGCAGGCTGAACTCCTTTAAAGAGGGGTTCAATCCATCACTTAACAAAGGCACTATCTTGCTGCATTTCATTTCCTCCTTAAATCCAAATATTTGGCTTTTTAAACGTAGTTGGCAGTAAGCTGGTGGGTGAAGAAGTGTATTGATGACTTGCTATCCTTTAAAAAAATGGCAATGTGCTTTCACCTTTCAATTGAAAGTAGCTGAGTGGAATTATTTTGTTCCTTCATTGTTTCTGCAGGAATCTGTAAACTGTTCCTTGGTAAACCTACTAAGTTATCCATGGATAGAAGAAAAAGTAAGGGGTGGGGAACTCTCTATTCATGGTAGCTACTATGACTTCACTGAATGTACATTTGAGAAATGGACACTAGACTACAAGGAAAGTAATTTCGAGGAAGGTGGAAAAATTGCAGTAAAGAACAGAGCATTTTGGTGTTGAATAGTACATATTTCTTTTGTGTTATGTGCCAGTATGTGCATCTTTACATGTGTATAGATTGAAGACAGCAAATAAGGTTGTTCCTCAGATCCCTGGGAATGACTATGTTGTATCGTATTGTCATTTATTTTTGTATGATACTAGACTTTGGAACTCTTCCCTTGCTTCAGTGTATGGTTGATTGTTTGTGAACCGTAAGTGCACGGTTGTTGAAGTGAGTAATAAATCGATAAGAACCGAGTCGTGTTCACAGGGATTATGAGAAAGTTTAAATTTATACTAGCTGACAGTGTTTGAAATCGAGTTGAGTAAAATTTTAAGAAATTTAAAAGCAATGTAAAGATTTTTTTTAACAAAAATTAAATAAATTTCTGAACAATTGCCCAATTCAATACGACCAAAATAATTATGAATATGATAAATTTATGCATTAACTAATTAATAAAAGATTGCAACAATTGACTAATTAAAAGTATGTACTTCAATGGGAAATTACTCTCTTAAAGAATGATATTTTTGTCAACTTTAATATTAAATTAACTATCCTCTGCAACTGAAATATCCTAATCTTGTAGGTGAATTTTAAGAGTAATTAATCCTCTTTTTTCAAAGATGAATTAATTTACCTATTCTAGACGTCACTTAGTAATCCCTTACTTAAGTTCTTCCTAGAATTTTTCAAGTTTCAAATCTTCAAATTTCACCTCCTAAATTTCTTATATCTCTCAACTCACAAGAATAGTATAGTAGAAATTTCCTTTGATCTTCTAGCAAAAATTCTATTTTTTCAAAGGCAAATTTATACCAAGGTAATTTCCAATAATCCAAAGGAATAACAAATAAATTCAAGGAAAAATCAACACGTATATAAATTTTCAGTCATGAATTCCAATAAAATTCAAAATTAAAGCATCAACAAAAATATCAAATCCTTAAGAGAAACTCATGACGGAAACTTATGACAAATCATCATGTCAAGCAGTCCACAAGCATACAGCCTAGATAAACTCATGACAGAATCAATTAAAAATAAGGAACAAAGCTCTCCAAACTCCTTTGCGTGGTTGCTTCTTTGGAGGTGAATAGTGATGGAGGCTACGATGTTTGTGGTGTGTGCTGCGTTGATGGAGAGTTGATGGAGGCTGAGTGATGCGTAAATCCTTGGCTGGTTGGTGGAAGCAGTTGCATGGAAGTTGTTAGATATTGGTCCCTCTCACATGGAGGGACTCCATATTCTAAAATTGCAGCACCGATTCTACTTTAGTTGAATAAATGGAAGAAGACAGCTGCAAAGGCAACCGTCTCATATGGTGGAGTGCCTATATAAGGCACTCCCTTTGCAACCGTCTCATATGGTGGAGTGCCTATATAAGGCACTCCCTACTTCACACAAAAACACAGAAAAATAGAGAGCAAAACCAGAGCAAAATAATGCTTTGAAGTTAGGAAAAATTTTCCTAGAGGGTTGGTGAGTGACAAAATAGTGAGGTTGGTATTTTTAGGTTGGGAAATACCTTGTGAATCACTATTTTAATTTTATCTCTGTATACCTACTATTTATAATAGTAGAAAAATTATTCTGAGTTTTGTCTGTAGACGTAGCCCAAAGTTAAGGGTAAATCACGTTAAATATTCTATGTCTATTTTGTTTATTTTATTTTTTCTTTTCACAAAATACACCCGTTGCGCCCAGTAAGTGGTATCAAAGCTGTGTTTTCATTGAAGGTATTTTTTTTTTAAAGAAGCATATCACCAGGAAGACAAAATTACAACGAATTTTTTGGCGTGATCCTTTCAAAAAGTTGACATAAAACGACAAAGGTGATGAATAGTACTCTTAAGTTGTTTTTAATAAATTTACAAGGTGACGGCACTGTGCAGTAATAGTAACTGGGTCCTACGGCACTATTTGTTGTACTATTCACAAGTTACTATTTACCGGATCCCGTGGCACTATTCTAGTGGGGTCCAACGATACTATTCCGGTGAGCACTATTCACAAGTTACTATTTACCGAGTCCCACGGTATTATTCCAGTGAGGTCTGACGACATTATTCCAATCCTGTGGTGAAAATTTAGAAGATATCTTTTCTGCCAAATTTTGATGTCCTAGTTTCATCTTGGAGGTCAATTTTCTCAAATTTGACTTAATTTGACAAATAGAGGTGAAGACAAGCAAAATGATCAATTTAAACAGTATTAACTACCGTATATGGCGAACCAAGATAAAGAATCTCTTGATGATTACGAAGATGCATTTGTCGGTATTATTGACAACTAAACCGGAGGAGATGTCCAACGAAGATTGAAAGTTTGAGCATGAACGAGCGTGTGGTTATATTCGACAATTTGTTAATGATAATATGTATAATTACATTTGTAACGAGACTTATACAAGAACGCTGTGGAATAAGCTGGAACAGTTGTATGCTTCAAAGACCGACAACAAAAAATTATTTTATTTGACAAAATTGATGCAGTAAAATACCAGAAGGGTACTTCTGTAATTGATCATTTAAATAATATGGGAGGGATGATTGATCAGTTATCAAAGATGGGCATAAAGATTGACAACAAGGTGATTGCTCTAATGGTGCTAGCTTCATTATTAGAGTCTTGGGAGACTTTGAAGGTGTCTTTGACAAATACTGCACCAAATGGCGTATTAAATATAGAGTCTATTAAAAGCAGTATACTAAATGAAGAGATGAGACTTAAATCACAGTCTGCAGACTCTTCATCACATTCAGATGTTCTGCTTACAGAAAATAGAGGAACGAGTCAATCCAGAGGTCCAAAGTCCAGAGACAAGAGCAGAGGAAAGTCAAACAGATATGCAAATATGAAATGTCATTATTGCAAGAAGAAGGGCCACATCATGAAATTTTGCCGAAAGTTGAAGAAGGAAAAAAGCAAAGATGTGAAGAAAGACGAAAGCAGTGATAATGAACAAAGTAACATTGTTGATGTATTCAACCTTGTTATTGATACAGAGATAGTCAACCTAGTGTCGCAAGAAACAAGTTGGATAGTTGACAGTGGAGCTACTATTCATGTTACATCTCACAGACAATTTTGCTCATCCTACACACCTGGAAATTATGGTGTTGTTAAGATGGCAAATGAAAATCTGTCAAATTTTGTTAGCAAAGGAGATGTTTCTTTAGAGACAGTGAATGGTTCAAGACTGTTGCTGAAAGATGTCAGTTACATTCTTAATATGCGTTTGAATTTGATTTCTATAAACATGCTAAATTATGAAGGTTTCCGAAATACTTTTGGAAACAGAAAATGGAAGCTTACTAAGGGCTCCTTAGAAGTAGCCAGAGGTCAGAAGCATTCAAGACTGTATATGATGCAGGCAAAGCTCTCCAGTGATGTTATCAATACAGTGGATAATGATAATATAGTTGATTTGTGGCATAAAAGACTAGGCCACATTGGTGAGAAAGGGATGACTCAGCTTGTAAAAAGGAATATGTTATCTGGTCTAAATCAGATACATCAGAAGAAAAGTTTAGATTGTCTAGCAGGAAAACAAAACAGGGTTTCTTTATAGAATTCTCCTCCATCTAGCATGAAGAATGTCCTAGATCTGATTCACTCAGATTTGTGCGGACCATTGCCAAAGTCACTTCGTAACGCACAGTAATTTGTGACTTTTATTGATGATCATTCCAGGAAAACGTGGGCTTATACTCTGAAGACTAAAGATAAAGTGCTAGATGTGTTCAAACAATTTCACGCCTCAGTTGAGAGACAAACTGGGAAGAAGCTGAAGTGCATTCGGACAGATAATAGCGGAGAGGACATCGGATTATTTGATGCTTACTGTAAAGAGTATGGTATTCGACATCAAATGACACCACCAAAAACACTGCAATTGAATGGCGTAGCTGAGAGGATGAACATGACTTTGGTGGAAAGAGTCAGATGTCTACCTTCACATTCTATTTTGGGGTGAATCTTTACTTGTAGCTGTTTATGCATTAAATCGTTCACCATGTGTTCCTCTCCAGTATGAAGTTCTATAAAAGGTGTGGTCAGGAAAGGATGTTTCCTATGATCATTTGCGGGTCTTTGGTTGCAAGGCCTTTGTCCATATTCCTAAAGATGAAAGGAAAAAGCTTGATGTCAAGACACGACAGTGCGTATTCATTGGCTATGGTCAAGATCAATTTGGCTATAGGTTTTATGATTCGATGCAGAAAAGACTTATCAGGAGTCGTGACGCTGTGTTTATTGAAGATCAAACTATTGAAGATATCAACAAGATGGAGAAGGAAGTTCCAAGCTCCGATAATGACTCAACAAGCTTCCGATTGAATCCTCCAACAGTGGTGCCTAGACAAGTTGGAGTGAAGTGGAGAATGATCAGTTAGAAGCTAATAATGCAAATGCTCCCAATAAAGTTGAACCAGAGGATGATGATGGTATTCACATTCAACCACCAGCACTTAAAGATTCTTCAGTCTCATTACGAAGATCTAGTAGAAATAGATAACCATCTACTAGATATCCAGTTGATCAATATGTAATGCTGACTGATGTGGGAGAACTAGAAAGCTTTGATGAAGCCATGAATGATGAACACAAGAAGAAATGGAAAGAAGCCATGTAAGACAAGATGAAATCCTTACATGAGAATAAAACATTTGAGCTGGTGAAGTTGCCAGAAGGCAAAAGAGCATTGAAAAATAAATGGGTGTTCAGAATCAAGCATGAAGAAAACAACGACCATTCTCGATTCAAAGCAAGATTAGTGGTCAAAGGATTCAGCCAAAAGAAGGGTATTGACTTTGACAAGATATTTTCACCGATGGTAAAAATGACATCCATACGTATAGTGCTAGGACTAGCCGCAAGTTTTAATTTGGAGGTCAAATAAATGGATGTCAAAATTGCCTTCCTACATAGGGATTTGAAAGAAGAGATATACATGGAGCAGCCAGAGGGTTTCGTGAAAAAAGGGAAAGAAGACTATGTTTGTAAACTAAAGAAGAGTATATATCGTCTAAACCAGGCACCAAGACAGTGGTATAAAAAGTTCGAGTCTGTTATAGAGGAGCAAGGCTACAAGAAGACTACTTCAGATCACTGTGTATTTGTGAAGAAATTCTCTAATGATGATTTCATTATTTTATTGTTCTATGTGGATGATATGTTGATTGTTGGTAAAAATATTTCTAGAATCAACAATATGAAGAAACAACTGGATAACTCTCTTGCCATGAAAGACTTGAGATCAGCAAAGCAAATTCTTGGCATGCAGATTATCAGAAATAGAAGTGCCAAGAAACTATGGTTGTCACAAGAGAAGTACATTGATAAAGTACTTCAGATATTCAAACTGGACAAAGCTAAAGCGGTTAGTTTTCCTCTTGCTAATCACTTTAAATTAAGTTCCAAAGAGTGCCCTTCTACAGATGAAGAGAAGGAAGAAATGTCCAAAATTCCACATGCTTCAGTAGTTGGAAGTTTGATTTGTGCCATGGTATGTACATGGCCAGATATTACTCATGCAGTTGGAGTTGTGAGTCGTTTCCTTTCAAATCCTAAAAAGGAACAATGGGTTGCAGTCAAGTAGATTCTCAGGTATCTTCGAGGGTCATCCAAAATATGTTTATGTTTTGGAAGATTTGGAACAGCAGAACCTGTGTTAGCTAGTTACACAGATGCAGATATAGCTGGAGATGTTGACTTAAAAAAGTCTACATCAGGTTACTTGATTACTTTTGTAGGGGAACCTGTGGCATGGCAGTCAAAGTTACAGAAGTGTGTTACACTTTCTACAACTGAATCAGAGTTTATTGTAGCAACAGAAGCCTGTAAGGAGTTGCTATGGATGAAGAAGTTCTTTAATGAACTTGATATCAAGCAAGAATAATATAAGCTATTTTGTGACAGTCAGAGCGCTATTCTTCTTGGTAAGAATGCCTCGTTTCACTCACGATCGAAACACATTGATGTAAGATATCATTGGATCAGAGATGTGATGGAGACGAAATAATTACAGTCAGAAAAGATCCATATTGATGAAAATGGATCAGACATGTTAACCAAGATTCTACCAAAAAGCAAGTTCAAGTATTGTCGATCAATAGCTGGCTTGATAGAGCCCTCCATGTAAGCGAGAGGAGGATATTTGTTATATACGAGTCCCTCTCACATGGAGGGACTCAGAGGGACTCCATATTCTAAAATTACGGCACCGATTTAGTTGAATAAATGGAAGAAGACAGTTGCAAAGGTAGTTGTCTCGTGTGTTGAAGTGCCTATGTAAGGCACTCCTTACTTTACACAAAAACATAGAAAAACAGAGAGCAAAACCAGAGCAAAATAATGCTCTGAAGTTAAGAAAATTTTTCCTAGACGGTTGGCGAGTGATAAAATAGTGAGGTTAGTATTTTTAAGTTAGGAAACACCTTGTGAGCTACTATTTTGGTTTTATCTCTGTATACCTACTATTTGTAATAGTGGAAGAATTATTCTGAGTTTTATCCGTGGACGTAGCTCGAAATTAATGATGAACCACGTTAAATATTTTGTATCCATTTTGCTCATTTTATTTTCCTTTTCACAAAATACACCTGCTATATGCAACAGAAGTTGCTTGCATGAAGAGGATGGCGTTGTTGTTGTTGCGTGCGTGAGTGGAAGTAGAGCTGCTTGGTGGTGAAGTGGTGATGAAGGCTTGCCTTAAGACAGCTTGCGTTGTGGAAGATTGGAGGTGAATCCAAGGAAAGCTGCTGCTTTGGTGAGTTGAGAGAATGAAGTATGAAGGCTTGCATTGGTTGGTGAATGGATGAAGGTTACGTTATTGGATGTGTGGGCTGATTTGGTTGGCTGGTGGATTATGAATTGTGCGTGAGAATGAATGGAGGCTTGGTGGTGAAGTGGTGAAGAAGGCTTGCTTTGTGGAAGATTGGAGCTAGCTGTTTCGGTGGATGGATGGCTTACGGTGGTGGATGAGGGAGCTGGTGGTATTGTGTGTGGATGTTGAAGATTGGAGAGGAATTATCAAGGCTTGTGTGTATGGAGAGGAATTATGTCCCACCTTGGAGTCATGTGTGTTGGCTGGTAAAATGGAGGCTACTTGGTGAGTGGAGACATCTTGGTTGTATTTTTATAGTGGGTGGGGTAAAATGGAAGCAGCTATGTGGATGTGGTAAGGAGCTTGTAAATGGCATGGGTTGCTTTGGTGACTGGGGTATGGAGGGCTGAAATAATTAAAGGTGGGGGCTGAAGCATGGGTTTGTGCATGGAGTAATGAAGTGTGCGGCTGCTTCTTGCTTTATGAGTGCTGCATTAGTGGAGATTTTGGGAGTAAAAAAAATGGAGAGTTGTAAAGAAGTGGGGTTGTGTGTTTACGGAATGGGAGCTAGGTGGGGGTTGATCAATCCTTGACTGGTTGGTATGAATTTTTTAAAGTCAATTTTGACAGTGCATAAAAACTAAACGGTGACGATTTAGTAACTCAAATTTTATCAGTATCTTCGTGTTTGAGTTAGCTTCAATATGAGACTTGAATCACAGGATTTTGCCATCTGAGTCAAAAGTTATGATCAAAACATCGTAGAAAGGTCAGTCTGGCGATACAAAATCTGACGCAAATTTTGAAAAATTATTTCTCCTAAATTCCAACTCAGAAAAATCTGCAATTGGTTCCAAAAAATTCGTCAATGAGTCAAGAATTTAAGTATGAAATTTCAGAATTTTTGGCTAAATCAATCTCGAGATAAAAATCCCACAATTACTAAAGGTCAAGTCTGCCAAAAGCCCAAAAACAGTGCAATTCGAGTCTTTGTTTCATTTATGCATTTTACATCAACGAATATCAAATAATGCTAAAACATGATAAACCAGCTATAGATGAACATAAAATGAACGTAAATGACTCTATATTAAATCCTAAAGATATATAAAAATACGAGTATATCAATAATATTATGAAATCATAAAGTTGTACCAATTGATAGTTCCCACAGAACCTCCCGTCTTCTTTCCCTGAGAGAATTACCAGTATAATTAAACGAAAGCAATTATGTCTCTCTCTTGCTAAATAGGGTGCTTAATCAATGAATTCTGTTATAGGCTTATAGCTGAATAACAAGGGGAGTAAGGAATTTTCAAGAAAGAAAAAGGGACTATGGAACAATTAATTGCTTAAGGAAAACTTATCCCATTATAGGAACTTGATCAATTTACAGCTCTGATCCTTTTTAGCAGAAGCCATTAGCTTTCCTTCTGGTCGTCCGAGTAGGGGATATTCCGTGTCCAAAGCTCAAATTTTTTTATCTTCAAATGTTTATGCACGTCTCCTTTCCATGACTCATAAGCCATAACTATCTCTTCCTATAATCTTGTTCAATAGCTAGTCCGTGCATCTTATTCTGATCTCCATTTAGTTCATGGAGTCCATTCTATATATGTTTGTTCGTTTAACGAATGCAGTTACAGACTTACAGTGCTTAAGATTCTATAAATCCAAGTGACATTGTTGTGGGATATCTTAATGGGAATAGTGAAGTTTGACAAGCAAGAAACTCTTGAGATTCTTTCTCTGGTTCTTTTTTCTTTAAGCCTAAAGGTGCAGTAAATATACATGCAAATGACTCACTAAGAGATAAGAGCGATGAAAAAGTACTTTAGTAAAGGATGTACTAAGAAATTCATTCAAAAGTAGAATCTATGCAAACAGCTCAAATGCCCATTAGTTTCAAATGAACGCAATGACATAAACATGCACTATCCAACTTAAGACGTATAGTCACTTTGCATTATCATTTAGCGACATCCAGGTATAATTGCACTTCATAGTCTCTTCTAGCACGTCTTAGCATGATAAGAAATTGAAATTAATTGTTAATGAGTTCTAGTTTAGGTAACGCGTTCAACCCCCATCTCAAATAACTCAGATACGAGTATTTATGACAAAATGATTTAAAAAGGAAACGCTAATCAAGAGAAGAGAAGAGAGACATTACATGAACTAAGGCTGATAATTGCAATTCTTCAAATTTGATTAAACTACATTCTCAAGAGGGGAAAATGTAAATTATAATTTAGAAAGAACTTCAATTTATCTTAATATAGGCAGAGTGATTGAAGCCTTGTACCTAATTACAAGAGAAGTTTTAAATGAAATCTTTGTTCTTAAATTGTAATAATTAACTTCAAGCATTCGGCTATACAGCAGCTAGCAAAAACAGACTTCCACGACACAAATATTTGGCATGCCTATTTTGCTACATTCGACACCAACTGCTTTGAAAATTGCACCAGCGCCACGAACTCACTGTAAAGCATTCCAACTAATCACAGACGGAAGCATAGACAAGTAACGTAGCTAGACCGTACAACAGAGTAATCGACTAAAATACCCGTGGAAGTGCAATTGGTGAGAAGTTGACCTACCATTGGACAAGATTTCTTACCCTACCATTGGACAAGATTTCTTACCAACTAGCTTTTGATCTCTGCCTTTTTCCACTTCCCATGTCTATAAGAACCCACCATAAGTGGGAAACAGCACAACAATCACAAGAAACACGAATAATTTTGCAATATTCATCAAGTTTCGGTTCTCGCCTCCATCTTCAGTTCCAAGCAATGGCCACTCTTCGCTTCCCATCTATAATCTTACCACTTCTGCTTGTAAACTTATCATTCATGAGCTCACTTGCTATTCGAGTGAGCACTCACAATCTTCTCGAAGCAACACTGCCACAGGTACCTGAGCTTCCGAAGCCCGAGATACCAGCTACTCCTAAAGTTGAAATACCTGAAAGTTTTCCAAAGCCTGAGTTGCCAGAGCTTCCGAAACCTGAACTCCCAAAACTTGAAGTACCGACTTTGCCAAAGCTTGACATACCAGAAATTCCAAAACCTGAAATTCCAACTTTACCAAAACCTGAACTACCAGAGATTCCAAAACCTGAGTTGCCAGAAATTCCAAAGCCAGAAGTCCCCGAGTTACCTGAATTGCCCAAACCCACATTTCCATCAATACCTGGTCTTCCAATTCCCAAGGATGTCATCAATCCAGCTCAGGAGACACCTAAACATCCTTAAGTAACTATAGATATGGCGTTGAGGATTAATTTCTAATACTTCATCGCTTACTTACTGAACTTTCAGTATTTGTTCCTTATATTATGTATTATGGTGTGGAGCTTCAATTTATAGTTCTCCTAGAATGTATGGTTTAATGTACTATTTCTGCCATTATTATATATTTTCTCCACTATTTTATTATTATGAAATATTGTTCAACTTTAGATTATGATAAATAAAATATAAATTAAGCTCATATTAACTTAAATATTTACTTTTACACTTGCTAATTCAAGTATGTAAATTAGATCTTTGTTTTAATCTTTTTCATATACAAAGTTTAATTAAAATTTTATATTCATTAGATGTATTCCATTGTTAATATTAAGTGGTCTTTAGTAATATTAAATTACTTACATTTAAACTGAAAATCAAAGTAAAATTATACTATTTTAAGCATAAATCTTCCTAAACTACCAATCTTTTATAACATTTGTATTTCTTTAATTCACTGTCTTCCTCATAAATTGCCATTACCATATACTAAATTTTAACATAATCAAATTTCCTGTTTTAATATCTTCTACATTACTATAATCAATAAATAACCTTTTGTTAAAACTTAAAAGATATACTGATGGTCGTATCATGAACTTCAAATTCACTGTTACTTACAATAGGACAGGTGGCTTGATGTAATAGGTCCCTCTGTGGTTATGGAGAAGACTAAGAATCTCAAGGTGGCAGTCTAATGACAGGACAATCCTAATTTTATAATAAAGAAGTCGTCAACAAGAGGAGCGGAGTGAGGGCAACAATCCTAATTTTATAATAAAGAACTCAACAACAAGAGGAGCGGAGTGAGGGCAAGGGATAGTCACGAGACATAATAGCAAACGTTAGTGGTGAGCATTATTCGGACCGGCTCGATTATTCGGCCCAGCTCGAATTAATTCGGGTAAAAAAATTTCACATTTAGGGTAATTTGAATAATTCGGGTATTACCCGAATTATTTTCAGGCTAGGATCAGGTAATTTCAAAAAACTTCGGGCCGGCCCAATTACCCGAATTAGGTTATAAAAATACAAAATTTTGGGTTTTTTTTAAAAAAATTATCAAAAAAACAACTTCGGGTAATTCTGGTAAAGCCGAACAAAATTTCGGGTAAGCTCGGGTAAGAAAAAGTTCGGGTTCGGGCCGGGTAAGATGAAAAAAATTCGGGTAATTCGAGCCGGGCCCGAACAGTAAAATTTTGGCCCGAATTACCCGAATGCTCACCCCTAGCAAACGTTAACCTACAGTAACTAAAGTGTAATTTAGTGGCTGTTTGGATGAATTTATATTAATAGAGTTTTTATTAGTTAGAGTTTTTATGAGTAAAATTTTTTTCTTAATAGAGTTTTTTTAAGAAGTCAGTTAACTGTTTGACAGTCAATTAAAAAATGACTTTTTTTTAAAGAACTTTATATAGTAAACTGTTTGACAATCTAGTAATAAAAAATACTTTTAATTTAAACTATATTTTATTTTGTAATAAATATTATTTATGCATATAAATATTATTTAAAGTATATTAAATAATATGCAAAGTACAATATATTAATTATTATATAATTTTAAACTATATAAAACATAAATGAAAATATATCTAACAAAATTTTTTATATGAATTATAATATAAGTAAAACTAATATAAAAAATAAATTTTAAAACATATAAAAAAGCTAAATAATATTATACAACTTTCAAAATAAACGTGAAAATAAGTTTGTAGATATTGTGAAAATTATATGCAAAACATACGGACAAAAAAATAGGCTCATTAATTGATTTGAAAAATCTACTTAAAAATGTCTTTTTAAAACCTTCAAATTTAAACATCTTAAAAAATTATATTTTAACTATAAAAAAAACTATATATGTTAAATATGTGAAAATTTATTTTACAGTCAAAAATTTATTTTTCTTAAAAATAACTTTTGTCATGAAAAAATTGCTCGTGGACTTCCCAAAAGTTCGTACAAGCATGCACTTAATATGGTATGATGTCAGTATCACATTATTAACCAAACGTTTTAGTGGTTGTTTTTTATTCAGATTAACAGAGCCGTGTAGATTGCTCTTGGTTGGGTCGGATATATCGGGCCCAAGTTCGATCTCGTGGTCCGATCGATCAGTCTCACCTCCATAGATTGATTTGGGCTTAATCCACACATCCACAGCCCATTAGCATGAGGAAGCTTCCCATGCACGTACGTAAGA
>JANZLD010000236.1:67411667-67425702 GCA_026413575.1 Erythroxylum carthagenense
CTTTCAATTTTTAACCATTAACTAAACACTAAAATCTCAAATAATTCTATCTTAATGGATTTAATCTATCTAAACCTCAAAAATCATGAAAACTTGCTTAAAGCGAATCGGGGCCCAACATTTAACTTGATAACTTTTCTAATTTTGGATAAATTCACATGTTAATTTTAATTAATTACTATTTCTTGGTCAAAGGGCTAGTTCTTAAGCTCCCTTAGACCCCTAAACAAAAGCTTCGTCACGTGACATTGTAAAACTATAAACATACCCTATGTTAACCCTCAAATAAGTTATAAGAAAGTTGTTCAGGAGAGTACAAAGAGTAATATTCAAAATATGTCACCTACTTGCTTAGATAGAGAAGTTATAGTGGCTTTAAATGTCAAAGTGTTAATGAAATCTTAAACCTCAACAACCTATGGTTAATAGTTAGGCACATAAAATATGAAAAGGGAAAGGTTTACATGGGTTTTACTTTTTTAAAAAAAAACTTTTTTCTCTTTAAGTATTCAAGTGATGTAGGAGCCAAAGATCTTATAGGGGCAGTGCCTTAACACATAAAATTTCCTATTACTTCTTCAACCTTGAAGACCAGGTATTAGTCAAGAGAAAATTAGGTAAGAAAACATACCCTTTTTGGATTAAATTTCACAATGTACCTTTAGAATACTGATCCACTAAGAGCCTAAGCTTGCTTGTAACCTAAATCAAAAAATCAGTGAGAATGGACAAACCCATAGCTTTGAGGAGGAGATGAGGGCTTGTGAGATTTTACGTTAATAATGAACTTTATAAGGTCTACATCATTCCATTCTGATAATGAGACTAGGAGAGTGGAACACTCTAATTGAAGATTTAGTTAAAATTTTGTACCAACAGAAGCCCTCCTTGAAGCTCCAAGGCAAATAGTGGAATGGTATTGGTATTAAATTTGTTTGGGAGATTTTAATGAGCTAAGGGGTTCAATCCTCCAATGAATGAGTTACAGGAGTCTAAAGGAAATGAAGGGCCAACTGAGAAAATGTTGAAAACTCAAAAGAACAAATGGAAAATGATGCTCAAGTGGAAAGTTATGTTGACATCTCCAATAATTAGAGTGGAGAGATAAACAATGACAAATCTAAGAATGAAGATGGGGATTGAATAACAATAGGTAACTATCACTATAGCAGATGAGGTTCAAGATTAATGAGCCTTAAGAATCTATAGACTTGACTAATGCCTCTTCAATAAGAGAAGGAAACAATGTAGGAAACAGTTAGGATTTTAAGTTTGATTGTAGAAGGAAGTCATAGAGAAGAAAAAAGCGTAAGGGACTATGATTAAAACTCATTGAATGTTATTAATTGTATGGAAATTTAGGGTTATAAATTAGCTAAGAAAACCATAAAAGGATATATTTTAGAGAATAAGCCAAGTGAGATTGGTATGCTAGAAACCAAGTTAAGTATGGAGAATTTTTTAAAGCTGAAGTCAATAAGTAACCATTGGGAATTTGTTTCCAATCATTAGTCACATTATCATTGCTTTTGACACTAGAGCAGCAAAAGTGGAGGTCCTCAATACTAGTGATCAATATATGCATTTTTAGTGACTTTATTCCATGAAAGAACCAAACTACCAATCACTTATGTATATGGCTCTAACTATGGTTTTCAAAGAAAATTATTAGGGAACAGTCTTTAAAGGATTCAACAAAATATTTAGGAACTTAAGTATTCTAGTAGACTTTAATAGTGTTATGTTTGCATCAAAAGTAGAAACAGTTGCTTAAGAAGTTTTTCAAGTGATCTAAGAGAGTGTGATGAAGAGTTGAAGGTCTCAAACCTGAAGTTTAAGGGTTGTTATTACTCTTTATGCAATAAACAAGTTTCTACATTAAGTTTTGAGGTTGTCACTACTCTTGAGCAATAAACAAGTCCCTTTCAAGTATTTATGACTTCCTTACCTATAAGGAGACTTCAACTTAATGAGTACATTCCCTTAATCTAGAAGAGACAAAAAAGGCTTATATTATAGTGTAACAAGATGTTGTCTTATATAGGGAGGCTCTAATTGATTAATTTAGTGCTTAGGTTTCTACATGTCTATTGTACTTCTCATTTTACATTTCCATATCTATTATCAAATCAATAGAGAAGCTAATTAGGAGTTCTATGGAATGGAGAAGGGAAAAACTAAGAAAAAGTGAGATGGAGTGAGATTTGTAAACTACTATTAGAAGGGAGCTTAGAAATTATATCAATAAATTTTTCTACCAATCTGTTGATGGAAAAAAGAATATGGAGAATCCTAGTTTAAAAGGAGACGTTATCTACATTCTAAAGGTAAAAGCTTATGAGAAACAAATAATAGAACAACTTTCTCATGTTTCTTTTCCTAGTTCTTAAAATTAAGGGGAAATTTTTCATAAAATATCAAAACTCAAGTTGGGAATAGGAAATCAATATCTCTTTACGTTGATAATTCGTGTTTGACAGTCCCTTTTCATAATAACCAAATATATATGTCACTATTGAATAGATTTCCAAACAACTCTAAGGTGGAAATAGAATTTATGCACATGTTACCAATTTGGAACCCATATATGAGAAAGAAGATGAATATATCATGTTAATAAACATAATTATCAAATTGTTAAATATATATTATAAGAAAATCCTAAAGAGAAGAGGGAAGTATCAAAGTTAGAGCAAGATTATTTGAATTGGAACTTATTATCAAAGATTTCTTTTAATAATGTTGATAGCTAAAGAGAAACTCGCTAAATTGAGCTAACTACATTTCCTTAACCTCGAAAACATATGATTCTTATGCAAAAACAATGTCAAAACTCTTAAACACCTCCTCTTCACCTGTAACTTTTTCTATGACATATAGGAATCAGTTATGGGACTATTCTATCTCAAAGGCACTAGGTGTAATTATTAAGAACTTATGTCATGGCTTTTATCTACTGGAATATCTCCTGGTGATAAAACTCTAATGTTGAAAATGTTTGGGTCATGTCTCTATAATCTTTGGGAAGAATTGGAGTCAGGTATTTTAAAGGTAAAGGAAGAAATGTGGATAAGTAAGAGCTAAGATTATACCATAGATTAGAGAATATGCAATAATGAATAGAAAAGTCAAAAGCTATAATCACTTGATGGCAACTTGATGGAGAATTAAAAAGGCAATGATTGCCAGATTTGACAGTAACCTATTTTGAAACAATGTCCATATTATCATTGATATGGGAGAGTTAGAGTAGCACACTTATAAGGATAAGTCACAAAGTAAATTAATGAAAGGAATGGATATACTAGTGCTAAAACTTGGAGTTATATAGCTTAATTAAGGATGTCTATGATTTTTTTGTTTTTAGGTTTGCCTTGTCTAGAGTTATTAATTATGTATTGGGGACTTTTTAATGATATTTACCTTTTTTTAAAATAACTTCTCATATTTCTAGAGAATTAATTATTTTAGTTAATATTTTTTCATCCTAATATTGATCAAATTTTCTACTAAGATCCATATGGGTAATAAAATTGTCTTATTTATAAGTTCATTATTTGTTACGATAGTTAATTAGTGAATAAAATCTATTTATAATTTTGAACTAACAAAATTTTACTATTATATTGACAATTGATTAATGCATTTAGTTATTATACTTAATTTATTGCTATTTCATATGAATTTATCAATCTTTTGATGTTCTATGGAATCTATCATTTGATGATCACTTTTGTAGATCATTTAAGTTAAAGTGAAAAATGAAAATCTTATTTTAGATGCACATTAATGTTGATCTTATAGTTTTTCCTTAGCTTTAAGAAATCCCTAATTATCTACTATATTAAAGCTTAATGGTAAACAATGAATTAAATCTCTCATGATAAATTTAGCAATCATGACGTTAGACTTAGGCTTCCACGAGGAATCTCCTGTTAAACCCATTGTTTAGACTTCTACTATTGATAAGAATTTTTATGATGATATTTGTCTTTTAGATGTTAGTTTATACCTTATAACTA
The DNA here is from genome assembly GCA_026413575.1 of Erythroxylum carthagenense. Classification (NCBI taxonomy): domain Eukaryota; kingdom Viridiplantae; phylum Streptophyta; class Magnoliopsida; order Malpighiales; family Erythroxylaceae; genus Erythroxylum; species Erythroxylum carthagenense. Next base: position 67,415,690 of record JANZLD010000236.1, read on the forward strand.
ATCAATTAGTTGTAATTTTTATGACATAATTATTGGAAGATATTGTTTATCTTATGCATATTTGTTTGATTTATTGATATATAAGATTAATTCCATAGAATGATTGAACATTGCAAATGGAATTATAATGAGATCATAATTTCAAAATTTATATTACATTTGTGTATTATTCTTAAATTGTTTATGGTCATTGTTCTATTGAGATTGGATATTAATATAGCATAAAAAGAGTAGCACATGTTATTTTTCTTCTTTATAGAGGAAGTAGTTGATCTTCTATATTGAAGTATAGACATACTTAAACAAACATATGGATGCTTGTTAGAAAACAAGTTTAATGAACTGATTTGATATGAGAATTTCATTTAGAACATTACTTGTATTTCTATGAAAATTCTTATTATGATGATTGTATAAGTTATCCTTTTCTTGAGATCTCTAAAGGATCAGATATAGAGATTATTATGTTTTAATACTTGTTATGACCTATCTTAGTCAAAGGTAGCTAAATTAGTAGTTATTGGATATAGTATGAACTATATAAAGATTGTTGAGTGATCAATATAAGATTTATCACGCTAAAGTGATTAGGAAGAATGCTCTATTGTTCTCAATTAGTATTGATTTGATAAATTCTAAGCTAAAATAGAATGACACTTTGTAAAATAGTTTTTAAATTCTTAATATAATCCAATACTATATATAAAAATTATGAACTAAAATTTTACTTAAAAATACGTTGACATTCTTAATATTTAGGTGATCATAATATATTGCTAGACATTAATTTTGACTTATAGTTATAAATTATTTAATTAGAGAGTTTTATAAACTTAGCTAATGATCAACATATGCATAATTCAGTTACACTTTTTTTGAATGATTAGTAGTTACCTATATATATGGATCTAATAATGGTTTTCAAAGGAAATTATTATGGAATAATCTTTAAAGGTTTCATCAAAGTATTTAGGAACCTTAGATTATTCTAACACACTTTAATAACATTATGTTTATATCAGAATCATAAGCAAACAGTTGCTTGAGAAGTTTTTCGAGTGATATGAAATAGTATGTTGAAGAGATGAAGGTATCAGACCTGAAGTTTAAAGGTTGTTACTACAATTGGATCAAAAAAACAAACTTCAAGGTGGCATCTTAGATAGGATACTAGTTAATGGTAATTGCCTTTTAAGGCTTTCAAAAAGTAAAGATAAGTTCAAAAATTACTTAGTTGAGTAAGAGAACTTTGGCTAGGCTATAGAAAAGTGTCTAGCTTACTCATTTTAGTAGCATAAAACCTTATAATTTGTGCAAAAATTATTTTTGAATTAAAGAGAAACTCAAGAGGCTTAAGAGTAGCTAAAGTAGCAAAACCTTTCAAGCAAAGGGTTTATGACGAGCTCAAGTAAAATGAGTCCTAAAAGGGGACAGAGATATAAAGTTCTTTCACAATTTAATATTGTCTAGGTGAAATTCAAATAAAATCAAATTTATAGTGAGGGAAGATGACACTTCAATATGTTCTCAACAAGACCTTAATAATGAGGCTTTCCAGTTCTTTAAAAACTCTTATGGATCCCTAGCAAATACTAAATCATCTTTGTAAGTTCTTAGCTCATTGATTAAGAATAAGTTTTCTCTTAATGAAATTGAATGATTACGAGCTTATATGAATTCTTTATATATAGAGCAAGTGGTGTTCAAATTAAACCATAAAGAGGTTGCTGTACTTAATGGATTGAATGATTTTGAAAGCTTGGCCCTAGATAAAGAACATGGTGACTAATGCAGTGTTGGTGGTGTTTGAGAAAGGTACAATGCTCTTAGAAATTAAGAAAACATTTATATGCTTTATAGCTAAGGTAAACAATCTTAGCTTCTTTAGTGATTATAACCTTTTTTTTTTCTTATAATAATTTTCTCAACAAAATAATTTCCAAAATACTTGCAAAGAGATTGAAAAATATGTTAAAAACCATTATTAATCAATCGCAATGTTCTTTTTTAGAAGTGAGAAAGATTGGAGACAATGCATTATTGGCCCAAGAATTGCTCAAGATGTATTAAAAAAGGAATGCTTTAAGGGGTTGTACTATTAAAAGTTGACTTTAACAAATCTTATGACTTAATTAGTTAGAATGTTATAGATTAAGAACTTAGAGTGATTGGCTTTCCTAATAAATTTAAATAATGGATAATGATGTATGTTACCTTTACCTCTTTTTCAATTTTGATAAACAGAAAACCATCTTAGTCGTCTAAAGGTAGAAGGGGAGTTAGACAAAGGGACCTATTTTTCCTTATTTATTTTATGCACTAAAAGCTTTATTAGGTTGGTTAAGTTTAACATCTAACATGAAGCATCATTTAAGTTCCACATTAGATGCAAAAAACTAAGATTATCTTTCCTTGCCTTTGTTGATGACTTATTGATGCTCATGATGGATCAATTAGCCCTTTAATGGCATCTTTAAACTCCTTTAGAGATCTTTCAGAGTTAGAGATGAATAAGAGTACAAGCCACTTGGTAGTATCATCTAGTGCTAATAATATAGCTCAGTGGCTTTTAATTATAATTAGGCTTTAAATGAAGTAGCCTCCTTTCAAGTATCTAGGACTCCCCAACTATAAGGAAACTTTAGTTTAATGAGTGTATTCCCTTAATAGAGAAGATATAAAAGAGGCTTAGCTTTTGGTGTAATAAAATGTTGTCTTAAACAAGGAGGCTTTAATTGATTAAGTCAGTTCTTAGTTCCTTACATATCTATTAGGCTTGTCACTTTTTTCTTTCCAAGGATGTGATAAAGCCAACAAAGAAGCTAATTAGGAGATTCCTATAGGTTAAAGGCAAAGAAGGGAAATACCAAGCAAAAGTGAGATGAAATGAGATCTATAAACCACTATCAGAGGGATGCCTAGGAATTGTACTGATCAATCTTCTAACAAGGTGTTGATGGGCAAAAGAATGTAGGGAACCTATCATAGGTTAAGTAGGTGCACACCTACATTATAAAGGGTAGAAACTTGTGGGAAACAAATATCGAAACTTCTTTCTTATAGTGCTTTTCCAATTTTTGAAGTCACATGGAACCTTTTCAAAAAATATGAAAAGAAGAATTAGGAAAGGGAAATAAGTATCAATTTACTTTGATAACTGGTGTTTGTCATGACCTCTTGACAATAACCAAATATATCCATCACTATTGAATAGATTTCTAAAGTAATTCAAAGTGGAAGTATAAAACAAAAAAAAGTAATTAGAGTAAGGTTCTAATAGAAGTCATACACCTATTACCAACTTAGAACCCAAATAATAAGAAAGAAGATGAATATGTTTGGTTAAGGAAAAGGACTGGAAAATTCTTAAATGTGTCTTATAAATAAATCCTAAAGAGATGAGGAAGTATTAAAGTTGGAGCAAGATTGTTTAGGATAGGAATTATTATCAAAGACCTCATTTCATATGTAGTTAATAGTTAAATTGGCTACCTTGAGCCAATTACATTTTCTCAACCTTGAAAATTTATGCTTTTTGTTCAAAACCAATATTGAAACTCTTGAACACATCATCTTCATATGTAACTTCTTTATGACACATGGAAATCAATTATAGGACTATGCCATATCACGAGTACCAAGTGTAACCATATGGAATTCATGTCATGACTTTTATATGCTAGAATCCCTCTTGGGGGATAAAACTTTAGTACTGATAGAATTCAGATTGTATCTCTATAAGCTTTGATAATAAAGGAATGTCAAAGGTAAACAAAAGATAGTATAATAGATAAGAGTTAAGCTTATACTATAAATTAGAGAATAGGCAATGATGAATAGAAAAGCCATAAGTTATAATCACTTGATAGCATCTTCATAAAAAAATTAAAGAGGTAATGGATTGTAGAGTTAATAGTGAGCTATTATTAAACAACATCTTTATTATCGTTGACATGGGGAGATTTGGAATAGCATACTTGTAAGGATATTCACATACAAAGTAATGAATGGGTTGGGTATTAAAGTGTTAAAACATGGATATGCATGTGTTATAGAGCTTAGTTAAGGATAACTTATACTCTTTTATTTTTTTTCCTTGTAAAAAGTATTGGATTACATATATTGGGGTATTTTTAATGATATTTACCTTTTCAAAAAGAAGTTACTTCTTTTAAATCAAGGTAGTTGAATATTTATTTAATATTATTTCATCATAATATTAATCAAGTTTTTTGCTAAGATATATAAGGGAAATAAAATTATCTTACTTATGAGTTCCTTATTTATAGGATAGCTACATTGGTTAAGAGAATCCATTGAATATTTTGAACATGTACAATTTTACTATTACATTGATAGTTAATTAATGCATTTAGTTATGATTCTTAATTTATTGTTCTTTCTTATGAATTAGTCCTTTTTATGCTCTCAGCATTCGATGATAATTTTTATGGATCATTTAGGAAGTTAAAGAAAAGACAAATGGCATGTTCTTATTTTATAAGAATATTAATGTTGCTCATATAGTTTTTCTTTATCTTTGAGCAATCCTTAATTGTCTTCTATGTTAAAGCTTAATGGGACTAATCACAAACAATAAGTCAAATCTCTCATGATAAATTTAACAATAATGAAATTAAATTTGGCCTTGTAAGATGAATTCACTATTAAACCCATTCTTAGTAGAAAGGTTTATGATGAAATTCCTCTTTCAGTTATTGGTTTATTCCTTACACCCAATCGTTAGTTGTAGTTTTTATGACATAATTATTTGAAATCTTTCTTGATCTTATGCATATCCATTTACTTAATTGATATATAAGATTATATCCATATGATAAATGAACATTGAAAATAAAATTATAACAAGATTCATATTTTGTTTGTGTATTATTTTTAAATTGTTTCTAGTCATTATTTTATTAAGATTAAACATTAATAGAGCATAAAAAGAATAAAAATGTCATGTTTCTTTTTTATAAAGGAATTAGTCATTCTGTAGACTAAAGTATGCAAATACTTAAAAAAAATATAGGTGTTTATTGGAGAATAAGTTTACTGAATTGACTTAATATGGGAATTTCATTTGGAACATTACTTATACGTTTATGAAAATTCATATTATGATGGTTGTATAAGTGGTCATTTGCTTGATATCTCAAAAGTATATAATATAAAGATTGTTATGTTTTGATATTTCTTATGACCTATCTTAGTCGTTGGTAGTTTAATTGGTTGTCATTAAATATATAGCATGAACTATATAGATATAATAGAGTGATTAGTTTAGGATGAATCACCTTAAAGTGGTTAGGAATAATGCTCTACTGTTCTCAATTAGTATTGATTTAGTAAATCCTTGGCCAAAGTGAAATGTGACTTTGTAAAATAAATTTCAAATATCATTAACAAAATCAATTAATATTAGTGGAGAACTAATATCAATAGGCTTAAATGGAATAGAATTAATTATACGTTTTATATCTAATTGAAATATTGTATGATGAAATGATTGAATTATTGAAAAAAGTCATACACAAAAGAGTTACTTAAAACTATTTTGACATTCCTACTGTTTAGGTGGCCATAATATGTTGTTAGATATTAATTTGATATGTGGATATAAATTATTTAATTAGATAATAAAAGATAAATTAAAAGAGTTTAAAATGTGTCTAACCTTGAATATAATTTAAGAATTATATCCATTGTAATACATTTAGGAATCTAATGTTTGATACATAAAAAATGATTAAAGAGAAAAGATTAAATTAATAAGTTAGATTTGGTTGTAAAGTTTAAGAAACATTGGGATTAAATATGAGATTTACAATAAATAAAGAAATAAATACCAATATGATAGAATGGATCTCATTAGGTCTTAATTGATATTTAACTAGAATTACTTACAATTCTAACTAAAGTTTAATTGAAACACGAATTTTGTTTCAATTAAATTACTAAAAGGTCAAAACTCTTTTATAAATAGATATAAGCTCTAAATAAGCTAATACTTCTTCCATATCCCTCTATATACTATATATAGAATTATCTCAACTTAGTTTTATGGATATCATTAGAGATTAAACAAGTGTGCAAATATGGTGATTTTGATGAACTAGTTTTAGAAATGATTTAAAAGATATTAAAAGAAAAGAATCAAGCTTCACAATAAGGTACAATTTTATAATTTAAGCTTTATTTTGTCTTATGCGTTAATCATATTATGGAAATAAAATGATCTTGATTTTTAATAAATCAAATGAAAAAGTTTTGTTCCTATTTGATTGTGTATAGGATTAGATCCCTACCTTGATTTCCTAACATCAATTTGTTTTTTTCAAGTTGTTGCTTTCTCCTTCTCTTTTTTGTTTTCTATATTTCGTTTCTTATGCTTTTTCTAAGATTCTCTCTCTATCCAGTTAGAACTTTTTCTTAGCCTCCAAGTTGTTGCCTCTCTCAATTTTCAAAATGTTCTCTCTTAGCTATTATGCCTCATCTTCACCATTGTCTGCTTTTATTTTGTCTCTCTCTTACTTTTTTTCATTTTGCATGACAATGTCCCTCCTAATTGTCATCTGTAATTGTAATTAACTAAAACTAATTAAAGAAAATTGGATATAAACATGTTAGACCCCAATTTCTTGTTATTATTATTTATTTATTCTTAGAATTGAGTCATTAAGTTAGTGAGCATAAGTAGCAATTAGAAATTAGAATAGAAATGTTAGAATTAAATTGGAGTATAGTATGGTATTAATGGACTAAGGAGTAAATAGGCATTAGGTTAAATGAGAAGGGGTATAATTGGAAGACCCAAACCAAAATGTGGTCTTGAATAAAAGAGAAAGAAGAAAAAGAAGAGAAGTGTGAGTGGGTATGAGAAGAAGAGAAAACTTGAAAGAAGAGAGAAGAAGAGAAGAAAATCGTGAAAGCTAGGAAAGAAGAGAGAAAAACGTGGAAAGAAGAAGAAGGAAGAGGGTTTGGCTAAGCTAAGGTAAGTTCATCTTTTCTTCTTGCTTTGTTAGAAAAACAAAAAGAGTTAGGAAGAGAACGAGATTTTGTGATGAAAATGAAGACAGAAAGAAGAACCCATTTTAATCTTTCATAGATTTTAACCTAGGTCTTAATTTTCTAACCTAGATAAACTATGGATAGCTTAAGTTTAAGCACCTGTTTGGTTTAGCTTTTGGAGACTCCAAAAGTACTTTTTTTTACAGCAAAAGCTATTTTCAAGAAAAAATGGGTGTTTGGTTGTAAACTTCAAAAGCACTTTTAAAGTAGAAATAGCTTTTTCAAAAGCTAAAATACAACATTTTGAAAAGCTAAAATTTGGAGTTTTTTAGAAAAGCCTCAAATTTTAGCTTTTTCGAGTAGATAAAAGTTGCGTCACTTACGCAAATATCACTGTGACACTTCTGTTTCCTTGCTTGGTAGTGTTCTGCTTCGTTCGTTTTCTCATTCACTTGGACTGTTCTCATATACTTAGACTGTTCCTGTTCTCGTTCCTATTCTCATACGTCTTCTGAAGATCAACTCAAGGTATGTAATTTTTCCTACATCCTCCTCCTTCACAAAGCAAACGTTTCTAGTATATTTTTATGGGATTTCTCTGCTGAAGGTGCGTTAAACGCAGACGACAACGCAGACGTCATCTATGTTAACTGCATCTGGTGTTGAAACACAAACGTTGTGGTATCAATGCTGATACCACAACGTCTGCACTACGTTAAACGTAGAAACGTAGACCCCAAGTCTGCATTTAAGGTCTCTTTTAACGCAGACCTTAAACACAGACCTGGTCTTTGAAGTGTTTACATGTGCATGTTCACTTTGATGGTAGGTAAGACACTACTTTTAGTCTAAAATGTTGCATATGTGCACTACAACTGTAATGTAACTGTGTTAACGTAGGTTAGAAGGCTGTCATTGTGAATGGTTATATGGTAACAGAATGTTCTAACATTCAGATAGTTGGGGTTTCTTGGGCTAGTGGATTATGTATTTAACTATTTACTCAGCTTGAATATTTATTTTGGGATTATAATATTATTTAACTTTTTTACATGTTTTAATATTTATTTTTCATATTAATTTTATTTCCTACAAGAAAATGAGACATCTCTTTAAATTATTTCCTTAAAGATAGTTATATAAAATTTCCTACAAGATGGTTATCCAAGAAATAGGTAACCATAAATATAACATATTGTACTTTACATAATGTTTAGTATACTTTGAATATTATTTATCATAAATAATTTTATTATAAAATAAAATATAGTTAAAATTAATAAAAATACTTTTTATTTTTTATGTTACCAATCAGTCTACTGTATGAAGCTCTTTTTAAAAAGTTATTTTTTTAATTGACAGCCAAACAGTCAACTGGTTTCTAAAAAAAGCTCCTTTTAGAAAAGCTCTAATAAAAAAACTCTACTGATAAAAGCTCTACTGACATAAGCCCATCCAAACAGACACTAAGATTAATTTTGTTTATTTTTTATTATTAAAGCTTAAGGATTTCTATGGGGATATTGTTTTGAATGAAAATTTGGTTTGTTTTAAGAAACCAAGAAAATCTTACCCAAGAGCAAGAGGAAAGGCACAATGGAGTTTGGATTTTTAAGCAAAATTAAGTGGGTAATATGTTTATAGTTTTTGTGAGATGAGCAAATTGCTTACTTGTATATGTGTGTGCCTAATTGTTTGAATTTGAATTGTTGTGATTGTTGAAAAAATGCATTATAATTATTACCATATTATGTCATAAGTGATGTTATGACATTTCGTATAATCAAAAGAGGAAATAGCTTAAAAAACATGAAAATGTGAATATGTGATGAATTGAATTGAGCATATGAAATTTGCTTGTGTTTGGGAAAAGAAGAAACCATTTCGTTCGTCACGTGCACGTTGACATAAAGCCTTATTCCGACTGCCCGCTTGTGGTATATGAGATCCTAAGAATGAGCTCATTTTGTTTATGGTGTAAACTTCTGTCTCACCATTTTGATCTATAAAACTCTCAAGCCATTTGTTTGTACCTGTCATTCGATTTGCCAAGTATGATGCATAATTGAGTATTATGCTTTGATGGTTGAATATACATGATATGCTATATGTGATGACGTAGCCTTTACTTTGAATCTATGAACTAGAATTGTCGATGATCTAATTGCTAGATTGAATGAGTTATAGATGTATATATATACATATACATATGCTTGATTGTGTGGCTCGTTACCGGCTATAAATATATTAGCCAACCCATTTTCCACTTCTCTATCTAAATTTAGTAATTAAGTTAGTTCAATTACTTTTGGGTAGCTTTAGCAGCATATCAAACATTGAGCATCTATTTGTATTTTGTATTAAGTTATTAATGTGTTTGTTGATATGTAACTAAAGCTACGTTCAAACTTCATTTTGTTTAGTAATAAGAATTGAAGAAGTTCCTTTGTCTATGTTTATGTTTATCTTGTGGTTGAGTTGCGATGGTTGTGGAAGTGGTATGTGTATGTGTGCAGAATTTTGTGTTTGAATGTTGGGTTCTGGGTTGTGAAACGAAGGTTTTGCCGTGACAAAGTCAAATTTTGGCCTCGACGAACCTTTCCTTAAAGGTGTTTTCGGCCCGATCTCAACATTTCGTTGCGACAAAAGTCAAAATTTTTCCACGATGTATTTATCCTGAGAGGTCCTTGGGTGAATTTAGGGACTTCACCGTGGCGAAGTCGGACTTTCTCCGCAGCATATTTGTCCCGAAGGGTGACTTTGCTCGACCTTGAGATTTTGTCACAGCAAATTTCTCCCGAAAGGTCTTTGGAAATATTTCTTCAGATTCGCCGCGACAAAACCGCCCACGTGACGCTGAAATTTCTCCTTACTCTCGCATGGTCTTCACCCAACCACCCCGAAGGGTTGCCTTGGGATTGGTGATACAATCATATTTTATATATTTTTAGAACTTTATATTTAGCATCTTGCATGTGTTTTATGGATATTTATGGCCT
>JANZLD010000236.1:67784455-67799441 GCA_026413575.1 Erythroxylum carthagenense
TGGTATATTTATTTTTGTCTTCCTCATCCGTTTATTAAACTCTATCACTTTCTGATTAAGTTAACAGAAAATTTCATGCAGCTTCCAGATAAAGGTAAACTGTTTCTCTATGATGCACTTGTTTCTCACCTTCCCTTGAATCAAATACTTTCGAAGCTCTTTGATTCTCATTGTTGACAGTTCGATCTATCGAATCCTTGGCGCTGAGATCCGCTCTCAGTTTCTCAGACAAAATCCAGTAATCTTCATTGTTGGTTTTGTTTCAACTGTTCATAAATATTCAGACAATGTAACCATTTTTTCCCTATTCTCTATTCCTTTAAAAGGTTAAAGATGTTGTGTGGGAAGTTTTAGATAAATTAGATTTCTTCTTCAAGAAATTTTGACATGGGAAAACCTAGATTGATTCTGGGTTGGTTTTGCCAAGTTCATCCTTGTGATTCTAGACAAAGTTTGTAGTTGAATCGCTTACTCTTCTTGATCCGATTCATGACTCTTTCATTCTCTACACACCTTAAAGTAGACATATACTTCTATGGAGAAGCAGTCTTATATATGCAGTAAAACACACAAGCACACTTGTTTTATTTCACCTAGTCGCTGGTCGTTAGCATTCCCTCGGTTGATTCTCGTTAAGAAAGACCCATTTTAGTTTTATTGATCAATCCACAGCAAATTCTCAAATCCAATATATATAGTATCTCTCGTTCCTCCTCTATGAAATTCCAGTTTAATTTTCATACATATAGTAACTTTGTATAGGGAAAGATGACGAGGCAGAAAATCCAAATCAAGAAGATAGACAACATAACAGCAAGGCAAGTGACATTTTCAAAGAGGAGAAGAGGGCTTTTCAAGAAGGCTTCTGAGCTCTCAACGCTTTGTGATGCTGAGATTGCTCTGATAGTGTTTTCTGCAACTGGGAAGCTCTTTGAGTACTCAAGCTCAAGGTTCCTTTTCTTACCCATTATAATTCTCATTTTCATTTGCTTATCTTTCCAAGAATACTGCTTTTCATTATTAATTAATTTATCATGTCCTACTTTAGCTAGGATCCATATTAGACCATGTGATAATTGGTGATTTCATTGATCAACCCAGTACGGGTTCTGATAATTGGTGATTTCATTGATCAACCCAGTACGGGTTCTAGTCAGCAAATCTTCAATTGGTTTCTTTCAAAGCAAACAAAATTGTGAAAAGAAGAAAAAACATGTCATATAATTTCTTATGTCAGAGAGACTGTATACATGTAACAAGTGTATACAGTGTTTGATGTTAGTATAGCTACTAGTATCTTCGACGTCAGTAGCTACTAGTGCCTTTGCTGTTAGTTCAACGTCATAGTTGAGAGAGATTATTATAATTTCCATTGATTTTATGTAAGAAACAGACATAATCAGTGAATCCTTTTCTATCAAGTGCTTTCTTGCTTACTCGAGTGAGTTATACTAGTTGATAGTAGTAACTTTGCTGTTTCTTTTTCCTTTTGCTAGTTTTATGATTTGCCAGACTGTTTATTTTAAACTTGAAACTTATAGTTTAGCTTATTCTCATAAAATATTAATTAGATGTGTTTGCAACTAAATGATTTAGTGAGTATACTAAGTAAATATCAGGTATAAGATGAAAAAAGTGTTTCATGTGATACATACACCTTGACAGAATTGGCACTACATATATAAGAAATCCAGTTATATGTATGTATGTATATGCTTAAAACAATAAGGTAGCCTACTCTAGGTGATAACTACCGGATTCTGCAATTGCATATAGAACCAAGATCAGTCATGTCTGAAGTCTGTAACACAAACATGAAAAGGTAGATATAAGCTCTAGACATCATCTTTTATACTTTTATGGGCTTTAACAGTTTTATGCGTATATGTTAAGAAACCCTTTTGTTCATTCCAACATTTCATGGCCATTAATATCTTTTTTTTTCTTTTTCTTTTTTAACATCACATAATCTCTCTCTCTCTCTCTCTCTCTCTCTCTATACATATATATATATATATATAGTTGAGAACCTAATACTCACTAGTGAAAGGTATTTTAGAGCAATGTATAGTTTAGTATGTTGATAAAATTCAAACGACATTATATGTATATAATCTTGGAATTCCTTCTAGTATATGGGAGAAAATTGAGAGTTGCTTCATATGAGCACGGTATATTATTTTCTAGTTTAATTAACCAAGTATATAGCTATATCAATTCTTGGTTGTATGTTCCGTCGGTATTGTGGTTTTATATGATAGAACCGTAGTGAGGCCTTCCATTTTATGAGAAACTATGTAACCAAACTGTTTTCCAAATTCATGTACCAAAACTATTTTAGACTTGTCGATTTTCTTGATGAATATATGTTTCCAAATTTTTATTTTAAGTGAAAAGTAACTAATGAGAGATTTTAGGCAATTAAGAGGATATTTTTTAATTTCGTTTTCTTGTGGAAGAAAGAATATCACAGTCACTCTCATTATGACGAATTTCCCATTTTCTTGTAGTGTCATTGGCTTTTATCCCAGTGAGGTAGAATGTCACATCTCCATCAAAGATATGTGCTGATGAGTTTCTTTCTTGAAGCGATTAAAAACCCAAAAGTGGATTCAGGCTCAAGATAAGAGAGTACTAAACCAATGGACATATGTGGTTGATATAATTAAGAATTAGGTTCTTACCAAAAGATCAAATATTAAGTTTAAAATTTGTACATCACATATATCTTTGCATGTATAAAATCAAAATACACGATAGAAGAATACGCAAACAAAAATATAGATATGTTCATTTTAAAATAATATAAGAAACATAAATTCTAAACAGTAGAAGAATACACAAACAAAATATTTCATAAAAGAAACAACAAAAGGACTGAAAAGTTCTTTTTAGTGTTTACAACTAAAATAGTTTGAAAATATTAAATATACAAGCTTCATTGTTTTTCTGCAACACAGACTGTGCCTCATACTAAGAAGCTTCATTACTACTTGACAGTGTTTATATAGCCGGGTTGGTCCAAAATTAGTCAATGGAATGGTTGGTTTAAGGTCCATGTTACGATTTATGTTCTAGTTAAAGACTGAATCCGATAATTAAAGTTCTTACATATTTTAAAAACAAAATTTTGAATTGTCTTTATCACATTTTATTAAAATTAGTAGCTTGGATTGGATTAATGTGATTGGTTAAATTTTGAGGTTTTTCTTGTCCTGGTTCAATAAAATGTCTAATTTTTGAACCACTAATTTATCGTCCTCAGAAGTTGGGGATTGTAGCCCTTAAATTGCAGGTGATTGTGACTGTAAAGACTATGACTTCATAGTCTCTTTGCTTTGACTTATGTGTATACCATTTACTATAGCAAGAGAGTGGCAAGTCCAGTCATAAGAATTAGCTTGTGGTTGGATACCAAGTAATGACACCCAAAGCCTAAAAAGTGATGAAGTAGGACCAGAATGAGAACAACAAACCTAAACCTAAACCTTTATCAAAGAAACTCCAATTTCAGGGGCAATCGAAAAAGTTTTAAGACTCTAATCATATTTGCTAGCTCTACCTGTCTAGGCTTGAGATTCTGGTTCTCTTTTATCTTATATGATTGGTCCATAGAATCATCCTTTTAATAGATATTAGGGGTGTAATATTAACACCTAATACAGAAGTCAGTCACGTAAAGTAGGTTAGGGTAACCATGCAAGATTCGTAGACTAAATCTAAAACAGAATGCATGTACACGGGCTGAAGAGGTTAAAGTTCTAAACATATTAAAGTGTTAGTGGAAATGTGGGCAATCTTTGTAATAAAATTGCATGAAGTATATGTACAGAATGCACGTAATATAACGTATGTTGCCATAGATACCTATAATTCATCTTCCTTTTCGACTTATTTTCTTGAAAAAAAAGCCATATTGTAGAAGATAATCAGAAGAATAATGGTCAACCTATTGTTATCAAAGTGTGAAGCAGGTTATTGAAAGGCACAACCTGCAGTCAAAGAACCTTCATAAGATTGTTCAGCCATCTCTTGAACTGCAGGTAATGTGTTTCTCCCTGTGAATTTCTGTATGCTTCTATGAGAGGATTATTGTCTGTGTCAGGTAGGTAACAATTTAAAATAAGGTCAATGTTAAATTCCTGGGTCGACAATATCGGGTTCAATCTGAAGTTAAAAATGAATCTCGTAGGGCCATAGATTCAATAATTTATTTAAATCATTCATGAAGTGACCATTCTAATTGAAATCATATATGTATCAAATCCTGATCCATGTACATTGTGAACTTTCTCGTGCTGTAATGATAATTTGCATCATGTGATAGTCTTTTAATTATTTTCTTATGTAGCTAAACGAATATTTATTAACAAACGAGTTGAGAAGCAAGAATTATCGAATTTCCATTCTGATAAGCTCTTCTTGGAACCTCTATAATATTTGATACTTGTTTATTTTAGCTACTTCTCCTGTAAGGGTTATATTTAAGTTCCACTGAGTACTGACAGAATTGTTAGATTCGTCTCACTGATGACCTCTTGGGAAAAAATTAAATTACTATGTTTCACCAGACATTGACATGGATGCTATGTAACATTGGTTATAAAACTTGCATGCTATTCATTTCCTTTCTATTTCCTATGCAAATGTAATTCAGTTTTCTATTTTTACCACGTAGTGTTTATAGATAAGGAAGATAATAACTTTTTGATTGGTTTGAACGACACATGGACTGCTTTACCAACTCTAGTCTTGCTAATGATGGGATTTCAAGCTCTATTTTAGCCCGTCTTCTCAGGCATTAGGTTTCTATTTGGTGTCACATTTGCATTTCATGTCACATTTGCATTTCAACCTTTATGTCGAATTTAGAAGAAAAGACATCGAGTTTTTGATACCATGGCTAAATCCAATCTTTTGTTTTCTTAGCTTGACAGTGCTACAGATAACAATTTGAGCAAGGAAATATATGAAAAGACCCGTGAATTAAGGTATAGCCACGTGACTGTAATCTTGTAGTCGATAGAAGTAGTTGTCACCTGTACAATAATGGTAGATAATGGAACAATGACAGGCAACTGAGAGGAGAAGAACTTCAAGAATTGAACATTGAAGAGCTGCAACATTTAGAGGAACTACTTGCGAGGGCCTTGACCAGTGTTCGAGAAGCAAAGGTTTGTACAGCTCTTGCTCCAGTTTTTCTTACTAATTTTCTTTGGAACCTTACTAATCTACTACGTTCTCAAAAGAAGTTTCTATGTGGATCTGGGTGCAGAATCGTTAATGAGATCAGCACTTTGACAAGGAACGTCATAGGCTTAACTTTTCGCTTTGCAAGCCATTTCTCCGATTTCATAGTCAATAGAAAATATAATTTGAGAAGAAATTAAGCATATAATGACCAGAATCGTGGTTTCTGTTTCACTAATTCTCTTCACCTTCTCTTTATATATTTTCTTGCAGGAAATCGATCTCATGGAACAGAATCAGCGATTAAGAAATCAAGTGAGGCTGAGAGATTGTATGTTCTGAGTTATTTTTTGCATATTACCTTTACCTTTGAGTTCATCTTCAATTTGGCAGGTTATAGGTTTATCAGTGGGCCAAACCCGCCGTTTACTTGAGCAAGGTCAATCATCAGACTCTACCATGATCAGTAGCAACAGCTCAGCAGATCCTGATCAGGACACCTCATTTACATTTCTTAAATTAGGGTTGGTTGGTTATAAAATTCTTTACCCTGCAACTATAATTTAAATTTCTAGTTAATATCCAAAAGATCCTGTGCAAGTGGTTCAAAATTTTATGGTGGGCAGCTAACCAAATTTAGCAGAAACTATTATGAGTCTTGTACTGATTCTTGTACTCAAGCACTTGACTGACATGACTTCTTGTTGACCAGAGATTATTAGCATTGATATTGTTATAATTACACCTATAATCTCTCCTATAGTTGAGAGATTTCATAGAGTTAATAGCTAGATTATTTCCTAGATAGTCCTAGGAATTTTGTATATAAACCCTTGTTCTTAGGTACACAAAGTATGTAATAAAAATTATCTTTAGCTTTCAACATGATATCAGAGCCCTATTTGATTTAGGGTTTGTTATTTTAGACTTTCATTCCATATAGAAAAGAATATTGGCTGAGTGTGTACTCGCCTATGAAAGACCCGACAACTGCACCGCCACACGTCGACACAGTCTCTGTGCCGTTGTCGCACGTGAGCACCATGCGCCACCCTCTGGCCAGTTTTTCGCCTCGGTTTTTTCTCTACCAAGGTCGTCAGCCTCTTGCCTCTCCTCTGGTGGTGTTAGATGTACCTCTTACCTTCGGCTAGTGCCCTTGCTTCCATGCCTCTCCTCGGTCTATTTTTGTTTTTAGGTCCATCTGTTTTTTTTTCTTTCTCCCCATACACCAAAAGCACATTTTTTTTAATGGCTTCTATTTACTCTATTGGCATTTTTTGTTGGTTGCCCGAGTAATACTAAAGAAGATAGAGAGAGAAGGTAATTCTGTCAGGTTCTGAAAATCTTTCACGTCAAATCAGTCCCATAAAACTTCATGGAACTAATTATCTTGCCTAGTCAAGATCCTGTTTGTTGTTCATCAAAGCTAGAGGATTATAGGGTTACATTAATGATGACAGTAAGAGACTCGATGTCAATAAATCTAATTATAATAAGTGGGAGTTAAAGAATTCTCTCGTCATGTCTTGGCTCATTAATTCAATGAAGCCGAAGATTGCTCGAACATACTTGCTACTTGACATAGCGGCAAAGATATGGAAAGCTACTTCTCTAACCTATTCTCAAATAGGTAATAAAGCTCAAATTTTTTATCTTCGTAATAAATTGCACAACACGAAACAAGAAGATATGATTGTATCACAATATTTTGCGGAGTTATGTGGGTTGTGGCAAGAATTAGATGATTATCAGGACTTTCAAGCATAATGCTCAAAAGACGCTGCTAGATTCTAGACAATGATAGAAGAAAATGGGGTATTTGATTTTTTGGCAGGTCTTAACCAAAAATATGATCATATATGAGGTACAATACTTGGAAAAGATCCTTTCCCTTCCATTCAGCTCGCACATTCTCTAGTTCAACAAGAATAAAGTAGGCGAAATGTTATGTTACATACACCTGTCATTGAAAAAGCATGATTAGTAGCAAGTTTTACTGAAAAGTCGAACCTACAAATACTTCATCTAATAAGTATCGCTTAAACTAAGATAACTGTAGAAAATCAAGACATACTTAAGAAACTTGCTGAAAATTGCATGGAAGGCCTAATCAGAGT
The DNA here is from genome assembly GCA_026413575.1 of Erythroxylum carthagenense. NCBI lineage: Eukaryota > Viridiplantae > Streptophyta > Magnoliopsida > Malpighiales > Erythroxylaceae > Erythroxylum > Erythroxylum carthagenense. Next base: position 67,791,763 of record JANZLD010000236.1, read on the forward strand.
CGTGAAAAATGAAGCAGCTCAGTGGTAAACAGTCGGGCCTACTTGGTTGATGGAAATGAAGTGTCTGAAACATCGTTAGTTGGGGGATTATCCAATGAGGAACTTCCACAATTGATGCATCACTGCAAAATCAGGTATTGAGTACTACAATTTTAAAGATAATCCTTGGATTATAGACTCTAGAGCTTACAGACATATGACAAGCTCTCAAAAGAAAATTTTAATATACTTTCATGGAAACAAAAGGGATAATGTTAGAATAGTAGACGAGTCTTTTACTTCCGTATCTGGTATAGATTATGTTAGCTGTACTCCCAATATTACCTTATCATCAGTGCTTCATGTACCTTGTTTTCTTATTAATCCTCTCTCTGTCAGTTCCATTACTAAGGACCTTAATTTCAAAGTTGAACATTTTTCCTGACTATTGTGTTCTTTAGGATCTTCAAATAGGGAAGAGGATTGGAACTGGTAGACTACAGGATGGTTTATATGTCTTGGAAGAAAGGCACTCGACAGTTGCACATCAAGCATTTTGTGGAAATGATGTGATTGATAAAGAAATTCTACAGTGGCATAGGCGGTTAGGACATTTCTCGTTTTTTGTTCTAGCAAAACTTTATCCAAACTTGTTTAAAACAATTTAATTCTTTTTTTTTTGAAGCATGTGAACTTGCTAAACACATTAGACGTTCTTATCATTTATCAAATAATAAGAGTTTTGTTCCTTTTATGACCATTGAATCCAATATTTAGGGTCCTACTCAAACTCCCTCTCCTTCTGGCTATAGATGGTTTTTGACTTTTATTGATTGTTGCTCTCGATTGACGTGAGTTTATCTGTTGAAAACCAAGAATGAAGTTTTTTCATGCTTCCAATCTTTTCACAAAGTGATTTGTACTCAACATGATGCTAGAGTTAAGATCTTACGGTCAGATAATGGAATGGAGTATATGGATGGCAAATTTTGTGTATATCTATATTTTAATGGAATAGTGCATCAAATTAGTTATGCCTATACTAGTAAATAGAACGGAGTTGTGGAAAGTAAGAACAGACACATCCTAGAGGTTGCTTGATCACTTATGTTTACAATGAATCTTCCAAAGGGATATTGGGATGATGTAGTGCTTTTAGCTGCCTATCTTATCAATAGAATGTCACTTCGAATTCTAGATTTTAAAAGCCCTGTTGAAATATTACAAGGTACAAACTCTTATACTGTACCTCTAAGAGTCTTTGGGTGTGTTTACTTTGTTCATGCTCGAAATGTTGGCAAGTTGGGGCCACAAGCTTTGAAATGTTTGTTTGTTGGATATTCTCTCACACGAAAAGGATATAAATGTTATCATCCTTTATCTAAGAAATACATTGTAAGTATGGATGTCACTTTTTTAGAGTATGAGTCCTATTTCCCCCCATCCTTAACTCCTCTTTAAGGGGAGAATGAAATTGAAGATGAGGTGTTGCTTGACTTTATAGATAATGTGATCCAAGGAGGAAAAACAATTCAAGGGAGAGAACTAGTTTGGTTTAAGAGGATTGAAGTTGGTGCTTAGATAGACCAGACTTAAAGACATACTCAAGGCGAGATAAGATAGAAAAGGCCATCATGCGATCTATGCCAATGTCATCCTCTTCTCTCGAAAACACTAGTGAGCTAGAATATGAATTATTTGATGATTTAGATAAGTCGATTGTCCTTCGAAAAGGTATTAGAAGTTGCACCAAGCACTCAATTTCTAACTTTGTTACATATGACTCACTATATCCTACCTATAGAGCCTTTGTCTTATCTGTTTCTTCTGTGTCTATTCCACAGGATTGGAGAGAAGCAATGAAAATTGTTTAATGGAAAAAAGCTATGATTGAAGCAATGAAGTACCTGGCAAAAAATGAGACTTGGGAACTTGTCACTACTCTAAAAGGAACATGGATGGCTGGCTGCAAATGGGTATTCACAGTGAAACATAAGCCAGATGGATCCATTGAGAGATATAAGACGAGATTGGTGGCTAAAGGCTTTACTCAAACATATGGAGTGGACTATCAAAAAACCTTTGCTCATATTGCTAAGATTAATACAATCAAAGTTTTACACTCGTGTGCAGCTAACTTGGATTGGGACTTACGACAGTTCGATGTTAAAAATGCATTTCTTCATAGGGATCTAGAGGAGGAGTTGTATATGAAGATTCCTCTTGGGTTTGAAGATGAGAAGACACAAAGGAAGGTTTGTAGGTTAAAATAGGTCTTGTACGAGCTGAAACAATCACCACGAGCATAGTTTGAAAATTTCAATCGGCTATGATCTCCTTTAGTTATCAACAGAGAAATTTGGATCATATCCTATTTATCAAGCACTCCCAAGGTAAGATCACACTTATAATTGTTTATGTTGATGACATTATTGTAACTAGAAGTGATAAAGAAGAGATAGCTAGGTTGAAGAAACTACTTGCTCAAAAGTTTGAAATTAAAGACCTAGGAAAATTGCAATATTTCTTGGGAGTTGAAGTTGCTAGATCAAGAAGAGGAATCTTTATCTCCCAAAGAAAATATGTCCTAGATCTATTAAAAGAAACCGATATGATGGGTTGTAAATCAGCTGAATCTCCTATCAAAAGTAACCACAAATTGCAAGTAGGAACAAGTACATTAGTGGACATAAGAAGATATCAGAGGTTAGTTGGGAGACTCATCTTTCTTACAGTAGGCCAGACATAACATTTACAGTTAGTCTGGTAAGTCAGTACATGCATGATCCATGAGAACCACACTTACAAGTTGTATTCCACATTTTTCGCTATCTAAAGTTTGCTCCAGGAGAAGGCCTTTTGTTCACTAGCAATAGTCATCTTAAGATAAAAGCATTTACAGATGGTGATTAAGCTAGATCTCTAGATGATATGACGTCAATCACTGGTTATTGTATGCTTATAGGAAGAAATCTAGTTACTTGGAGAAGCAAGAAATAGAATGTAGTTGCTAGATCCAGTACGAAAGCCGAATATAGAGCTATGACTCAAGGTGTGTGTGAATTATTGTGGGTAAAGAAGCTGATGAATGAATTACAACTGACGGATGAAGGAAGTTTATCTCTTTACTGTGATAACAAAGCTGCCATTAGTGTAGCTCACAATCCTATTCAGCATGATAGAACAAAACACATAGAAATTGACCGACACTTTTTAAAGTAGAAACTTGTGAATCGCTCTCTGCAATTATTCCATATAGGGTCAAATGAACAACTAGCAGATGTCTTCACCAAAGGACTGTATAACAAATAGTTTTATAACTTCGTTTGCAAGTTGGCATGTGCGATATTTATTTACCAACTTGAAGGGAGTGTTGACAAGAGATTATTAGCATTGATATTGTTATAATTATACCTATAATCTCTCCTATAATTGATAGATTTTATAGAGTTAATAGCTAGATTACTTCCTAAATATTCCTAGGAATTTTGTATATAAACCCTTGTTCTTATGTACACAAAGTATGTAATAAAAATTATCTTCAACTTTCAGCACTTCTGAAATCAAAATCATGAGCAACATGTTATACCTTTTCCTTTCTTGAAGTAGTAATGCAGTTTTTGGAATTGACTAGTGGCGGTATTAGACAGTTTTGGGGGGCAGCTGCTTATTTAGACCACTATTCTAACTAACCTGTTAATTCCTTTGCAGGTTTTCTTTTTCCTGATTGAATCTGATATGGAGGAATAGTTGGATTTCTATATTTTCGTGTTGATTGAGAAGCGGAATTTATAGTAAACCACCAAGATGTAAACTGCTCTTGGAAAGATCTACGGCATATATATGTGTGTGTATATTTTTACGAGTCTAGCCTGTATTGTTTTCCTTAAGATAACAGATAATAGTTGTAAGTTAAAGCTGTTGTGGAAAGGCTGCGCATACGATGCTTGGATTGCCATTGTGTCTGGGATTGCCTAACGATGTGAATATTGGTCTCAGTAGTATATATGCGTTGACATGCATCATAGATTTAGTGGATCATTACTCGTTTTTATTTATTCTCTTTTCAGTTGGAATGGCCACTTCCTCATTTTTTTTCCAAATACCTGAAAAAAGGAAATGGAACCCTAGTTTCTGGTATTAGGGTTTTAAGGTTGGTGATATGTACAGTTAACCTGTTAAGATTAACAGTGAAAGTTGTGTTGAAGTGGAAGCGCCAATAGAGGTAAACAAGAATAAAGGGAACGGTGTTGATATGCTTCCAACAGAAGAGCGATGGAATCGTTTTGTATTAGAAACAGACTAGCTACCTTGCTTGAGTTTATTTGTCATTGTATTTTTATAACAAGAAAACCATTCTATTAAAAAATAGATTGACAGAAAGTTAACAAAATAAAGAAAAAGCAGTAAAAAGAAGAAGGTGTCGTAATGACAATTCCTTGCACTTCAGACCTTTAATTTATGACAATTTTTCGGTTGTTGGTACTTACGCATTGTTCATTGATATTGTGATTAAGATGCGTGAAGTTTAGTAATTGCTCAGGACCCATTATCATGTGTTATAATGGAATATGTACCATTCAATTGGGTGCGCACCTGAATGGGAAAAATACCATTTCATTAACCAGAATGTATCATTTAGCTCCTACCTTAATTTGTGGTTGATGATAATAGCGTTTGATGTATTTATCTGAGTTTAAGATACACATCATGATTTTCTTCATATGTATTATAAATTAAGTAGTAGCTCCAAATACGTATAGTATTTGGATGTAGAGTAGTGGGGTATAGTTTTCCTTTTCATTTTATTTTTCACCTTTTTTAGTTGCCAAAATTTGTCTATTTTATTTTAGGTAAGGAGCCCATAAAGGAGAAGCACATGAACGTAAAGAAGAAGTGAGGCACGAACTTGATCAAGATCGATCTTGTAACTCGATTGATTGATAGAAATTATTCATTTGTTTATTTATATTTTAAAGAACTGTATATTGAATTTGTAAATTGTTAAGGTGACATGCTCTTGAGCTTTTGAGTATAAGATTGAGTTTTTAAGATTTCGACCTACTTGAGAATTTTCAGATTAATTTTTTAGCAAGTATATTAATCTTAATTTAATGGTGAAACTTGAAATTCCAAACCAACTTTACTAGGCTTGTGACAAACGTCCACCTATTAGAATCCTACCTAGTGGAATCTTTATTAAATAGACTCAAATATGAATTGGAATTGACTGTTAAGCTATAGTCTTAAAACACCTCAGCATGCATTTATGTTTGCTAGGAAATTAAAAAGAAAAAGGAAACAGAAAATGAGGGAAGTTAGACACTTCAATATTATTATAAGAGGTAATCTTAAATTAGAATGTCATCAACTTTGTCTAAACTTTTCGTAGACATTTCAAGACATAGAATTTAGTACTAGTTATTTATTTGGGAGGGTGTGAAATGGTCATCATAGTTAGGTACCTTTGAATGATATTTTATATAATTTTTTTAAGAAAAGGAACTATGACTTTTAATTAGAAAGGATAATTAATGACGTTGACAAAAGATACTAAAGAAAACTCAAAGTTTTTTTTTGAAAAAGGGAAATTAGTATAAATATAGAAAAAAAAATTACAAGGTTATCAAAAGGGAAAACCCATTATATACAACACAGAAAAGAGCCAGCAGAAAAAAAATCAGCTACTACATCAAAAAGAGCCTAAATAGAACCCTCATCTAGCAACTATAGTCGTAAAGCATGACAAACATGAGAGCTACAAAGAACTTTCTTAGTCAACACTAACGCCTGAACGTCAGAGATAATTATGCAGATCAAACTCTTCTTCGTAGTAGAGGTATTCAGGAAGTGTCGAAAGTTGCGTTCTCGCCAAAGAGAATATAAACAGACCCCTAAAACAATAAGGTGGACAGCTTTGTTGGCACCTGCAGTAGAAGACAAGTAGCCAGTGAGAGTCATAAGTTCGGACCCAGGATCCGTCCAACAACATAAGCCACAAACAGCTCTCCAAATAGAATAGGTAAAGGGGCACTCAAAAAAAAAGATGAGAACAAGATTCCATTTGAAGGGAACACATCGGGCAAGAAGGATCCATTTGCACATAAGGAATATGATCAGCAGTCGAAAGTTTATTCTGAATAGCTAACCAGAAAATAAAAGAGATGCGAGGCGTTAGAAGATGGTTCCAAACCGTAGGTGCCCAAGGAACAGGGGGTCGGCGATGACTCAAATTGTTGCAAATGAAGCGATTAGTCAACTTATGCAGTGGAGTCCCCTTCCAAAAGAAAGTGTCAGATTCTTGAGGAGTTAGAGAATAGCTAGGTTGGAGATGGCGCAGAATGCGTGGGAATTTCCATGAGCTCCCATCAATAAATGAAATCATACGTGTTTTGAGAGGAAACTGTGGGGAAGTTCGGGAAGGAGTTACCTGAGATATTAAAGGACCTCGACTATCCCAATTATCATACCAAAGAGAAACTCGACGTCCATCATTGATAACACAAGAAGTCTCATGACGAATATTGTCTCTTAGTTTCAAAAGCCGGTTAAGAAAAAAAGAGAAACTAGCTTTCGATTGAAGCGCCCAAATAGAATGGCCTTTCAGGAAATAAGTATGCAACCATTGGATCCATAAGGTTTTCTTATCCTCTAGGATTCACCAAAGGCGCTTGAGAATCAAGGAGCGATTAGCAAGTTTAATGGGCATAAGATTCAAACCACCTTCTGCCTTCAGAGAGCAAATATCAGACCATTTCACTTTGGAAGCGCCGCAGGTGCCATTAGAATGACTCCATAAGAAGGTTTGAAGTAGCCGTTCAATTTCTTTGATGATGCCGTGTGATAAAAAAATATGGGAACTCCAGTAGACGTGCAAGGAATTAAGGACAGATTTAATAAGTTGTAGTTTACCAGCATAAGACAGAGAGTTGTTAACCCTTGATTTAATCCTCCGCTGAATCTTCTCGAGGAGTGGACGATAATCAACATAGGAGAGCCTTTTAGTGGACGCAGGAAGCCCAAGATAAAGAAGAGGGGGGTCTTTCAACATCATACTGATGTGGTTTCACAAGTTCACGGGTCTCAAGTAGTACAGTATAATATCGTTCCACAGGAAGTAATTGTGTAAGTACTAGGCTTGGATCACTCAATTAATTGGACTAAGCGATTGTGTAAAAATGGGGAATTAAATTAAGAAATTTATCTAGCAAAAATAACAAAATCAAAGTTAAAGAAAATTTTGAATATTTCTAAGGGTTACTCTGAATGAAATGTGGTAAGCTTCAAGGATGGTTCCACTTTTAGCATTTTCTATGGACTTTACCTGGGTCAATTTATTAGGCAAATTTTTGGTTGATAGAAGGTTGAGCCTAGAGTTTCTTCGATCCTTTTTCAAGGTATCAAAGGAGTGTTAAGCAATAATCCTAATTTACTATCGTAAACTAGCAATCAAGCATAACCCATTAATTTCTTTGCTAACCTGAATTTTTCTCTCATAAATTCAGTTTATGTCTAATTCTGAAATTTATAAGTTCCCTGTTTGGAGTTTCGTTATTAATTTTTACCTATAGGTTCTTCAATTAAAAACTAACGTCAAGTAATGGTTGGCCAAACACAATACCAGCAAAATCAATTTCAAAACAAAGAAATCAAAACCAAAAATCCATACCACAATTTAGTCCATAAAATTAGCTAAAAGC
>JANZLD010000236.1:67799541-67814756 GCA_026413575.1 Erythroxylum carthagenense
AATCAAGCGCATTTCCTACAAATTAAACATGAACAATTATAAATGCGAATTCAGAAGAACTAAGCAATTTAGCAAAATATATATATATATAACCCAATAATTAATCCAGAAATTAAGGAAAAATGTCATTAATTCTAATGATAAAAATGCATCCAACACATACCCGTGATAGCAGAAATCGAAGGGGCCATGGATGCCGCACCCTTTGACAAAATAGAATGACTTTTAAGCAAATTGACCTGCAGTCTAGAATGATGTTTGAAGAGGCTGAGGGTGTGCAGAAAAGTCCGGATAGACTCCAAATCTGCCTTGCAAAATAAGAGGAGGTCATCTGCAAAACATAATTAGTAATACCGAGAGGCTTACACTTGGAATGATACCTGAATTGGGGATTAGATAGCGTTTCATGCCGAATAAAAGCATTAAGGGTTTCCATGACGAGAAGAAAAATATATAGGGAAAGAGGATCCCCCTGGCGAATGCCCTTAGCAGCGCGAAAAGATCGAGTAGGGGCACCATTAATCAAAACTGAAAAAGATGCTGAAGTGATATATTCCATAATCCACCGGGTAAATTGAGTCGGAAAGCCAAAGGCCTCCAACATGGCATGCAAGAAGCCCCAATCAATACTATCAAAGGCCTTATGAAAATCAATCTTCAAGGTACAATTAGGAGGGCTCGAAGAGGTAGAATAACCTTTCAGAAGCTCTTGAACAATAAGAAAATTGTCCCCAATATAACGATCTGACAAGAATGCACTTTGGTTAGCACTGATTAACGGAGTCAAATCTTCCTTCAATCTGGTAGCAAGGATCTTAGAGATAATTTTGTAAAGAAAATTAGCACACAAGATTGGACGATAGTCAAAAAAGGTGGTTGGAGTTGGTCCTTTCGGAATCAAGCATAAGAAAGTACGATTAATTTCCTTCAACAAAATTCCAGTACAAAAGAACTCATGGATGGCTTCCTTAACAAAACTACCAATAGTAGGCCATGCATGTTAGTAAAAATAACCGTTAAACCCATCAGGCCCAGGAGCTTTCTTGCCATTCATATTAAAAACACAAGCCTCAATTTTGCTATCTTCCACTGGTCTGGTTAACAGAGGAAAAACAAAGGGTAAAACCTGCTTAAGATTAAGACACTGCAAATCCATAGAAGAGACGGAGATACGATCGGCAGTACTAAGGAGGTTATGAAAAAAGTCCAAAGCTGCTTCCCCAATAGCCATCGGATCATGGATAACATTACCATTATGAGAAATGGAATGAATCTTATTCTGGTTCCTTCTAAAAAGAATTGAGTGGAAGAAAAACTGAGTACACCTGTCGCCATCTTGAAGCCAATTGATTCTAGCTCATTGCTGCAAAAGAGAGGAGTGATTGTTAACAGTCTGCAGATAGTTAGCGAGGGCGAGCTTTTCCTGATCAAGAAGAAGCTGGCTCATTGGGGTATCCGATAAGAGCGTCTGCACTCTAGTAAGCTCTGATCTGGTCTGACTGATAGCTTCAAGGGTGGAGCCCTGAGAGGCCTTAAGAATTTTAAATGTCTACTTAATAACTTTTAATTTCTGTACACAGACAAATTGCTTGGTCCCCCGACATTCATGTGTAACACCACGCATGCAAGCATCCCTAAAACCAGGATCTGAAACTAGATAATTATTGAATCGAAACGGGAAATGAGCAGCCACAGTTGGAAGCAAATTGGAAATCCGTATGGGAGTGTGGTTCAAAAACAGAGGGTCCAAAAATAGAGTCGAGATGCTAGGGAAAGACTGGAGGCAATGGTTATTAACGAGTGCTCGATCAAGCTTCTTACGAATAAACCATCGGTCCTTTTGCTTATTAGACCATGTAAAGAAATGACCAACAGAAGGATTTCCATAAGGTGTTAAGAAACTCTAATTATGGCCCATTATCTGCAATTAAAATATATAGACTAATCAAATATCATTGATGTAGTAACTTAACATAATTCTTAAATATAAGATGATTATAGTAAATTATTAGTTTAAATTAAGTTTAATTAGTTCAATTTAAATTTAGGAGTTGAGTTGCATATGTTTGATGTGCAATGTTCATAAGATATATTTTTAACTAGTTAAATTTAACTTAAATTAATAAACTTTACAATTTTTTTTGTAAAGTTTAATTTTTAATTTTTTTTCTAAATTTACTTAAATTATATAAGAGTTTTATGTTTGTTACCGAAAAGCAAATGACCAAATACCTTCAGTGGAACTTAAAAGAGGGGAAGTGAATGAAAAAAAATAAATGATTACGGAAACGATTAACAAATAATATGGATGAAATTGCCAATTGGGTTTCAGCCACACAATTTAATTTTCTTTAAATATCATAACAATATTCAGAGTAATCGTAAAAATCTCTTTTGAAAAGGACAATAGGTCAAGATCAATTGGTCCTAGTCGCTCGCTACCAAGTTGGGCACGTGATTTTCCCGTCTCGCGCTCTCTTCATTTTGACGTGAATCTCAAACACCCGAGCATTACTCTTGATTCACCTTCACTATACTACTTGGAGAACTGCACGCGTCTCTAACTACCGTGGGCATGGGACTAAAAGTTTTTGACCGTTAATATCGTTGATTCCCGCTAAAGACTTGCTCCAGATTACTCAATACAAGAGCCTAGTTTTCTCTCTTCACTTCCCTTTTATGTTTCTTTCAACTATTTGTTCCTTCACTTTCCTTCCATCCAAACACAAACAATATTCATCTCGTTCTCTCTGTTTCTGTTCTGGGATTTGAGGTAATAGCAAGATGGATGAAGAATATGATGTCATAGTTCTTGGGACAGGTCTCAAGGAATGCATTCTCAGTGGTCTACTTTCTGTTAATGGCCTCAAAGTACTTTTTCTTACCAACTTTGTTACTCTGAATTAGGCATTTTTCTTCTGAAAGCAATCCCGTATTTGCGTATATGACACCTATTTTTGTGTTTAGTTTAGTGCATGATCTTACTCTTTTCTGCTATGATTTGTCATCTTCACAATTTCCAGAAGGGCGTGTTTCATTGAATAGAATTCTTGATCTTTGGTGCGCAAGGCACGTATGACTTAAGTCTTATCTTTCGTTCGAAACAGGTTTTGCATATGGACAGAAATGACTACTATGGCGGTGAATCATCCTCACTGAATCTTAACCAGGTAAGTCTGCGGATGGCTAGTTGTATTCTGTACTTATTTTATTAGCCGAGTTTTCTGTATTCCTCTGCTCTTCTGATTTCACTTTTCTCTTGTTTACTCGGATTTCAATTTGCAACTGTAGCTTTGGAAGCGATTCAGGGGAAATGATACGTTTCCAGAGAGCCTGGGGTCAAGCAAGGAGTATAATGTGGATATGATACCTAAGGTACCGCATAAAATACTCGTATTATGGATCTTCAAATGAAGGTTAATGTTACGTGCTTCTGATTGTTTCTCATTCTGCTTTGAATTTGCTTTAATAGTTCATTATTGCCAACGGCGGTTTGGTCCGTGTTCTCATTCACACAGACGTTACCAAGTATCTCAACTTCAAGGCTGTTGATGGTAGTTTTGTGTATAATAAAGGGAAGGTATGAAGGAATTTAACAATTTTAGATTTCGGTGGGAGTGTAATGGTTTTGCCAGGGCAAGCTTGCGTCTATTGTCTTTACATATCAGAAGTAGATTGCGAGAATTTGATCAAATCCCACAACTTCTCAGATATACAAAGTTCCAGCGAATGACGTTGAAGCACTGAAATCACCACTGATGGGACTGTTTGAGAAACGTCGTGCCAGAAAATTCTTTATTTATGTACAAGACTATGAAGATGATGATCCAAAGTCTCACGAAGGGCTGGATTTGACCAAAGTTACAGCAAGAGAGCTTATCTCGTATGATCCTCACCTCTTCGATCTCTTTCAGCTTAGTGATGTTTAAGTTTAAACTATTATCAGTTGGATTAACTTGCAAAAACTACAATTTCCATTGATTCAAAGGGTTTGACTGAAGAACTGATTTTAAACAGCTTGCATCATAGAGCTAACCTCATATTTTTGTCCAAGAAATCATCACTGGTGAATTTTCTTCTTGTCTGTGGAAGTTAGTCAATACGTTAAGCTCCATAACCTAGTGACTAGACATTTGGTACATTTTTAAGAGAGCTAACTATGTTCAGCTCAGAAAATATACCTTGCACATGGATTTTGTTTCATAAATTCAAACTCGGAGCATGCGTTTCCCAAGAGCTAGAAGACGATAGCTACATCTGTTATAATTTATAGCTCTCAAACTAATTCATGCAATGATGCTAGTCCATTCGAACTTACAGGAGATATGGGCTAGAAGATGATACGATTGACTTCATTGGCCATGCCCTGGCACTTCACTTTGATGATAGCTACTTGGATCAACCAGCTCTGGATTTTGTGAAGAAGATGAAGGTGAGCTTGAAAAGTTTTTCGCCTTTATGTTTCTCCGGGATGAATTAGTCCTTTAATTAACTTTATATGATTTAAGAATTTTAATCTTCCAACAATGCCCCATTGAACCCCAATATAAACTGAGAAACATCTGCAACAAATTGCCTTGAAGATAATTTTATGTAGTTCTAAATCGTCTCCAAGTGAAAATTTTTACATCCATTCCCAGTCAAAGTTGTTGGATATTGAATTTCTGTCTTTCATTTTGCTTTCTTCTGCTTGTTTTCCGAAGCTTTATGCAGAATCTTTGGCTCGCTTTCAAGGAGGATCACCCTACATCTACCCACTGTATGGGTTGGGAGAATTGCCTCAGGTACCGTTTTATCCACAAGGTGAGTATAATAGTCCAATGAAAATAATTTGACATTCCCCGGGATTCTTTTCAGGCGTTTGCACGTTTAAGTGCAGTATATGGCGGAACTTACATGCTGAATAAGCCAGATTGTAAGGTAAATCCGAGTACAACAAGATTAACTTAGTTTTTCTTTTCCTCATTTTACCTTTTGTTTGCAAGATCACTAATCAAACAAACCAAGTTATATTGTTAAAACTCCTAGACCACTGAACACCTCGTCTGTCTTTCTTCTATGGAAAACATTTTCTCTTTAAGCATTTGGTACAGTTTCTCCTTTGGACAATAATCTTGCATACACTACTGTCTAACCAAAGCATTAGATAAGTTCATTAAAAGAGATTTCAACCGTTCAAGGTTATCTCATTAATCTGCCAGAAAAATCCCCGATATAATGTCCAATGGTGCTGTTGTAGCTTGAGATTCAGCTAAGCTAAGTATTTCCATCTCTTTAAGCTGTAATTTTGGGGAGGGCTCCCGAGTCCCGTCCATACCCAAATGAGAACGTTGGAATCATACTTATACAAATATCGAGGATTCATTGTTGGTTTTAGGTGGAGTTTGATGGAGATGGCAAAGCCATTGGCGTGACCTCTGAAGGAGAAACTGCTAAATGCAAGAAAGTTGTTTGTGATCCTTCGTATTTACCTGACAAGGTAACTTTTGTCAACCATTCATGATAAAGCTCCACTACATCCCCCATAGTTCCATTCGTTCAGGAGTTTCTGAAATGTTCATGAGGTTGTGAAAATAGCCTTAATCTCTTACGACTTCAATGCAACAGGTTAAGAAGGTTGGAAGAGTTGCTCGTGCAATATGCATAATGAGCCATCCTATTCCAGACACCAGTGAGTCTCACTCAGCCCAGGTCATTCTGCCACAGAAGCAACTTGGTCGTAAATCAGATATGTAAGGCCAAAAACTTCGGTCCTCCGTTCATTCTATTCTTTACTATTCCTTATTTTTTAACAGGTTTCTGCATAAATTTTCTTATATTGTAAAGTTGTAGTATGAGTTTATGTATAGGTAAATTTGAACTTGAAGTTGAGGAATCTAATCTTGTAAAGTGGGAACACGTTTTGATGCACATTTGTGATCAAATATAGCCTTCCTGGTGAGATAATTGACAGAAGTGAGTTTCGCAGTCGCAGGATTTATCAACAGTTAGAAATTTTGAGGAGTAAAAGAAGTAAACAGTCCAGAGATGACAGCTTGGAACAAAAATTGGGACATACCTCTAATTAAATCCCTGAAATGAAACACGTGCCTTTTGATTGATGAAATATCATAACGATTCTCACAATTTGAGAAACGAAGTTTCACACTTCTTTCTTTCAGGTACCTCTTTTGTTGTTCTTACGCTCACAATGTTGCTCCAAAAGGGAAATACATTGCTTTTGTTTCAACGGAAGCAGAGACTGACAATCCTGAGGTAGAACTAAAGCCAGGGATCGACCTGCTTGGTCCTATAGATGAAATATTCTATGATACATACGACAGATATTTACCGTCGAACGACCATGAGGCTGACAATTGCTTCATATCCACTGTAAGCTCATCTTTCCCACCATTATAGTTTATTTCAAACTTTTATGCCGTTTTAATTGTTTCAGTGCCGGCATCTCCTTTTTGTTTTCTCAATCTGTGCTAATAGATTCTGCAGAACAATGCATAAAAATTGTTATTTTGCATTTGATGTTAGTTTCTCGATGAATTTGTCCTACTTACCCCACTCTTGTTATTCCTTGCAGAGCTACGATGCCACTACACACTTTCAGAGCACAGTAGATGATGTGATTGAACTGTACAGTAAGATCACTGGAAAGGTACATTCTTAACGATCGTGAAGAGCATTAGACAATGCATGGTGCATTTGTTATGTATTTTACCATCGGTTTAAAACATGATTGGACATTTTGTTTCTTACGTCATCCTCTGAGAATATAACAAGGAATCAATTTAAAAGCTTATATGCCAAAGTCTTATAACCAATAATTTGTTAGGTTTTATGTTTTCAGGCCCTTGATCTTTCTGTGGACCTGAGTGCTGCAAGTGCTACAGCTGAATGAAGACAAGTTTAGGAAAGCTTACATCATTAAGGAACATCAGAAATATTTTCCAAGTTTTGGTTTGCCAAGATGGGAAATTTTGCATCTCTACTCCATTCCAATTCACAAAAACTTCTTCAGAGTCCTGTTAGTTTCTGAAACCATTGATGCAATTTCGCTTCCATTATTCTTTTGTTTTCTTTCATTCTCTAAAGTGCAAACCTTGGATATCCAACATTTGTTTACATTCAGTTGCTCCGGAATATTGGTTTTGGAACTTGGTCATGGATGCGGATACAAAAATTTCTCCTCATAAAGGAACTAAAGGTATTAAAAATTAATGTGGCTAATTTTGGTTCCTCTATCCTTGAAAAGAGAAAATACATACACACAAAACAAGGGATGAAATTTATATTTTATTTCAATTGATTTAATTAGTTAAATAATAAGTAATTACTATTTTTATTTATTTAATTATCTCATATTTTTATTTAATATATGTGCCTTTGATGATATGTTATTTAAAATAGTTTACTATCAATTATTATAAAGAATTTAAATTAGTAAATTTCTACTTTATAAAATTGATTTATGATTTTATAATAATATATCACATGGTTAATATTTCATAATTTTATAATGCCTACTAAAAAATTATTTCGAGATTAAATAAGTATACATCGTAGAAAAGTAGAAATACTTAAATAGTTAAGGTTTAAATTGACATTATAAATTACAAATTAAAATTATTTTGATAATTAACCTTCATTTATTATAAAATTTATAATAAAATTTTAAGCAAATTAATTATTAACATGTTCATATTAAACAATAAATCTTAAGTTCAAGCAAACTAAAATAATTCAAATTCTCTTATCTCAAACTTATCAATTTCTTTCATAGCATATATTAAATCAATATTAATTATTTTTATAATTTCTAATTCATAAAAATATAAAACTTCTAATAATCCTCTAATGATCAATATGACATAAAAATTACTATAACAATAATCTAAACTTTGCACTCTTTTACTTGTAAATATAAAAGAGTTTTTATATCTTTTTTAATTGTAGAGATGCAAATGGTGTTTATAGATATTACATGTATAATTTCTACATAAGAAAATAAATATATAATTATTAATTACAGTGTATAATTTGGAGAAACATGTAAAAAGCTTAAAGGTTTTATATTGTAAACTTAAAAGAACGACTTAAAAAATTCAACGCTTCTTACAATAAGCATGTCGAGAATAGTTATCACAAATTTGAAATATGTAAAAATAATATTTGATCAATTGGGTTTTCTAAAAAATAGATGTTAATGTTGTTACTTTTGTGTTATATTTTAAGGTTATAAAATTTGATATCTTGAAATTTCAAACCCAAATTCACAATTTTATAATGCATATATGTGGAGAATAGTTATAATAAATTTAAATAAGTGAACACCTTTTGAATAAATATGAAAACTTTCTTATAAAAATATATTAAATTATTTTTGTGTCATATTTTAATTTTTATTATATGTCACGGCTCAAACGGGTACGCGTAACTCAAAAGTTGAAGCCCTCAAATCACATGTAAGTTTGACTATTAGTGCCATAAATAGATGCAAATTTTTTTAAAAAATAAATAACAACAAAGACAACGTAAATACAAACACAGTAAAGTACAATAGTGTTAGTGTATATTAGAAGAAAAAATTTTGATATACTAAATCGTATCACTTCGGACGCTAGAGTATAAGTACAATTGAAAAGAAATGAAAAAATACATAGAGGTAGATATGTTGCAGCCAACACTCCTCAAGTCACTGTTACCACGGTGATGGTAACTGACTTGAAAATAGAGTTAAAGGGAGTCATACCTCACTAAGTAAGTCCATATTGCCTCACGACACTTAATGACATGCTCACATAATATATAATTTATAATAGTATAAACACACATATATGATGTATGACAAATCATATGCAATACACAATAAATCATAGAGAAGGAACATCTATAAAACCTTAGTTTCCATAATTAAATCCTCACAATATTATAATTTGAATAGTTGTGTAGAGCTAAGCATCACCAACAGCCTAGCCATGCAATTATACTCATTTAGTCATAAGGCTCTCTTAGTCCAAAGGGGCTATGGGGAGCAAACATCCCCAACAACCAACCGATACTCAATACGTCAAAAGTCACAGTCACATCAATAATATACATACCAAACAAGGATCCGATTAGAAACCAAGCGTCAACTAAGATTGATCCGTATCATATCTTAATATCTTATCATAATCATCTCTCATAATCAAATCGGTGCACATATGGTCCTGATGTATACCCATCAAGTGGTATGTCCTATAGATTTTGCCTCCTCCATTATCATAATCAAACACATCCACACAATCCAAATATCAATCACGTAATTCCAAAAAATAGCACTCAGTCGTGTGAGAACTATTATAATGCATGCAGTATGCCATATGTACCCAAACCCATTTCCATATAATTAGATATCTCAATAATATTTGCATAGGCATCACAATGATGATTATACAAAGTACACATATACATGTATATACTTATAGGTACTATAAATGTGTGTGTGTGTGTGTATATCCGTATGCATAAGGAAAAGGTGTTTGTCCTAGTTTAACAAGTCGTCACTCATATCAGTATGGAAACATATTCAATAGCTTGTATGGATTTAATATCAGTATATATATATATGAACTTACCTGATTGATGTAGTTATTTGTCTCAACCTTGCAATATGGGTCTCACTCCTGATAAACCTATAAAATAAGAAGGGAACAAGTTGTTGGGCTCAGTTAACAACCTAAGCCTCATTTGGGTTGCTAGGATGATCCAATTATACAATTCGACCTTTGATCCTATTCTCATTTAAACTTTCCGTGATCTTTAGTTCACAAACTGTTGTATGGTTCTTAAAATAAAAATGATCAGCACAATTTAGATAATTTTTTCAAATTTTTTTGAAAAACTTGTTGAAAGTTCGATGGAACAATATCTCTGGTGATTAGAATATTCCTCTAGTCATTACAAAATTTATTCGATGAATAAAAAATTATCTCAAAATTTAACGAGTTTTATACCAAATGGAAACTCTTGATGAGTCTAACAACTTTTATAACTGCAAGAAATTCAAATTCTCAACCAATCTTAATGAATTGAAGAAAAATTATTTCGGAGCCTGAACCTTTATTTTTGTCAATCAACAGCAATATAGACAATGACCGGCGATATGACCATAGAGCTTTTACTCTAACATTAAAAGGGAGTCCAATGGTGGTCGTATTTGTGGTTGACAACACTCACAAGAGGTGATGGATCAAAGATTTGGATTTTTCTTTAATTTTTCTTCTTGATTTTGCAATGATTTCGACATTGTTATGAGGTAAAGTGGGTATAGTTGAGATGGGTTTAAAGAGAGGAGTTGATTCATATAAACAGTTGGTTGAGTAGAGTCACTACTGGTGAAAATTAAAGAAAGATAATGGTTTTATGAATAGTAATCTTAGGGGGTTGAAAATGAAGAATAGGAAAGGGGGGTAGAAGATACACACACACACACATGTGTGCATGTATGCATGTGTGTATATATATATACATATGTGTGTGTATGTGTGTGTGTGTGTGTGTGTGTGTGTGTGCATGTATATAAGTGTATTACAATCTACTCTCCTTACAAAAAATTCGTCCTAAAATTTTACAACAATGTTCTATTGTGAAAACAAGTATAGATACAACTCTCTTATCTCTCGCTCTATCTCCCAAGTGATCTTCTCAACATTTCCATTCCTCCACGATACTTTAACCAAAGGGATCTACTTTGATCATAATTGGAATAGTTGAGAATCCAAAAGAGCTACCGGATCCTCTTCGTCGGTTAGAGTCTCAATCACCTCCACTATTTGCTGCTAAAGTGCATGAGAAGAATCATAAATGTATTTACGAAGCATAGAAATGTGGAATACTAGATGGATTTGCAACATATCCAGAGGTAAAGCTAACTTGTATGTCATGTTTCCAACTCTCTTTGTTATCTTGTAAAGTCTAATATATCTTGGAGACAATTTCTCTTTCTTTCTAAACCTTATCACATCTTCCTTGGAGATACCTTTAGAAATACAAAATCTCTGACTTTAAAGTCAACCTCCAATAAGTGTGAATCCCAACTACCACTAAATTCCATCATGCACATCCTAAGCATATCTTCTAAGGTCTAAATCGTCCTCTTAGATTTTTTGTTAGTTTGAGGATTGATTGTTATGCTAAAATCCAATTTAGTGCCTATTGCCTCCTATAATTTCCTCCATAACTGAGATGTGAACTATAATCCTCGGTTAGAGACTATCAACATCAGCACCCCATGGAGACACACTATCCACTTAATATATACTAAAGCGAGCTTAGACACTAAATAGGTGGCTTTTATGGGTAAGAAATAGACTGACTTCACCAACCTATCTACGATCACCTAAATTGAATCATTCCGAGTCCTTGTTAAAGTAGGCCAATCATGAAATCCATTATGATCTTTTCTTATTTTCATTTAGGAATTGGCAATGGTTATAGCTTACTTGAGAGTCTCTAATGCTCAACTTTTACTTCTTACAAATCAAGTACCTAGAGAAATATTTAGCCACATCCTTTTTTCATACTGTCCCATTAATAAATGTCTATAATATTACGATACATCTTTGTAGAACCTAGATGTACATTGTATGTTATATATCACACTACTTTTAAAATCTCCTCCTATATCTAGAATACACAATCTCCCATTCATCCTTAGTATACCTCCCTTATTGATATGAAAATCCATGTGGCATCATTCTTAAAATTCATATATAAGTTTTTAAAGCTTAGGGTTTTGGCCCTAAGTGACGTTGATCTTGTTCAACAATATTGACTGTACCCTAGTGCTTGCCAATAGTACTCTTGAATTTGAAATCTAAAACTGGGTGCCTTAACCCATAAAATCATTTAACTCTTTATTCAAAGCTATCCTCTCTATTATGATATATGTCAAACCACCTGAGGATTTCTTACTTAGTACATCTATTCCAATATTTTCCTTTTCCAAGATGATACTAAATCATGAATTCATAATCTTTTTATAGATCCATCCACCTTCTTTGCCTCAAATTTAATTTCTTTTGTTGAAATGTATATTTTAGACTCGTATGATTTCTGTAAATTTCACATGTCTCACTATATAGATAATATCTCCAAATTTATAAGTCAAAGATCACTAATTCCATAACTAAATCATGAGTAGGGTAATTTTTTATGCCTTTTCAATTATATAGAAGTTAAGAAATCACCCTACCACTCTGCATCAACATGCAATCTAGGCCAACTCTCAAAGCGTCATAGTAGAATTGAAATCATCTACTTTCAATTGGTAAATCTAAGACTAAGCTGTAGTTAAACACTATTTTTGCTTTTAAAAATGCTCCTTATAGACTTCATACCAAATGAATCGGGCATTCTTTTACGTTAGATATGTCAATAAGTTTCTATCTTAAAAAATTCTTGGACAAATCTTTAATATTAACCTACTAACCTTAGAAAGCTTTGCATTTTTGTCACTGTATTTGGTCTTTGAGCTTTTACCATATTTAGGTCCACTTATATCCCCTCCTAAGATATCACATATCCTAATAATGTGACACTTTGAAGTCAAATTCACACTTTGAGAACTTGGCCTATAATTGATATTCTTAAAGTGTCCATAACACCACTATCAAATGTTGAGCATGTTCCTTATCTGTTTGTAAATACACCAAAAAGTCATTGATGAAGACAATTATGAACCTATATAAAAATGATTTGAACACTCTATTTGTTAGATCCATAAAAGTTGATAGAGCTTAGTAAGGTCAAATGAAATTACTGGGAATCCATAATGGTCGTATAGAGTCTTGAAGGCAAGTTTAGGTACATCTTTTCTTGATCCTCAATTGATGATATCTAAACCTTAGGTCTATCTTAGAAAATTGCATAGCACCCTGAAGTTGATTAAACATATTGTCAATTTAGGGTTTAGATACTTGTTATAGATACTCACCTTATTCAACTGCTTGTAGTTAATAGACAACCAAAGAGAACCATCTTTTTTCTTTACAAACAGTACTAGCGCACCCCATGGTGATATGCTAGGCTTAATGAAGACCTTATATAATAAATCTTACAATTGTTCTTTTAATTATTTTAACTAAATAAGCTCTATTCTATATAAAGGTATAGAAATAAGATTTATATCATGTACTAGAAAAGTGTAGAACTTTAGTTCTCTCTAAAGGTAGTCCTAGTAACTTTTCAAGAAATACACTAGAAACTTCCAAACTACTAAACACTTTAGAGGCTGTTAATTTTTGTAGAGGTGTCCCAAACTAGGGCCAATAACCCTTGACAACCCTGTTTAATCATCTTGTTGGCAACTAATGCTAAAACTATATTGGATGGGATGATCCTTTTATCTCTATCAAAAGTAAACTCTATCTCATCCAAAATCTAAAACACCACACCACTTTTTTTCTCTACAATTCAGGGTAGCATAATGGCTAAACAACCAGTCTATCCCTAAAATTACATCAAAATACATAATCGTCAACACTATAAGATTCATTGCCATTATCTACCATCAATCTCCATAAGACACGAGAAGTAGATCAAATCCACCTCTATGGAATCACTACGAGGAGTTGATATGGGTAAGAATTCATCCATCCTATCTGATACTACTTCTAGTCTCATAGCAAAGTTGAGCAACATAGAAGAACAGATTGTTCTCTAACATAAAAGAATGGATTGTTCTTAGATCTATCAAAACTCTAGCTTCTAATCCAAAGATAAAAAGAACACCAAATAGCACTTCATTTAAAACTTGTGCATTGAGGTGTGAGGGCGAACAATTTAGCCTAATCATGACTTGTATGTTAAGAGTTGTGGTCCTACTTATGGCCATTAAAATAGGGGTTGCACCATATTAGAAGATGAATTATGATATCCTATTATTAGGTAGTCCCTGGTTAGATACTACTACTGGCCACATCTGTAGCAGCCTCCTAGTCGTATATAGTATGGGTTTGGGTTTAGGTTTGCCCTACTATACTATTGGCAAATGGATGATGTCGAGCCTAAACTATTACTTTTAGTTCTTTATCCGTTATTATTACCATATGCTTTAGGTATGAACCTAAATCTTCCCAAATGTCTACGATTAAATCTTACCTTGTCATATGCTCGAACAGCCCTCTATCAAGAGCTCTCATTTTAACTGTTCCATAGTAAAAAGTGTGATTATTACTACTCCTGTTGCTAAAAACTAGAGGGTCTTAATGAATGCCTCATACTTTTCTCTTTAATAAATAAAGCATCCTGCTTCATGAGGATCCTTTCCAATTGTTTGAACATATCCACCAAAGTAGAAAACTTCTCTCGACAACTCATAAGCATAATGATAAAAGGGGTTTCAAACCCTAGTACATATTGGTTGCTCTTCCTTATTTTATTTGAAACAATCTTCAGGACATATGACTTAGTTAAGTAGAGTTAATGGCATACTCATCCACCATCCTATCTTTCTAACGTAGATTCAGGAACTCCGACCTGAGTGCCTCTTGAATTGTAAGGAGAGGGAATAATCCATAAACCTCTCCTTAAGCTACAACTAAGTCACTATACCCAACCGTGGAAGGATGCGATCTCGATATCAAACCTGGCCTACTCTGTACACCTTGAATGACTATGGGGAGCTAAGCATAACCAACAACCCAACCATACACTTATACTCATATAGCTGTAAAGCTTTCTTAGTATAAAGGGGCAGGGAGCCAAACATCACCAATAGACCAGCCCTCACTCAATTTGTCCAAAGTCACAATTACATCAATAATGTAAATATCAAATAAGGACCTAATTGGAAACCATTCATTAACTTGGATCAGTCCGTACAATATCTCAATATCATATCATAATCATATCTTATAATCAAATCATTGTGCATCTAGTTTGGAATATGTAACCATCAGGTGACATGTTTTAAAAATATTTCCTCCTCCACAATCACAATTAAAAACATCCACACACAATTAAAATATCAATAACTCAATTACACAAAAAAAATACTCAATCATATGAGGACCATCATAATGCATGCAATATGCCATATGTACCCAAACCCATAAGCATATAATTATATAACGCAGTAATATTCGTATAGGCATCACAATGATGGCTACACAAATTACATATGTACATGTATATACTTGTAGGTATTATATAGATGTGTATATACATAAATTATATAT
>JANZLD010000236.1:67827372-67844765 GCA_026413575.1 Erythroxylum carthagenense
TATGTCGACTACTCCTATCTCTATATCTCTTTTAGATTCAAGTTCTTATCGTTACTTAGCTATAATCAAAAGTTTTCTAAGTTTTGAATCTATCGGAAGTTCTATAAAGGAACTGTATTTCTAACAATTGTTTTTAAAAGACGAAGTTTTCAAAAAAGGGGAATACACAATTCAACTCCCCTTCTCGTGTATTCTATATCGTACTTTAATCATTGTATTAACGTGTGATTCACTTCACTTATATCTTACTATTTTTGATTTATTAGATTTACTATCGATTAGTCCCGTAGTTTTTCCAAGTTAAAGTTGTGTGTACAATTTGTTTTTCATCATTTATATTGTTTGAGTGTTTCATTATTGGTTGAGTGATTTCATTGATCCTGTGAGCATCATTACTTATAGTTTAATAACAGTTGTCAAAGTCATAAGTATGGAGAGTGGTAATAATTCTTGGGTGAAGTTGATGTTGACTAACTACTCATTATAGAGACCTATGGCGAAAGATCTCCTGTATTACAAAGGTCTTTATGATCTAATCGATGTGGACAAAATTATAAAAGATGATGTCCATTCTAAGTCGAAGAAGATGATAGATAACAAGTGGGAAAAGATGAAGTAAAAAAACCTTATGAACTATCAGACAGTATATTGATATTAGTATATCTCACCATGCATCTTAAGAGACGAATCTTTTTAAGTTGTGGAAGAAATTTACTGGTCTTTATGAGAGGAAGAGTGCTCATAACAAGGCATCCTTAATTAAATGGCCTATAATCCTAAAGTTAAAGGCTGAGAAGTTAATGTCAAAACATCTCATAAATTTTTAGGATATCATCAACAAGCTGGCAACCATAAAGATCATCCTTGATGATGAGCTATAAGCTTTATTCCTATTATGTTCCTTATTAGATAGTTGGAAAACTTTGGTTATGACTATTAGCAGCTCCACCCTAGATGGTGTGCTTTCTTTAGATGTGATTAAAAATATCACGCTTAATGAAAAGATTAGGAGGAAGGAGATTAGTGTCGATAATGTACAAGCTCTTTTGGTAGTAAATAGAGGAACAAGCAAGAGTAGAGGTTCTAAAGGACAGGGCAAGCATAAGGACATATGTAAGTTTAGAGATTGCAAGGAGGCTAGGACATGTCATTATGGCTCCAAATTTGGTCATATAAAGAAATTTTGATACTAGTGGAAGAGAGTCTAGAAAAAGTAAGATGGAAAGAAGATGGAGATGATAATAACACTACGCAAGAGTTGTAAGCACAAATGATGAGTTATCAATGATTTATACAACCAGTGAGTGTCTCCACATTAGTCACTCAAAATTTGAATGGCTTGCTGAATGATCCCACATCTAAATTATCTTTTAACACTACTCCCAACTAATCTTAAAAATCAGACTTTAAGAAAACTACGGTTGAAGAATGTTATTTGGACTATAAAACTCCAATTTGTACACAATCCCAAAAGCTTTTTATAGCTAGAAGACAGTTTAGATGTTAAAAATCTTATCTTTTTAAGATATAAAGGTTTTGATAAGAGACATAAACACATGATGAAATAAGAGTTTTAGAGTTCAAATAGCATTCTTTAACTACAATTTTATTAAAGTTTGATTTGTAGGATTAGTTGGGAGTAGCGCTAGTGTGTGCATATCAAGTTGTACTCGTAAATAATAGTTTACGAGATGTGTGTGTGTGTGTGTGTGTGTGTGTGTGTGTCCATTCAACCCCATAATTTTTTTGGAGCTAGAAGATAAGCTTAATTGTAGTTGTTTATGAGGTGTTGAGTTAAAGTTAGTAGCTCGAAACCTTAAATGCTTGTATCTTGTTATTTTTAATTTTGTATATTTATTGTCAGCTTGTCTGTAGTTTTTCCATGTTAAAATTGTATGTCCAATCTATTGTTCAATCATCTTATATTTTTTTAGTGGTTTGTTATTGGTTGAGTGATTTCATCGATCCTATGAGTATTATTGTTTGGAGTCCAATATGTAAAACAATTTAATTTTTATAATTTTGTGAGAAATAAAATATATGTAACCATACATCCCTATATGTCATCCCCGCATTCAGTGGACCATAAGTGTCCAAATGAATTAACTAGATTGGATTAGAAAACCATGTTCTCTTTCAACAGGCTTTCTCTCCATTTTATCAAGTATTTATTCTTATTTGATTTTAACCAAAGTAAAATTATATAATATGCTATAAAATTGCATCATGCTTTAAATTACTAGATGATAGAAATAAGGAACAACTTATATTACTATTTTTATAAACAATATGTAGTATAATAAAACTATCCAATATAAATCTATGACCAAAAAAAATAATTGTCAAATATAATTCCATTATGCTAATGTGGAAGTTTACATTAAATCCAAGTTTAATTGTAATCAATAACAAATAAGATTTTATCAAATTTTTGGAGCAAATAACATTTCATGTAAGATTAAGGGTTTGCCCCCACCTATGTCTAACTTACATATGAAAATCCCTTCTATAACAACTCTCAAGTTATCTCCTATATAATTATATCATATTACATGTGTAATTTTCTAAAATTGTATGAAGGCATCCTTATCCTTCATTACACGGTTCGTTGCTCCTAAGTCTACAATATAAAGAGGATGGGATTTGATTAGAAACTAGAATCAGATACATATAGACAACAAATATATGTACCATAAGGTTGATACTTTTTTAGGCTCATTATAATCATGACTAAAGTGACCTTTATTGTCATAATTGTATCACTTCACTCTTTTCATGTTTTTCTTATTAAAAGGATGATTTCCTTCACTTCACTCTATTCATGATTGCTTATTAAAAGGATGTTTTCCTTTCTCATGTTGTTCCACTTGGTCTCTTAAGCAATGTGGTTATTTTTCTTACCTCTTTTCCCTCTATAATGCTCTTACTCTTTTTGTTCATAGCTCCAAGTGAGTTAGAACTAATTACATATTCCTTAATTGTTATCTTAGAAGCTCTAAAAAGCATTTATTTTAGTATAAGATGCCTTTTAGCATCCTTTATCGTCTTGATGTTCTCACTATAAGTTAACAACATTTTCATATTCTCATAAATAATAGTTCGCACTTGTTACTCGTTAGATAACTTATGAACTACATTTTACAACTCACTTATCATGTTTCGCATTTATCCTTAATTGCTTTTTTGATCAAGTATCTTCTTACACATGTCAAATTTGATAGTAAGTAACCTTATTTTAGTCACTAAGGTTCCTCTAAAATGAGCACCCAAAACGGACCACATATTCTTAATAGTCTTGTGCTTTTTGATTTCATAATATAATATATTGTCCATACTATTCAAGAATGTAATGTAGGTCAATGAGTTCTTCTTTTTTCACATTTCATATGCATCATGGTCTCTTTTGTGTTAGGTTGTATTTCCATCCTAAAAATTATCTATGACTATATCCAATTATTTTAGAGTCTCTTCCTGTTTTATCACATAATGAATTTTCATAATTGTCACTATTTAACTTCTCACCTTTGTTGAGTTCAACAATAATGTTCTTTAGTATAGTAGCCATATTTGAAAACTTTAAGTCTCTATATTAATAAAGAAAATATCATGCATGCATATTAATATCATATCATACATATATATGTCGAAAAATCAATTTTATCGAAAAATCATAAAATTCTTAATCATCATAAATACAAAAGTTAAATACTAATTACAATACTTAAGTTTAATCTTATGTATATTATATGTAACACAAATAATAGGATGATCAAATATCGAACTTGTGCATATATAATGCAACATAGTTCACATAATTCCTTACAATATAGTTAACTATATAAACTATGTACATAACAAACCCCTATACGGAATATGGTTAACTAATTCATACAGTAAAGCCCTCGAAGCACAATATGTTATAGCTCTAATTATCTCAATAAAAAAGCCTATAGGGTATAAGGTGATCAACTCCCTTTTCCAATTTTGTCATAAAAATATCATCATCAACTATTCTTATGATCTTGTATTAGGCTATTACAAATCCCAGAGCATGCTTAATAATTCCCCTTTAAGATGTGGCAATGTTAAGAGTAAAATTTGTGTACTTCATTCCAACATTTTCGAAAGCCCAATAACATCCAAAATATAACTTTTGAATTAAATTATTGACTAAAATAACATTTTGCATTGAATGGCCTCTAGTTTATGGAATAACTACATTAATGTAATGATGACATGCCTCATCTATGTAGTACATACAAATTTTAAGTGTCCTCTTTATAACGATCATTTTCCTAAAAAAACAAGTATTTCAAGAATTACAAATATTGTCATAAAACTCAAAAATCATATATTAACTAAAATTTATTTGACTAATACGGTAATATATTCGTAAACATTATTTTATAAAATTTAGGTCATTTACTTATAGTAATAACTTTATTATTGAACTAATTAAATTATTCATTATTACTTCATTTTAACTAAGGACCTATTTCTACTTTATTAATCTTGTTCTAATTAAGATAATTTTAGAATTGATTTACAATTTAACACTATCTTAAATTTTAATTTAGATAAGGGTATTTAAACTATAATTAATAAATTATAATTTTATAAACTACTACAAATTGGATTAGTTATTTGAAATCACACATAATTAAATATGCATTATTGAGACCAAATCTCTATATTTTTTTTTACAGAATCTTCTCTCTTTGTTAACTTATTAATCCTTTAAGATTATATCTTATACATGAAAATTATAAAAATTACTTGTCTTTGACAACTAGAAAGTTACCAAACGCGTGTGCGGGAGCAATTTGACAATTGTGTCAGAAACTTCCCACACACACCAACCAGAGCGTAGTCGCACTCTTCGCAAACCTTCCACTATAAGGTTCCATGATGATAATAATACTACGTCTACAAAAACCATTGTCGTTTTGAATTTCGTTGTGATGAAACGGCAACCGTGTGCGGTGACGAGTCCCAAGAATCGGTTTAGCGTATTCGAATTCGGCGAAGAGGACGAGCGGGTGGAGAGAACCTCCGGGAATTTACTAGGAAGGTTGGGACAATCTAGGAGGAGAAAGCACTCACGTTCTTCTCCTTCCACCAAGTACAAGTCACTTGCATGCTGTGAGCTTTTTTTTCTCTTTTTCTCTCAAGTCTGTCGCTTTTATGAATTTTAAACGTTTGCATATTCTGTTTGGTTGGTGGGAATGTGCGGGAAAATGAAAAGCGATCGACTTGAAACTTCTTTCTTGTCGAATACGTCAGCGTTTTTGTACATCACAACGATAGTCTAGTGCTGCTTTGTTGTTACGATCTTCACTGAATGATGTAAAGTTGGTTTTTGTAGGACGACGAATTTGGAGACATGTAAATGTATGAAAAAATTTGGATTTTGATGATGTTTCTGTTTCGACTGATCATCGCTTAATCTCCATTGTTGTTGTTTTCGCTTTTCTCCCCTACAAATTCATTTCTTTTTGAAGTACTTTTATCTAAAAGCAGTAACAGGGACTCTAAAAGAGAAAAATAGGAAAGGGACTGTTGATGTTGGCAATGCACCGGTTGAGATTAATATTGATGGTAAAGATCATAAGCTCCCATATGTTTTTGATTTCTTTTCATAGACCTTGTACTGGGTTTAAACTCTTTGTTTCTATTATTCACTTAGTTGTTAATTAGTCTTTGTTCTTTAACGACAGGTGGGTCCAAATTTCAGTCCGACAGCATTTGCAACAAGCTAGTGGACATTGATGGTGATAGTAGAGGAAATGGTGTCATACATCCTACAAGATCTCTTATAAAAAGTAGTCCTTTTGAAGAGGATGCTGTTGGTGTTGGGATTTCTCAAGCGGATACCCTTGTGCTTTCAAACGCTTCATATTTTAAGGTTTGTCAGTGTTTAATTTAAGTTTTGTCGGACACTTGAATAAAAGTCTGACATGGAACATTACGTTTGTGCTGAACTTATCATAAGGGAATTACACGAGGAAGCAGATTAATATGTTGTTGGATGAAGTTACCAACTTAAAATTTGTGCAGAGTGATCAAGTTGGAAAGATTTCAGAGGATGATGGACAGATCAAACTCAATTTATTAACTTCTGTCTCAACTGCCCTAGTAAATATAGGTCCTGCTTTTGCTATTGGATTAAAAGAGTTGCTTTACTTTCTTCTGCTTTCATGAAGTTACTTAACTTTATTGTCTTTTCTCTTTTCAGTTAATTCACAACAAAAAGTTGTGAAGCATGGTTCCCTGAGACATGAACTTGTGAGTGCTATAAGAATCAGCATCGATCTTCTCGTTGTGTGATTAAAGATGCAATTTATGAGTGGAAGCGTTTTTCTACAAGTCATTTTCTGAGATCAAAAGGATTCTAAAAAGGATATAAATCATCTGTATGGAAAAGAAAATGAAAATGTGTCAGAGTGAATTCAAACAGTTTATCACATTGGATTGAATTGAGCTAGACAATAAAGTCATTTTTCACATAATCAGTTTTGATGATTCATTTAGGTGATTGGACTTAACTATTTTGCACTAAGTTAAGTGTGGTCCTTTATCGTCCTTCCCTTTCCCTTATCTACATCACCAGATTTTCTCTTTAGTTTTAATAATTAAAATGTATAACATTTGCTTTATTTGACAATTTTTCAGGATCCGTTGAACAAGGAAGTTTTTATATTCCCAGATTTTTTCTTATTTGGGGACTTGTATTGTACAGAGTCCCACTTAATTTTTTCCGAGAGCTGCATCAGAGTTGAGGCTTCAACTGTAAATGGCACTAAGGGAAAATTTAATGCTAGGTGGCCTATTATTGATATTATTAAAGTTGAGTCTCAATGGTGTAGGAGGGTGAGATATGCTACTTTCTCTTTTCTTCTACATACACTGCTTTCATTTTTCTTTTACATACATGCTATGATGGGTAGCTTAAGTTTCTTTGATTTCTGAATGTAGGTTGAGACTGCTATTGTTAATCTTCATCTTAAATCAAAGGTTTCTCAAGGAGTTGGATATGAAAATGAAACTTCAGGTTTGTAGTTCCATTAAATTCAAGGGTCTGTTTATGTTGACTGTTATGATGAATTCAGCATTTTATGGACCAGCACTATGCCTTCTGATCCTATTCGTGAACTCTGGTGTAATCTTGCTGCACCTTGCTGTATGGAAACAATGCCAAATAATGCCTTAGTTTTGGATACGTGGCTAACATACTCTGTATGTATATCATCTTAACAAACAAATGGATTTAAGGTCTAATTTTCTGCCCTTAACTTTTGACATTCATTTCCCATTGCCTCCCAAGTGTTCTACCATCATACAAAGAGATCTCTTCATTATGAATTTATGATAAATATAATTTCAGAAATCAATTTGAAAAAATTTCAGATTGCATTGCCAATTTTCTGTAATAGGTTGTCTTTGTAAAATGTCCAAATTGATGATTCGTCTCCAGTACAACAGTTGTGAGAAAGAACATTGGTAAAATGGGTATTATTTACAAGTAAAAATCGATGTAATGATGAAAAACATGTTTAATTTCTCTTAATAATGGCGTTTCATCTTTCATCTGTATTATTGATCTTAAGATATTGCACTTTGCTGTTAATGTTTATTGTTTTGTTTGGTATATCTGGTTACTTTAAGCATCACTGTCTTTCTCTAATAAGGTTAAAATATCAAAAAGCTTGTTTGACCAATGTGAGGATGTATCCTACTTTGTCTTTTGTAAATGAGTTACAGTTTCTTATTTTGTTAAATATCTTGTGCCAAAAATTAAAATCTTGGAATTTCTCATTGTCAGGGTTAACTTTTGATCACAACTCTACATGTATCAATAAGTTGCAGTTCTCGATTTGTGATCCTGATTGGTGTGAAAGACAAGAAGCAATCAAACTCGTAAGTTTCAGATACAGAGATATCTGGAGTGATACCTATGGGTGAGTATTTATTCTTCTTGCTGATTTTATAACTTGAGTAATAAAATCACTTTTTAATTGTTCCTGTACATGGTTGCAGGAAGTTGTGACCCTATTTTGAAATAACTCAAAGCTTGCGTGTTTTTGTGCAATTCTTAGGCAATTTTGCCTTATTGCAGTTTCTCTTCAAATAACTCCTTTCTATTAAACTCTTATCCATTCCAGTGCCTGTCGGGAGAATGATGAAAATCATGGGCAGAGTAATGTGGCCATCTCAAAACCTTATATTTCTGGGTAAGTTCTTGATAATTGGGATTGGGAGTCTAGCATATTTTTGTCCATGGATTTCTTCCAAAAAAAAAAAAATTTTGTCCATGTAGCAAGCTTTGGTGTAAGGGCTTGTATGTGTCATTCTGAATAAAGAGTTTTATATGTGCTTGTGCATATACCCTTGTGTGTCTGAGTACTCGAATCTGCTATATGCCTGCAAGTTCTCAAGAAATGATTGGTACTATACAACTGAACGATGAATGTTATTGACTCTATATACTTTTTTCCAGTTACTCTAAAAGGTTTGAAGTAGAAGGTATTTTAAGAGAGTTGAAAAGTATCTACTCCTATAGTATTATCAGACTTAGTTTCAGTTTAAAGAAAATGCATTTTAATGCATAATGTTGTAGATTTTGTTGATTCTTTTTCTTGTAATGTAATTTCTCCCCTCACCCCTGACATCATGTTTATCCTTGTTAACAAATTTTTCTTATAACCATGGATACTATTTCTTTTTCTGGAAAAATTTGTGAAAATGACATGATAGATATGTCATTGGTTTTGGTTTCTCGCATTGGAATTTCCATATGATTAAAGTTTTGAAAGATGTGTTCCAATTCTGTTTGAAACCTTTTCTTGGAAACTTTTCTGATACATGTTGCTGTTAATATTTGTTAACAAATTTTTAACTCGCTGGATAATTTTCCTGGATCACAATCACACTTTTTTCATCCATTACATGTGCCGATTCAGATTCTTTTGCTTCAGTCTCGATCAGACTTTTGAAGAAATTATTTTCCCAAAAGGAGACCCAGATGCTGTTTCAATTAGCAAGAGAGATGTTGAGCTTCTCAGCCCAGAGACATTCATCAATGACACAATAATTGACTTTTATATCAAGTAAATTTATTCCCTTATACTGATCCTTTTTCTTTTCCTTTTCCTTTCCGAAGCATGTTGATCTTTCATCACATTCTTGGCTCCTAAACATTACTATTAGTGTTTACCAATGAATGCCGGTCATTTGTCAGTTGGACTTTTACTTTCACATTACAAAATAAAGTATGTTTAGACAAGTTGGTTATTGACAGGTATTTAAAGAGCAAACTTCTTCCTGAGAACCAACCCAGATTCCACTTTTTCAATAGTTTTTTCTTTCGAAAACTCGCTGATCTCGACAAAGATCCATTTAGTTCTCATGAAGGGAGAGAAGCATTTGAGCGGGTTCGTAAATGGACCAGGAAAGTGAATATTTTTGACAAAGATTATGTATTTATCCCTGTAAACTACAGGTGAGTCATTTTTGTGCACTTATTTCTTGTGGAAATGAGGGAAAAGTCCCTTATTGCCACTTTCTCATATCACATTGACTAATTTGGTGGCAGTCATCACTGGAGTTTGATTGTCATTTGCCACCCGGGTGAAGTGGCTCATTTCAGAGGTTTGTGCCCATGGTATCCTGCTTCGGTTGCAATTAATATGCTGGGACTTCTTTGCTCTAATCTTGTTGATAACCATAGTACAGATGAAGGATGTGAGAAGTTGCTTAGGGTACCATGTATCTTGCACATGGATTCAATGAAGGGAAGTCATCAGGGCCTCAAGAATCTTGTTCAAAGGTACTTGTATATTTGCCATTGGTAACTGTATGTCAGCTTCCAACTATCTTATTGTAGAAGTCGATGAGTAGGGACATAATCTTAAAAAAGGGTACTTCAAATTATAATTGGCAATCAACTTGGTTATTTACATAATTCTCTTTGTAGTCAGATGATCTTTTTCAAGTTTACTACCCAGGGATTTGATACTGGGAAAAAAAATCTTGTCTTGGATATGTTAATTAGCTTGACGTTTAAGTGGGACTATTTATACTGTCTGTTGATTGTATTCCTGGAAAAGATGTGGTATAAACTCTCTATGCAACTTGAGTTCTTCACAAAAATCTTTTGAAACATTCATGTGTAAACTTACTAAGTTAATGCCTGTTCCAAAATAAGTCCCATGCATAGAAAAAGAAATCCTAGTTTACTTCATATACCCATCAACTTTGAGAAAAGACACAACTCCTTATACAACAGCATAGTTAATATCTAATTTGACTATGGCGACTTGAAGTCTAAGTTTCCCATTTGTAGTTTTGTAATGGAAAAGCTCACAAGTTACATTCATGTTGTGCATGCCATGAAATAGCAGTTATCTGTATGAAGAATGGAAAGCAAGGCATGAAGAGATGGAGGATGATGCATTGTTGAAGTTCTTACATTTACGGTTTATTTCCCTTGAGGTATTATGTAAGTTTTCTAAGTAATTTGGTGTAGAAATATCATCGACAGTAACAATTCTTCTGAACAATCTTAATGTTCACTCAATTTACAGGACCTGTAGAACACTGGAAAAATCTTTCAGTTACACACATGTTTGTGAAGTTTTTTGTAAGATCTGTTAATAGGTTAACCACAAACCAGTTTCGTTTTGTAGTCCTCTTTCTTTCTCCCCATGTTTTATATCAGCATCATTGCCTTCTTAAAACCCTGATTACAATTGGTGAATCGACATTATCTTTGAAGATCTAATCTTTTGACATTTTTCTTAATTCAGTCTAGGAGTTAATGCGTCCTGCTACCCATTTTCCAAGTTTATGATTTTGAATGTGGATTTTTTTTCAGGAATATATTTGTCTAGTTGTTTTAACTTTCTTTGACCTTTTCTTTTATCAGCTGCCACAGCAGCAAAATTCATATGACTGTGGCCTCTTCTTGCTTCATTATGTTGAACTTTTTCTCGAGGAAGCTCCAGTTAACTTCAGTCCTTTCAACATAACAAAGTTTTCGCACTTTGTAAGTGATGATCTCATTTCGTTGTAAAGAGTTCCAAAATGTGGAACATTATCTTTTCATTTTACATTTTGCATTCTATAGATATCATACACTAAGCTGAGACTTCTATCTAGAAAGTTGTAGCACATGCTAACCTCACCTTTGGGTTAACCTTTGTGTTAAACTTCAGAAGCTTTTTCATTACACCTGTTTTTGTTTTTTGAATTGAGTTTCTTTAGTCTATGTGTGAAAGTCTTTGGACATTTGGTCAAATTTAGATGCTTGATGAATATGTACAGAAAATTTTCCAGTATGTGAAGCGTATCTTCATTTTTAAGAGCCTGGAACATCCTGTTCATTATCCATGCTGCTTTTACTTGGAAGACAAAGAGCAACATCTATGTTCCAACAAGAAGTAGCACCATGTGGAAACTGAATTTCTAGGATAGCAGTTCATATTGCTTGTTTTTTTTAAATTTAGCACAGGACTACTGAATTAATGAAGTGAAAGCTTTTTTGTATAATCCTCGTATGCACCATGGCAGGACTGAAAATATGTATCCTGGAGACCTTAAACAATGAGAATCACTACACACGTCAAGTAATCGTTGACTTGCTTTTCTGTGGAATTTAAGCAAAATTATTCAATATGATGTCAATTTACATGATGGTATGACTAAGAACATTTCATCCTTCACAATTTAAGAACATTTCATCCTTCACAACTTAAGCCATTCTTCTGTTTCTCCTTAACTTTATTGGGACTGGGATATGATTAATGCCATTTATGCTAGAATGGAACTGGTCCAGATGACATGAAATACCTTTTAAACCTGAAACATGCTAATATTATTCTCAACATGTTATCCTTCACAACATGTTAATATCTGTCTTGTGTAGTAAACATATATCTGAAATTGCTGAACAGCTTAACAGAAAGTGGTTTCCAGTGGAAGAGGCTTCATTTAAACGATCTTATATCCAGAAGTTGATCTATCAAATTTTAGAAGATCAGTGTCAAAAGGTTCCTCCATCGGAATCCAGTAATAGAAATAATTCCTTCCAATTTGCCGCTACCAGACAAGAACTTGAAACAGAAATTCTTGAGAAGAGAAGCAGGACACCAAATGCATGGAAAAGTTATTCCTTTAGTTCCAAAGCCGATATGAGAATTGGCACTTCACTGTCAGCCATTACCTCTCCGAGAGTTATACAGCAACAGTTTAGAGTAGGCAGTGCACGACCATTTCCTGGTGGAATCCAGTGGCAAACGGGAGTAGCTAGTCACTGGAGGAGTCTTTCGTCATCAATAGAGGTACTAAAATCCTGTCCCAATTATTCTGGAAACTTTAGAGAACGATAAGGGCTTTATTTCTGATTCTTATCATTCTTGAATGTGATATCTTTATTATTTTTATTTGTTTGGAGAACCCTATTTGTAGCTAAATATATGTTGCTTGGGTTGGATGACGTGTGTGAAAGCCTTCTGTGAAACTCGAGTATTTGTTCAACTTCGGATGTTATATTAACCTTGTCAATAAAATTGAACATGCTAATTGAAATCTCCTACTTGGTTTGCTTCCCGAATCCCCGTCCTGGTTCAATGTTGTTAGTTTACAGATGGTTCTTTGCGGTCTGTGAACCTTTTAAATGAAAAGTGTTGGCATTTAGTTATTTGTGAAGGTGTGTGGCTTTGCTGGTATTAGTTCCGTAACTGAATATATGCACTTTGCATGATAACAGGAAGCTGAAGGGAACTGTCAACAAGTCACCAATTTATCCCCAGACAGGGAAGACATTTGGCAAATTCCTAGATTGTCAACTGAATGTTCTACAACTTCGCAGTTAGATAGTGGTTTTAATCATCTAAAGAAATCTCAGAATCAGATAAGTACGCAAATTGAAGAGAAACTAAATGAGAACTTGAGTTGTGAGACATGTACAATTGAATCCCAGAAATCATCTGAGATAGGAGTAGAGGAGGATTATATGTTTGTAGAATGTGAAAGATTGCACAATCCCATCCAAACCGATAGACAGGAATGTTCTTCAACGTCAAGTGAGGTCCTCGCAACTTGTGTTGTCGCAGATTCTCAAGAAACAAACTGCACAGAGGATGCAAATCAAGAAAAAGATTCTTGCTCCTCCATTTACAGAAAGGGGAATAACAAAAACAATCTTCCTGATTCATCTGTTTAAAGCTCTGAGAATTTCTTGGCACAAGGATGGAAATTACTTCCAAGACGCCTATTTGAAGATCTGCAGGGACATTGGTTTGTGTATATACATAATATATACTAGCAGCAAGGATTATTAAAAACTTCTTGGTAAGCTGTCAGGGAGACAATGTACAGAGCATTTTGCGCAGTTTTTGTTCGCTATGGATGAATATAGTGTCACGTAAGATCTTAAAACATGACTGTGCTATTAAATATTGGGTAAAAGATTAATCTCTCTTGTTGTTTAGTTACTTTTTCCTAAATCTTGTAAATTTAGAATGATATAGACATTTGCGGCTTAGCTAATTTGGGAAATTTAGGGATTGAAACAAATGAATGAATGAAAAGAGAGAGAACACGGAGAAAGAAGTTATGGTTATTCGCTACTCTCTGTCTCTGACTCCAATGATTATATTAACGACCATAATAGCCGTTGGTGGCAAGCCACTTACAACGAGACAAATGTGCCCTCAACACGACAACGTTTCACTAATTTATGTGTTATTTACATTGATTGCTACGTTGTATATATCTACGTCTTCATTCACCAACTTTCGCTCCTATCATTTCTCTTATTCTAATGAACCTTGTCCAAAAGGTTTACCTATGTTGCTGAATATCTAACAAAAATTTCCAAGAAATGTCATTGTCCTTCGCAGAACACCATTGTACTAATATCTGCACAGTTGGTCAATTATGTCGATTCACCTTTCTTTGATCAAGAACATCGACTAGTATACGAAGCATGGAATACAGAGATTGAGGTAATACTGGTGATATGATTTCATAATCAGATACCCTACATTTCAGTTGTGAAACATGAAAGATAGGGTGAATCCCACTGTCAGTTGGTAAATCAAGGGTGTATGCTATTGAACCTACTCTTACAAGGATTTTGAAAGGACCATAGAACAAGGCTGATAACTTTTGTGAGAGGAGTTTTTTAACAATTTGTTGACGATAGGGTTGTAAATTCAGATAGATATAACTTTCCACAACAAATTTTTTTTCCATGAGGCGTCGATTAGTAATTTGTTTCATTCTGTTTTGCACTCGATGTAAATGAAATCGTAGAATGCCTACCATTGCTTCTTTATCTGTCAAAATTTGATCAACTGCTAAGACAGGAGAATCGCCTGCGAAGCATGGAGTGTAAATATGAGGCAAAAAACCGTAGGCTACTTAGAAAGGAGTGACATATATTAAGAAAAGAATGTTGTATTATACTACCATTCGGCCAAGGACAACCATCTACTTCAATTTGTTTGACAATCGGAAGTCAAACAATGTAGATAAGTTTCAAATGTGCAATTGAAAACTTCTATCTGTTCATCATTTTGAGGATGATAAGCTTATGAGAACTTACAAAAGAATTTTCTCCAAAAATTACTTGTGAAGACTGCATCTCTGTCACTAACGATTGTCTGTGGCATACCATGTAACTTAAAGATGTGATCCATAAAAATCTTAACAAGTAACTTAAAGATGTGATCCATAAAAATCTTAACAAGTTTTTCCATCGCACAAGGATTGCGTAGAGGAAGGAAATGAGCATACTTACTCATTCGATCAACAACTGAAAATATCACCGAATAACCTTTTGATAATGGCAAACCTTCAACAAAGTCCATGCTAATATCATTTCATTCCTGTTGAGGATTTGTTATGGGCTAAAGTAAATCAAGAGAAGCAATAGTTTCATTTTTATTTGGTTTACAAACTTCACATTTTCTTACAAACTCTCTAGCATCTCTCCATAATCTTTGTCAGGAAAAATGTGCACTTAACCTCTTGTAAGTTCCCAACCACCCAGAATGTCCTCCATGAGCAGTAGCATAAGATAACACAATTAATTTAAGTGAAGAGGTGTCGAGTTTCCCACCACTAAATTCCCCTTCCACCGTGAAATATTATCTGTCTATAAATAAATTGTTCCCTTATATTCTCCTTGATGTATTTGCTAGATTAATTTTGAGTAGCTAAATCTTGTTGCCAACTGTCTTTGATTTTTTAGAGTAAACTTGTAACATCCCGTCACCGATGGGATGAGTACAGTGAAAGTGCATTCATTATTGGCATGCTCATGCATTATTTAGTTATGTATATGTGATTAATTTGGCCGTTAGTGCACAAGCATACATACGTACATACATGTATGACATATTCCCGATATGATTGGATAAATTGGTAATTTGGAGATAATTAGGTCAATTGAGCTGTGAGAAATTCAATTGGAGTGAGAAAAGAGATTTAGGAGTTTGAATTATGGAATTGGAGTATACGATTGTGAGTTTTATAATTTTGAGGATTTATAGGAATTTTTATGGAATTTTCAGAGAAATAGGTCCAAACCGGAAAATTGACCTAATGACTGATTAATTAGATTTCCGGTTCCAAAATTGATTATCCAATGGCACAGAAAGATTAGAAATTTGATTTGAAGAATTAAGGTTTTGAGCCATTGGAATTCGGGAGAAATTAGAACAAGAAATTGGATTGAGGTTGTGCGGATGGTCTTAGGGCAATTGAAATTGCCAAACGAACCCTTAGCTATTTAAAGTTTTCATATTTAAACCCTAGCCTTTGAATTTCTCATCCACAATTTGCTCCTCTTTGAAAGATCTTTGGCTCCTTGTCTTCTCCTATTTTCTTGCTAAGATTGCTTTCTTCTTCACCTTTAAACCCTCCCCTTTTGCTTGGTGTAGAAGAAAATCAGATTTGGGTTGGTGTTGGTGGATGCCGTGGGTGTGTGAGAGTTGAGGGGTTGGTGATCTTTGAAGTTTTTGAGGCTTAAACAAGTAAGTTCTCTTTCTTTCTTGCCTTGGATAGTTAGATCTGTTAATTTATTGAGTTATATAGATGATTAGTTTGAAAATTTGATGATTGAATATGTTAGGGTTACCGATGATGATTTTGCTTGATTTTGT
This sequence comes from Erythroxylum carthagenense, assembly GCA_026413575.1. Lineage (NCBI taxonomy): Eukaryota > Viridiplantae > Streptophyta > Magnoliopsida > Malpighiales > Erythroxylaceae > Erythroxylum > Erythroxylum carthagenense. The sequence goes on from JANZLD010000236.1 coordinate 67,843,542, forward strand.
TTTGATAATTTAGGGATAATGGTTGTTTGATTAAATAGAGGCTAGGGATTAGTTGTTTGATGTATATTGAGTTGTTTGGGAGAGTTTAGAAAGAGGAAAAATTGGATTGAAAGTTGACAGAAGTCGAAATTCTGGGTTTTGGGCGTGTAGCTGGGTTTGCACGCCGCGACGTGTGATGAACACGCCGCGGCGAGCAAATCGCCTCTCGCACACCACAACGAGCGAAGACGCGCGTCACAATGAGCGAGAGAAGGCCACGCCTCGATGTGTGCTAATGCATACGCCGCGGCGAGGAATCAGGCGCCGCAACGAGCACACTAATTTTTCCGAAATTGATTTGTAAATTGGAAATTGAGGTGTTAGGGTTATTGATTTATGGCAATTTAGAGAATATGAATTACAGATTTTTGAGATCGAATTGGGAAAAATTCAGATTAGTGTCGGGAATGTCATAAACGTGTATGGTACGCAATTAAATTGTTAGTGTGCATAATTGACTTCAAAAATTGGACAATTAGTAATAATTATGTGTTCTGATTGTATAGAGGCACCAGTGGAGCGTCTATCTTCCGAAGTAACTAAGACTTCCCGGCATTAGCTCGGAAGTTACAGGTGAGTAATCTAGTTGGTTCCTCAATATTTGTGTGCTTAATCACGTACTTATGCCATGTGGAAGAATGGAGGGTTATATGTTTGATTGTAATTGGTTTCAGACCAAGGGTGTCCGAAGGATCGGAAATTTGTTATTGAAGTGCTATACGTGTGAAATTAAATGCGAATTGGGCATGAATTGGGCATAAGTTAAATTGAAATTGGAACATGTGCATCTCATGCATAAAAGTATGATCAGATAAAGATACTTATGACCGGAGTAGCCAACGTATTTCAGAGCTTTAAACTCAACGCAACAGGACCTCAAGTCCAACGTATTTCAGAGCCACTGACTCAATGTATCAGGGCATATCACATCCAACGTATTCAGAGACTTAGGCTCAACGCAATGTGCCCGTCACTGGGACAGTTTCAGGACGGTCACAACAACGTAAGAAAATGAAAGTGTCACATGTGCATTGCATATGTAAATGATTGACTGCAAAATGTGTGAAAGGTGAAATGCCTTATATTTGAAAATTGCATGTGATATTTTTGAAATTGATATTGTGTGATTATATGTATATTATCTGTGTTTGCATGAGTTGGGTGGACCATCGATGATGGTTTCTC